>JAQFVV010000236.1:642334-1127334 GCA_028023455.1 Epiperipatus broadwayi | reverse complement strand
TATACATCTGGGTCTTTTTTGTGTGGATTTTTTAAATGTGATTTTGAAGTTATGCGATTCATGTTTCTTCTTAATATCTTTTTATGTGGGTTTTTTTTATATGATAAAGAAAATCATATTTCACTTAAAAGTGGAATTTTTCCATTTTATATACACACATTATATTTTACATACTTTAAATGCCTATTGGAAAAAGGTTTGCCAATAAATTTAGATACTGTAGAAGATTTAGAAAAAGATATTGAAACAGAAGTGACGGAATCTGTTCGTTTCACAGCAAAAATGATTCAAGAAAGTCTTCGACTTGCTAATCAATTGGACAATTATTTTCTTGTTAATTACACAAATTATGAATGAGCACTTAAATTTCAATGAGAGCTAAATAGTTGTATGTCTGGATATCATAAGCTTCATAAACAATTAGTAAAATCATCGTCTCAAAGTTTAATCACCAATTACATTGTCAACAGAAGACCATTAACTTTTATACTGAAAATTTTTTTATTGAATGAGTGAATTAAAGTTTTAAACTTTTGATTGGTTCAATTACAGAATTAGCAATAAAAATATATTGGTCTTTTAATATTAGATTTGTTTGTAAAAGACAAATTAATAATTTGTCAGATTATGAAAGTGAATGAAAGTTTTTTCAAAAATAAATTTTTATTTATAATCATAAAAATATTCTATAGCAGAAAACAAAAGAACATTTGTAACCTATTAGAAAATGCTGCGTATGTCATTGATTTCTTTCTCAATTTATATTCATGTAAAAGTAAAGAATTTTTACTAAAATCTTAACTATTTTTCTAAAATAATTCTATTTTCAGCATATTTTATCAAAATAATTTATATGTAAAAAAAAACAAAGAAATTGGAGCTATCAAAATTGTTGTCAAGTGCTCCCTATGGTTCAAAATGAGCAAGAACAAATCAGCACCTTATGGAATGTTTTAAACTTTAAAAAGACCATAAATTTGCTATGATAATGCAAAAATTGACAGTTTTAGAGTGACTTGAAGCCATCAATGAAAATTTTCAGTTGATATACCTTATTAAACACAGCATGAGACTGAAGTTGGTACAAATTGTATTTCCCCTTGTGACGAATCTGATTTCTTATCAGTTCACAAACGTACCTGCATATTGTCAAATAGCAATAATGATTAAAATATGTATGAAAAAATGTAAAATAAATTACACATAAAAACATATTGTTTTGAATAAAATTAAATAGTAAATAAAAAAAGTTTGTATTGTATCACTTTTTTTCAAATATTTGAAATTTATTATTAGTCATACTTTATTTCCTTATTTTTTTATATGAATTTTAAAGTAATTTTACCTTGTTGCTTTGCTTTTATGCATTTATTGAAAATTATGGAACATGTCCCACATTTTTAATGTAAGTTAAGTCTATTTTTGTGCAATTTCTTTTATGCAAATTTTTTTTAGAACCTATCTACCATGTAAGAAGAGACCCTGGTGTATACTGTATTTATATTTAAATATTATATATGTATATAATTATACATAAACATTAAAATCCTAAAGCTAAACTAGTCAATAAAATAATCTAAATTATCCCAACTTCACAAGTCAACCAGTCTAACCAAAGAAAATAAACTTTAAAACACAACCAATGGTTTTGTTGCTTCAAGCAGACTTCTTAAATGTAAAGGACTATAAGATAACAACATATGTATATTAAAAATTACCTACAATTCCACTTATATTCCAAAAATCTTTAGTATTAAATGAACTTTTAAATAAGTTAATTGCTTTATAATCATAAATTTTTAATAATAAAGTTTCTTTAATTCTTCTTTTTATTTCATTTCTCTCTCAGAAGACAATGTTAGCCTCATCAAAATTAATACTGTGACCTGTATCTTTTTCATAAATATAAAAAACATAACTGAGATACTCATTTATAACCCTACTTTTATAAACTTTTATTCTTTCATTGAATTTCACACTACTCCTATCTATATGTACCTTTTTATATACTCTTGTTTTTGTAAGAAAGTATATATAAGTCAGAGAAGTTATAGCTTAAATAAAAGAATAAAGATACATAAAAGTAAAGTTAGAAATAAATATCTCAGTTCTGCTATACACATCCATCAAAAGGATAGAGGTCACACTATTAATTTTGATAAAGTTAAGGTTGTCTTCTTTGAGTGAAATGAAAAAAAAAAATTAAAGAATCTTTATTATTAAAAGTTTATGATTCTGAAGCAATTAACTTATTTAAAAGTTTATTTGATATTAAGAGTGTATGGGTGTAAATGGAATCATAGATAATGTAGATAATTGTAGATGATATTTTAAATTCATAGATAATGTTTAGTATAAATATGTTATCTTTCAATCTTTACACTTCATAAGTCTGCTTATAGCAGTGAAACCATTGATTATGTTTTAGAATTTATTTTCTCTTGCCTAGACTGTCTGAGTTGTGAATTTAGGGTAATTTTGAATATAGATGTAATATTTAAATGCATGATATTATCTCTACTAAACTTAATGTATAATATACATGTATTTAAATATTACATAGCCTGTATTACACCCATCTGTCTTTTATATATTTAGATGAACATATTAAGATTCTATATATGAGGGGTCAGAAGGACTTAAGATCAACGTTGGTATAATAGTAATATTGGCATCAACAAGGGTTTTCACTGATCTATCCTTGGATTTTCAATGATATAGATGGCTAAAGAGTTGGAGGATGAAGAAGATTAAATCTTGTTCATTAAAGTGTGAAGATTTTCTATCTTAATATAAACTGATCACTCACTGTAGATATGTGTGGCAGATGGTGATCTCGACCAATTGATGAGTGCTGATTCCGCATAAAATACATATGTTGGAGGTCATTTATCTTTATATATATGGTCATGTGTATCAGTTGCATAAGATGGTGTGGATGGCTGTGGGAAGCTTGAAAGTCTGAGTTCAAGTCCTTTTTATATGTACATATGTTGTGATGTATACATATTACCATCTATTGTTTCCTTGTAGTGTATAAATAACTAAATAAAGAAAACAATTGGGAAAGTTTTATATTTTATAAATATATATGTTAATTTGGGATAAAACGATAGTGAATGGATAATTTATTTATTAAATTTAATAATGAAATGATTTTTATTTAAAAAAATTAGGTTTAGGAGGAAGAGAATCATATATTTTACAAGCCAATGTTTAAAAAAAGAAAATAACTACATTTTTGTCACCATAGCTACAGAAATGGTTCAAGTAAGAAAAACACACATACTTTCTTTTGCTTAAAATTTTATGTTTAATATTATCTTACTTTTACAAATATATCCTTGATTTACAATAAGGAAATATTCACTGTGAGTAGAAAATTTATTTAAGGGGAAAGGAACACTAAACTTCCCCTCATCAAAATTTACCATGGGTTGTAATATTGACAAAGGAGTAGATAAATTTCATTTAAGAATAAAAATGTTTATGGAACCCTACATTTTTATATTGTTATTATAAATATAGCAAATAAAACAACAAGAGATAATAAATTTAAGCTGAAATTATATATAAGATAAATGTGGTAACAGAGACTAAAAAAAATTATCTTTTAAATTATCTAAATGAAATAAATTTCACTTATTATTAATAGTTAAGAGTATAATATTTTTTTAATGATAAAATATTTATTAAAATATTGTTTTATTAATAATTTTTATTATAAGGCAATTTTACCTTGTCATTTGATATAAGCTTAAATAATAGTCTCATGTAATTAAGATTTAAATCAATTGTTAACATATTAATATTTTTGTGAGAAAGAGTTTGTCATTAATCCTTTTATTACTGTATGCTTTAATAATTTTAATAATAGATTTTTTTCGATTAATTGCAATTCAGAGGGAGGGGGGATTATAAAAAAAATATAACAAAATTACAAGCATGTTAGAGAAGCTATAATAAATATTTATATAAATCGATAAAATATTTGACAGCTGAGGACTTTCAAAACGTTTAGCCTCATATTATATTATATTAGTTTGCAGTTGATAAATTAAAACTATGTTCTTTTGTCTTAATCACCTCAATGAGTTAATGTTTACTTCAATAAATATCATTGCTATTAACCAAGTACTTAGTGACTTATTGCATAAATCATTATAAAATTATTTTATTACACAATTTATTTTATCATTAAGATAATTCATTGTATATCTCATACTATACTTTATCATCAAAGTGAGTCCACATTTACTGAATTTATTTTTATTGTCAAGCAAAATGATTTTCAGGGCCATGGGCATCTAACAAATTCATGAGACCATTGTGAATATAAATTTAAACCTCCATAGAGCCATTTGTGAACCAGCTTATCTATTTTTCTATTTATGAGTTATATATTTTAGTTGTTAAGTACAACATTTATGTAGTATATTTAAATTGCCCTATTTTTCTATTTATGAGTTATATATTTTAGTTGTTAAGTACAACATTTATGTAGTATATTTAAATTGCCCAGATATTAAGTGAGAAAGCAGAGAAAAACAATTGATTCATGATTTTATTTATTATATGTAGTTGCCCAAATCTATGAGGCACTTATAGGCCAGCTAGCCTTGCTCATTTATAATATTTTTGTTGTATTCATGATTACCTAAATCTTCAAGTTATTAAGTAAACAGAATTATTTTAGCTTTACATTTTGATAGTCTTTAATAGTTTCTTTTTATATTTTGGCTCACCCAACAAAGAAATATAGCTATTTATAAGAAGATATTGCTTCATTTGCATTTTTCATATATATGTTTTAGAAAAAGTTTTTTTCACAATATATATATATATGTTTTCACGGTTGTATGATATAGATAAATTATTACGTTTTGAGCTAAACTATATGTTATTTTCCATTACATACTGATATTTCAATGAACTAGCATCTGCCATTGTCAAGGTTAACTTTTGAAAGAAAAATCGTTACATCTCAAGCAGTAATGTGACTGAGTGCAAGATGAGAAATGAGATTCAACTTGAAGTAGTTCAGCATTTAGAATATGAGGCTTATCAAAATATTTATTTCCCTCAGTTTTTTTCATCTATTAATTTTAAGTTAATATTAGAAGACAGAGATAAAATGAGAGTTTTCCACATAGCTGGAATACGTTGTGCTTCATCAGCCCTATTTAAACCAGTAGGTCTCTTTAATATATATATATATATATTCATAGTATTATTTAAACCAGTATATCTCTTTAATATATATATATATATATTCATAGTATTATTTTTGGGGGCTTATGTGTAATAAAAACACAATAGCTTAATAGTTTATGTTTTAGTCCTATAACAAGTATTTTCCTAAGAAATGTACTTTTTCTTGTACTGAAAGGTCAGCTATTTAACTATTATATTTTAAATACATAGAATTTCTCAAAAATAATACTATGAATTCATTTATCCATAAAAATAGTGGAATTATCTATATATTGTGAGGGTCTAGGTTTTCCACCAGAAGAGGGGGAGCACATCTAACTAGGATTGAACTTAAGAGTCTTCAGGTAGGATGCCATGAATGACATGATGAAGTAACTAACCAATGATCATGTCTAATTCCAATGGGATAGCTCTTGGGTTACACATTAAATTCAGACACAATTTAGGCTAGTTTATCCATCCCTCACCCTTCTCTCGGATTCTGCACATGCCTCAGAATTCTAAGCTAGGGAGAGTGTTGAAATCAGCTCTCTTCAGCAATGAATATACCTTAGATATAAATTACAGTACACTTATATGGGTTTTAAATCAAGTAGAAGACTCATGCAATCTTATTAGTGTTTTATATTGTACACAAAGATGTGTGTGTGCACATATGTATGGTGGTAAATTGATGAGTGGCTGGAGAAATAACTGATAAACTAAAGACCATTTAATGAGAATAAAATTGACAATGTTTCTTTACAAATGAGATAAAAATTGAAAAACTCTTTTAACAAAGAAAAAATAATTATATACATATGTGCGTAAAAAATAATTATATACATATGTGCGTAAAAAATAATTATATACATATGTGCGTATCAAGTATCCCTATCATACAAACACTTAAATATATTTATTACACCAACCCTACCCATGATAAGAATACATGAATAGACACTCATTATATACAAAGTAAGTAAAAGTAACAAAAAAAAAAAGAAAACAAAATCATTAATCTAATGTTGCATTGATTGTGAAGCTAACTGGTATTTAACAAAGATACATGAAGCCATATTTAGTAGCTTCTTGCTTTAATTGCAGCTGTAGCAGTTTTCTCTCTTTGGAAGATCCCCCTCCTTAACTATGTATAATTTTAATAGAAAACACCATTCATGAAAGAGTATTAGTCATTCATACAGAATAAACAAGTATGAATGATGGTTAGTCAACAAAAAAAATAAACAATGCAAATTCTATCCTGTAGCAAGGATATGTTTTTTAATATAGAATATTAATGAATAAAATCTTATTTTTATTTCATATTGTGGTAAGGGTTCTAATAGAAATCATACCCAAGATAGTCACTAGGGAGGGAGAGGGAGATTACTTACACTTTATTTAATAAATACAACAAAAATTATTTAACCTAACAACCTTCTTTCATGTGTTTTTTTTTTTTTGATTTTTAGCTACAATGAAATCTTCTGAGTTACAGAAATTTCAGTTTCCAAATATGGAAGTAAAATAAAAATAATACAAAATTCTACCAATGTACACATAAATAAAAAAAATATCCCACAACAAATTAATACTTCTTAATGATAACTGGTGTGAGGTATGTGAACTAGGCTACTAATGTCTCTAACAGATACAGTTCAGTGTTTTGGTCAGGCTATTATGGTAGATCATGCATTCCTCACAGAGACTCCTCAGTGACATATTTAGAATGATATTATCTCCATCTCTTGTTGTTGTTCTTTTTATATCCACCTGGATGTTTTAGATGATATATTTGATGTTTTTGTAGGCATTACACAATTGAGTACAGAGCAGCATGTTTCCCATGTCAGTGAAGCATCATGCTTCCCATGATCAGGGCTGACAACACCATGCCCTACAACACTATTAAATTATCTGGAAAACATCATTTTGCAGTACATAAACAGTTAAAATCTTCTTAATTCAGTATTTGTTGTTAAATGATTTTTATGATAACAGAATTATTTCATCATTTATATTTGCGTTTGAAGAATAACGTGGTCCTTTTTATTTTAAATATCTATTTAAATCAGCTCTATTACTTCTTTCAAATGCTTGAATTTATTATAATTGTTTTTGTTTAAATATCAGTCATAGTTTCTTGCAATTTGTTTTACAACAATCCAACAAATAATTTGAAGTGTTCAAATAAGCCATCAATTTTTTTCAAGATTCGAACATTCAATTTTCCAATATTGTATTACACAGCTTATGCCTTATTTGGAAATAGTAGAAGGACAATGGAAATGAATTAGGTTTGTTTTTATATGGCCCTCGGCTTCCATTGTCTAGTATACTAGCATCTCATTTCCTTTTCTCTTGCTGTGTGAACTCTATTGTTACAGCTATTACATTAAATATAAGCAAACTAATTTTACATAATAGAATTATGCTTTTACCTTTTGTATTTGGTCACCTAGTGACTGCTTTGACATTAGGTCATTACCATGCTTACTTAGTCCAAGTCCTTTAAAATGATGTACATTACATATATATTAAATTCATTGTTTACTTACATATATATTAGTACGATTATTTTTTTAATTGGGGTTTTCATTTTTTTAATAGGTAAGTAAAATCAATTTAACTTGATACTTCCTCAATATAGTTAAAAATACATGTTTGTTGTTTATATATATATATATATATAGGTGTGGATTTAGTTACTTTATAAGTGAAAACATAAGCTTAATCAACTATTAATTAAAGTTACATTAAAAAAGAATGAGCTGGATTTGGTAGTGAGAGTGACAAAGGTTAGATTGTAAGCTATCCTTACAATATATATATATATATATATATATATATAATATATATATTATATATATATATTGTAAGGATAGCTTACAATATATATATTATATGTAATGTTTTTACATTGTATGATGTAGATAAATTATTGTTTAAGAGCTTTCAAAAAATCTTGCGGGAAGAAAGAAAAGTTGTGTGATTAGCCCAAAACATAATAATTTATATATACCAAAAAATGATCAAATTTCAAAACAAAACTTGTTCATAATGTTATCTTTGCAATGTAATATAGTAAAAATAATAATTCAATAAAAAGTTATTTAATCTGACAACTTTTATAATAATATAATTTCACCAACCTGGATTTCGCCCCTTAACTGGAGCCTTATCAAGATGTAAATACACTTAGTTACAATACAATTCTTTCTTTTCTACAGCAACTCCACCTACAGGCTTCATTTTACATTACAATATCAAAGATAAAACAAATCTTCTATTTCCTATTCACAAGTCTTAGAATAGTCCTTGCTGCAGAATAACATTCGTAATTATCACCATTTCCAATATTAAAGTTATATACCAAAAAAAAGTATAGGGGCAAAATCTAAATTGGTGAAATTAAATATATTATAAAAGTTGATTAAATAAATAAATATTTTTTATTGAATTATTATTTTTATATATATATATATATATATATATATATATATATATATATATATATATATATATATATATATATATATATATATATATATATATATATATATATATCCATTAAAGTAAATTTGTATATTTAAAAGTCTGTATTAATATTAACTATATTTGTTAGTTACAATTACAATATTTATTTTTTAATAAACTTTTTTTTTTATTCAAAAAGCTTTTATGAAATTTCATGGCTAATTCAAAAACTGAAAGGATTTGTGATAAATTAAAGAGCCTTAACTGGAAAAATGATAACTGAACAGAATTTAAAAGTATATTGACAAAATCTATCCACAGGAAAACATTTTTTATTCTAATTGAATACTTTAATTTAACTGAAAAGCTGAATCAGCTTTATCTTCGTTAAACTTCTAATTTAAATAGAAAAGGTGTTACATGCAATTACATCTAAAAATATACAAAAAAAGCTCTATGAACTGTTAAAATTATTAATATTTTTTAAAAAGCAACAAAATCAATAAAAAAATACTGTTAGCAAAATTATATCCTAGATGTCTAAATTATATAAATGTACCACTTGATTGAAAAGTGCCGCAGTATTATTAATATTTAAAAAAAATGAAAAGAAGATATTGCAACATAAAATGCTATTAGTCTTTTTATCAATAATATATAAATTCTTCATTATGATTATTAACAAATCATCTAAAAAGAACCCTGTGCTCAAAACAAACAAAACATCAAGCTGTATTTAAAAATGGTTCTAATATTACTTGATCATATCCAAATATTAAGATAATGTAGAAAGCAGCCAATAAGTACAAGTTGCTACTGTATTTTGGATTTGTACATTATGTAAAGATTTTTCACTTTACAAGCATTCTAGTAATGTCCAATGTTTTGGGAATTCAAACAGAAGTTTCAGGATATTGTATAATTCATAACATATTTTTATTCTTTTACTGAAGCTATGGCACCTACTGTGACCTTTGGTAACTAATAATTGCTGGAAAATAGTTTTTAATGACTCTCTCTCCAGTATCATACTATTTAATATAAAGAAGCTTGTGGTTTTCAATAATGAAAAGCTTTGAATCTTGAACTAGTTGTTAAAAAAATAAGAATGCTACTGAAAGGGGGTTGTGTAAGCTGAAGTCTTGTGATAGAGTCATATTGTAAATTTCTGAAAAAGTATTAATCTAAACATATCAGAAATTATTAGATTAACTAAAATTACTAAGAAATTTACTATGAATAAATGTATAGGACTTGGTGATTTCATAGCCCCAAATCTTTTTGTGGCATATTCACAGGCAATGTTCTTTAAAAGAAAAATATAAGGAAATAAAAATCAATGAAGATTATTTAAATCATAAAGTCTATGCTTATGAATTTATTGTTTTTAAAAATAGTGTCTCAGAGTTTCAAAAAATATAAGAATTATGAGATGAAAAAAATAAAGTAGGATTACAGATAAATTCTAAAATATCTAAAGTAATATTCTGTGTTTTCCCCTGCAAAAACATAAAGATTAAATATAGTGAATTACTAATTATAAATTTCATAGTCAGATTATATATATATAATATAACAAATCAATGTCTATATTTCTTCAAAATAATATACGTAAATTTATAAATAAATATTAGAAAATACAGTACTTAAAAGTTTATAAAAATATATCTATAACCGTCACTTAGAAGTGCTTTGAACTATCTTGTAGTTTTTGTCAACTAACACTTTTAAAAATGTCAGCTTTCCCATAATTCTATGATGTCAACTTTCCCATAATTCCATGAATTATGGGAAAGCTGACATTTTAAAAGTGTTAGTTGACAAAAACTACAAGATAGTTGAAAGCGCTTCTAAGTGACGGTTATAGATATATTTTTATAAACTTTTAAGTACTGTATTTTCTAATATTTATCTATAAATTTACATATATATATTGTGCCCTTTTCTATAGGTCAGTAATAGTTTATAACAGTCAATTATTAAAAAAATTTAAATTTAGAATATATTCTTTTAATATGGTAATTGTATTAAGTCAATTATATCTTTAAAGTACAATTTGAGACTAAAGTAAATACGTAGTATATAGAATCATTTAAAAATAGTTATATAAAGCTTTAAATATTGTTTCATATGGTTGTAAAAGCTGGCCATATTAAATAACAGAGCTATAAATAATTAAAAGTATATTTAATAAATCCGATTTTAATAGTGTAAAACGTATGATTTAATAAATGTTATATTTAGATTTGTAATCATATTTAAATAGTCAAAATTAATATAGTATATTTTAAAAATAAACTTTATGATGGTGAGAATTGTATTTAATTCTATATTTTCTAAATTATTCTTCCAAATTTTTTATAATTATATTATATAATATAATAAGTGTATCAATTTTATTAGTCTAGACAGAGAAATAGATTGAAAATCGTCTGTCAAAGTTGTAATCACGTGGTTTTTTAATGTATACTATCACACACTGCTTGTTTAAATTAATAACAAAGTTTAAAATATTTTAAAAGTTATATTATAGAATTGGATGGAATTATTGCCTATCATAAAAGCAAATAATAATAAATATTAAGTTAACTGTCGTTATTGCATATTTAAATGATGTAATGTTTAAGTAATGTAATAAAGACGAATACAGATATAATAAAAATTAAATATTTTATTTAAATAAAAATAGATAAATTGAATAGATAAATGGGATAAGTTATTAAACGTTATTTTAAAAGTTATTTTAAATGTTTAAATGGTTTTAATAAAATAATAATTTATTTAAAAGTAATATTTTAAGTAATATTTAGGTTCATTACGTCACAATTTCTAATTTTGAAATTCAATTCTACTATAAATTGGAAATATGTAAATTTTTTTTTAAAAGCTAAAGTAAGAACTGGCCAATAAGAATAAGTATTCTTGCAGACGAGAAATATCGTGGTAACTAAGTTATAGCGGGAGATTAAAAGGTATTGAAACCAGAGAGAGGTAAATTATAACTATCAAAAGATAATATTTTTTTAAATCTTTTATTTTAATCAATTTTTTTAGTACTTTCTTATAACTTTATCTGCAAAAAACTAATTGATAATTTTAAAAAATATTTTTTGCAAAAGAGAGTATAAACTAAAAATATTTTAATAATTTCGTTTAATATGATTTTCTAATTTTTTAAAAAGTTGCTTACCAGTCGTATTTTATCTAAAGTTTAACCTAAACCACTCAGTAAAAATGGATATACTACAAAATAAAATGGATAAAAATTGTAATGCTGAAAAAATATTTGAAATATTTATTGATACAGTTTTATTAATATTTAACCGAAGAACCGTTCTGGTACATAAAAACCACAGCTACATTATGCTGAGTCTATCGAAAAAATTGGAGACGCATTATTATGCATGAGTTTATTCAAGATTTATTTTTAAATGGTAATAAGATAATTATATATTGCATGAATTATTTTATATAGTATGATATTCAAAGGAATAAAATGTTATATCCTTTTTAAAGGTAACATTTTTTTAAAAAAATATTTTCGAGTGCAGAGTTGAATAAAGAACCCAGGAGAATATGTTATAGAAGCATTTTGATATTAAAATATCCATTCTTAGAATTATTTAAAATGTACTTGGAAAAGATTTGTTCAAAAGTATTTGAAGTTTTTATTTTAAGAGAGATTTATAAAAAAAATATACCAAACGAAAGTTTAAATGTATCAAGAAGGAAGCATAGATAAAAAGTGAACACATAGATGAATAAAAAGATGGATCCATGGAAATATAAATAGTACTTAAAAGTTTATCGAATATTTTAAAGTTAAATTAGATGGATTGATGCATCGGATACACAGAGAATATTGGTAGAGAAGATTAAGAAGCTTCACGGGATTAATTAATATTATCGTCCTAAAAATACTAAAACCAAGGATTATTTTCTAAATTTTAATAAATGGATTAATAATTATTTTGTTTTAAACTTTAACGCGCTTAGAGGACAACATTTTTAAAAACTCTAGAGAAAATAATAAGCATTTTGGACTTATCAGAACTATCGTCAAGAAAATATGTAACTATAGTTTTGATTTTTTTGATTTTGTTAACCTAATTTAAATCTAAAATTTTATATAAGATTAGGAAAAAACATAAAAACATTAATTTATTAATATTAAATTTTTATAATATAATAATTTAATAATTTAGCTAAAAAATATTTTAATATAAAGTGTATGGGTGTGAATTTTTATATCTGCAATGCTCAAGTGGACAAAGGAAGCCTACTGAACATGATGACTAGATAAAGGTTATTGGTAATAATAATAACTATTAATAATTTTATAATGTATATTTTTTGTTTTCTTTAAATCATCCATAAATTGGAAGAATGAAGTGTAAAAGTTTTTTTAAATTATATGTAACGCATTTTTATACAACATTTTAAAAAAACATTATGAGATAGGATTAATTTGGAAATATGCATACGACAATTTTTTGATTTTTTTTTTTAGTAATATAATCCAACATAACAAATAATTATGTGATTCTTTTAAAGTTTTTTATGATATGGGATATTCAAATATTGTCTAAGTAGATCGTATATGATTAAACATACAGAGCAATGAAGTAAGCAACTTTTCTTATGGGATCGTAAGATTGTTTATCTATTAATGAATTTTATTTATTGTTTTGTAAATGCAGACAGTCATTTATCGATGTAAGATGTAGAAAAATCTTGAGAAATAATGTTGAGATAGTGGCTTGGAAGTACTATAGTTAGCAGGAAACCAAGATGATGTATTTTTAAAATAGGATATGATAAGGAATGGGAATAATATTTAGTCTTTCTATGTGGTTATCAGCATAGTTAACATAGCCCTATGACTGATACACATTTTATTGGTCAGTGTTTATATTTCTTTAAATATTTGATGTTTTAATAAAGCTGAAGAAATAGCTTTAACGTTGTCCCTGTACTAGAGGATATTAGGCAGATAAATGTCCTACCTCTTCGCACTGTACCATGATTTTGAGATATGTTAAGAATAATACTCTAGCTTTCTTCCTTAATCCTATGCATCTGTTTTCACTATCTTTATTTCATGTAACTGCATCGTTTAGTAAGATATTATAAAAGAAATAATAAGTAATTTAGAACTAAGGTTGTGCTATCATTTTTGTGGATAAGATTAGTTTATTTGCTTATAAGGAGCAGAATATTATAACTTAAATTTGAAGATCCAAAGTATCCTAGGGAAAGAGACAAATCATAAAATATATTTTGAATTTTATTTTGGAAATGAAATATAAAATTTTTAAAATAAGGTATCTAAACAAAGATATTTTTTAAAGTGATAATAATTTTAAAATTATTTAGTATTATTTTTTTAAGAGAAAAATAAGTATTGCATATTTTTTTAAAATACAATAGTACAAAGTAGATTATGTAAACAATATGCATAGTATATTTTGTTTATTAATTAACAGAAATCTATTAATGATTAAACTTATATCATACTAAAGTAAGGCTTAAAGAAGAATATATTATGATTAGTAAACATTGTGTGATAAATATTTAAAATCTAGTACTTAATTTTGGATAATATTTTGTGTAACATCTTTGACTTTGCAAGATGAAATTTTTATATTTTGAGAAGTCCATACTCATTATAAAATTTTGTTTTCCTGTGGAATGTTTTTCTAAGTATGAATTTTCTAAAATAAGATAGCTTAATAATATTACAGATAAAATGCTGTTGCTAATAAAGTAGAGAAATTTATTTGTAATAAGTTAACAATAATGAGAAATCAAATAGTAACATTTTTTTTAATTTTGTCCCAAATCTAAATAAAATATAATTGAAATATAAATTATTTTTTTTATAACCAGGTAGATCAAACTGTAAAATAAAAAAGGTTAAGGATATCCACTGTAAATAATGTAAATAACTTGTTTAGTTATTTATTGTTAGTAATAAACTTTGTTAAATTTTGTTATTGAAAAAATTTTGTGTCAGAGTTATTTATTTCTCCATATCGCTGCATGAAAACACGATATATGCATAATAACTGAAACAAATGTATAATTTTGCACAAAAGATAAATAAAGAATTATTTTAAGAATTTTAAATGTTTTATTGGTATTCATTATAATTAAATAATCATAATCTTACATTATTTATTGGTCATAAATCAGTTATCACAATATTATATTAAATTATATGCTATCAGTTGCCCCACATATTTTGTTTGTCAGATTATTAAAATGCTACCATGTATTTATTATAACCTTACATGAAGAATATTATTATTGTTATTTATTATTATTAGTTTAAGGGTAGTAGATTATGACATAAAATCCCTTCTCATATTTTACTACCGTATTTTTTAATTAACTTAGAATAAACTTTATGAACCTGAGATTACTTTATTGAGCTAGATTATTATTAAATAGAAGATTAAGATTTAATTATTAGTTTAATCTTAGTGAGTAGAAGTTATTAAAGTCGTAATAATACTATGAGTTTGTTATTTGAAATAGTAATAAGGGGGGATAGTGTTCTTATGCCATTGAGGTAGTATCCTGTAGGATATTGGCTCAATGTAATCTATCTTGTCACCTGTATTTTCACTTCAAGTCTCATGAAAATATTGAATATTTATTTAATTTATTTTTATAAACTGAACCTTATTCTTATTTTAAAATTTAAGCTAGTGAAATATTTTAATTTTAGTACTGAATATTTTAGTTATTAATTATTAATTGAGATAGAACCTGTTTATTTTATACCATATATTATCCGGAAGTGAAGATGCATAATTACAGGTTAGAATATATATATATATATATATATATATAGACTGTACAAATATAAAAATTGGGATTTAAATTCTATATTTCAATCATCATGTTTATATATATATATATATATATATATATATAAACATGATGATTGAAATTAATTACAGAATTAAAGTTGGTTAAAACAGTATTGCAAGAAATTATTCAGTGCATCTACACAATATCAAAATATGTTTTAAGAGATTTGCCTTATTACCTACTGATATGAGACTTGAACACTTAATAGCAAACAATATAGACTTTATGCCACACAATTGAAAGTATCACATAATAAGTTAAAAGCAATACATGTAAGTGAAATAGCAAAAAGGTACCACTGATGTCATTGAAAAAATTAATGAACTGAATTGAAGCTCATATTATTATAAGAAATGTCATTACATGAATAATTAACTCTCTTGCACTACATTAACATTCTGGCAGACTTCTTTGTTTTAATTAGATTTAAGCTTTGAACTTTCATTTTAATATTAAACCATTATTATTTATCAGAATATAATAAATTTGACCTCATTTGATAGATATGTTTGTTTAGAAATTAAATAAATTTTTAAAAACCACATTTGATTTTTGGAATTACTTTAAAAATTAGATTTTAATCAAAAAATGCTGTCATGTCATCAAATTTCAGGTGGAGCTGATTCAATTTAGAGAATGAATGAAATCTTCTTTGTTTGATGTTTGCTTTAAAAATCTGAACAAATTATTTTCAATAATTATTAAATCAATAAAACTATGCTTTAAATGTTTACAATTTTTAGTAACTTTTATGATATGATGACATGTTAATACAGATTGTTTAGTAATAATATTTTCTACACTGTTAAATTTTTTATGGTTGTAATGACTATTGTGATGTTACTCAGAAGAATATAAGCCTTTACATTTTAAAAATAAAACATTTATGTAAAAAATAAATATGTAATAATATATATTTTTAATTTCTAATAATTATTACATAATTTTGATACAAAAATAATCATAAACTTTCCAAAAACTCAACTTTTTAGACCATCAGAATATTTTCTTGAAGTAATCTTGCAAAGTTTGAGATCACTGAATATACAATGACTGGGCATCAATGTGTGGTTTTAGTTACTTTGAAATTTCCACTTATTTGATTATCATGACATCTTTTGAATTTTTTTGACATTAAAATATTAGAAAATACATATAGGTGAATTTTAAAAGTGTAAAAAAAAATGTTAGCAACATTTTTCAGTAGAGGGCAAAAAACACAAATTTAATTTCTAGATTTCTCAAACATGGGTCCATCACTTGGATAAATTGCTTGGTTAAATGTAAAATAAATCACAAGAAATGATAAAATAACTTACAAAACAGCTGTCATGTGAAGTTTGTTAAAACTTTTTTTTTCTAAATATATGACAATCATATGATAAAACTAGAAATATAGTAAGAATTTTAACTGTGATTACTATTATTAGAGAATATTATTCTGAAAAAATTAAATAAGCTCTATAGATAATGATGAGGTATCAGCTACTTATTATTCCATTTTCAAAATATTATTGCAAGATATCAGTTTTAAATATTGCATATATGAGTATAAGTAGGGAATGAAATTAACTGGAAAAAAGTCAACCCTCAAAAAGAACGGCACTTACCTGTAGTTTTTATGCTGGCTAAATGTGAGATTCTCAAAGAAATATCAATTCATTTCTCTGTAATCATTCCATTACCCATATGTATGTACCGGACACTTCTTACTATACCTAAAGTTCAGTAATTATAGAAAATAATTATGGGTTGAGAACCAACAGCTTTACCTTGTCTGACAGTTAATGGGAATTTGTTATATAGCTAGTCTACATGAGATATCAACCTGTGAGATAATTCAGTGGTACACATTAAGCTATTATGGATAAAAGCCTCCAAGTTGTCATAAGGATTTAAATCCAGAAATCTATTTTTATAGATGTAACGGGCTTCCTTATTTTTTATTTTTCTATCATGTACTTCATTACATACAATGCTAAACTTTCTGAGGACAAAAAAACATCATTTTGAGAATTTTTCTTATGCTTTCAAAAGACTAGTGTTAGATGAAGTAAGTGATAAAAAAAGGAAAAAAGAGGAATCATGTGAATAGCTAATCCTAATAACATTTTGAATCACAGATGTCTTAATTATCGCAAGGTTTGTGATGCTGACATTATAATCATCATTATACGATGGATTATTTTCATCATCAAATATATATTGATAACTTTTAGAAAATTTCAATCTTTATTTAAAGTTTCCAAATACATTAAACTACTAATATTAGCATACAGGTTAGTATATGACACAATATTTTGAGTGACATTGCATTCTGGGAATCGAACTTGGACTTTTAGATTTACGAATTATCCTCTAGACAAGAGTAAACATCAGTAAAATTTCATATAGTTATCTATGAAAGTTCTTCTCATTTCTCTGCTTTTTTAAGAACAAAGTTAATTAATGTTTCTAGACTTTATGCATTGCTATGCTAGGTTGGTTTAAGGGATTGCTTGGTATTATCACATGAGCAGCATTTTAAAATTTTCTTCATTGTACTTTTTCTATTCTATCCAAAGTCAAAAATTAAATATTGAATATATAGGAAAGAGTACAAAAAGAAAATTCAAAGAATCTGTTCATGTGACAAAGGTAAATAACCACCTAAATCAACCTAGTGTGATAATACATAATGCCTGAGATCCATTAATTAACTTTGCTCTTAAGAAAAAATGGAAAAAACTAGGTGGCATCTCATCGATAAGGGTATGAAATTTTTACTGACCATTGCCTTTAGCATAATAGCTCATAGAGCATTACTTTAAATTCAATATTTATGAATCTAAAAGTCCAGGTTCGATTTTAATGTTTAAAAAAAGATTAGAATACTAATGAAATGTGTTATATATTAAACTATTAAAATATTAAGATCTAGGTGCAGTGCTCTCAGATCCAAGGCTCATCACTGATGAAGGCGATAACCAGAAACTAGTATGGGGATATTGGATGAGTAGGCACTAGATAGGGATTTTATGCACAAGCCTTCTGGCATCCATTGATTGCTCTTGTTAGCACAAGATGGCACTACTATATGGAGAGTTTTGCTTTGTTTTGAATTCTTTTTTAAACTATTAAAATGTGAGTAATGTAATTAAAAGTACTGACATAACAGTATATCATTATTATTATTGCTATATTAATGATATTCAAATGAATTATTAACAGATAAACATACTATTTAACAGGTATTTTATATATTATATATTTGGTTATTCTAAAAGGAAAGACGCGAAGGTTAATAAAATATTTAATTTAAAGTATTTTCAGTAATCAAGTATATTGCGATGTGATCTCCATCACAGAAAATATAAAGAAATTTAATTACTGAAGACAGGATAATCAAACTTATCATGAATCTCTTGCTAGACAGATAAATGAAAGGTCATTGAAATCACAAACCCACAAACCGGCTAAGGGAAATTAAAATGTCATTTATCAGACGAACAAACTTTTTTTTCTTTTAGTCTTTAAAATTGAATTCAAACAAATTTGTCCTAAGTCTTATACGAATTTTATTTTGCAAATGGAAAAAAAATTAAATTTACTTATTTTTTTATCTTTTTATATAATACAAAGTGCTTAGAACTTTGTTTAACTGATTTCTAAAACCATAATAGTTACTCATCTCAGGGGTAATATATTTAGGTTTCCACACTTACTAATCTTAAAGGTAATATATATTTTAGATGATCGCACTCATATATACATATTACCTGATTTTTTGTAAGGTAATTTGTTCTAGAATAAACAGATTGCGCAACAAATCCGAAAAATTTAAAGTTGTCCAAAATAGTTGATCACACATCTATTGATTCTAACCAATATAATATTAAAAGTTCAATAAAAATAATTTACTTCTATTTTTTATTACCATTTCAATCATTTAATTTCAATTACAGATTTAAATTTTCATATAGTAGAATACGTCATACTCCGCATGCGTCATGAAAATATAACTTTGAACGAGTAAAGTTCTCAAATTCCGTGAACAAACTTTTCAGCAAAAGATTAAGACTATTCTATCTTTGGGCTCTGTTGTTATATAAGCTTAGGTTTTGATTTGTTTTTTAAATTATACTTGTTTAATTAATGTATAAACAATGTTATACAATCACCATTAATATACTCAAAGGGTGAAACCGAGTCTTACTTTTTTTAATGTTTCAATGATAAGCTTTATTTACCTTAAGTTACAAGGGTTAAACATCGCTTGGATTGCTGTGTTTACATGGGCAATCTGCAGCTGTAGGCTTACATATATAAAAGTTGCTTTATAGGTTTACGCATAAATTTTTCTATGCTGTGGATTAGTTACAAGGGTTTTACGTAGCTTGGATTGCCATGGTATACATGAGCAATCTGTAGTTGTAGGTGTATATATGTAAAAGTTGATTTGTATGAAATCTTACTTTTAACAATCTTTGAACATTAAGGAAAATACTAGTTTTAATAATTGTAATAATAAATAAATAATCATAACTTATAAATAGTTGTGACTGCAAAGCGGAAGTAACTAGAGTCGTTTTTCAATCTTTGAATACATTAATGGTGCTTGCAAAACCCTTAGTCTGTACATAAATTAAAGCAACAGACAAAATTCACCATATAATTTAAAAACAAAGCTCAAATAACAACAGAGACCAAAGGTAGAATGGTATCATTCAACCTTTTCATTGATTTTTGACACTACTTGATTCCTTGGGAAGTAATTATTTTCACTTTGCGATTACAAGTATTTAAAAGTTATGATTATTTATTTAATAACAACAACAACAACAATAATAGTAATAATAATAAAGTATTGCATTATTTGAAAAAGTTGTATTTAGTTATATATTTATGACTACAACTCTCAACAAGACATTAAGGATGGATATCATTGGTTATCTGTTGATGATTACACTTCTCCACAAAGAGTTAAAAGAGAATAGATATCAGTCCCTACTTTGTGTGAAAGTGGTGTAGTGAAAATTATACAACAGAAATATTATTAATTAAGTGGATAATCTCTCGTCCAATGAATAACTAACAAAAACTATTCATGTGCATCTTTGTTATGTTCTTAAACAAATTAAAATAATCATTTGTAAAGAGTGCAAATTTAATAAATTATAAATTCAGAGTAAACTTGAAATAAAATCCAGATGTTATCTCAATCCTCTTTATTATTATCAACCATTAATCTTTATAAAATAGAGATAATTTTTACATAATTTTTATGTACTGATTTTTAATAATATTGAATATTATAATTCTTTTGGTGTTTTATATATATATATATATATTGAACTAGGTGAGAGTTAGTTCGAAAATATATTTATATAGAATAATTTTTTTTACTCTTTAATAAAAAACATAAAACAAAATTGTAAAACAAACTGTTGACTTCTTTTATATACAGCTTTACAAATTATTTACTATAAATTTTGTCTACTCCAGCTGCAATTTAGTATAGCATCACACTGGTACCTCAGGCAGAAAAGCATAATACCCAGAGGGGATCTATAGCTAGACCAAAATTATACAAGGTATAATTTACAGCCACTGCTGAATTTAAACCCTGTCATTCAAAGCACTTTATTTGTTTTGAAGTAAACTTCAGGTGCCAGCTAACTACAAGAAATAGTTAACATGCTCTGGATGACAGCCACCAATTCAGCGCCTGATAAATCCCTACTAGCTCAATCTCAAAAGTAATACAATAAACTACTTTAATTTGTGGTATTAGTAAAAGAATTGACTGACAAATACTAATTTCCAAAAATAATTTATTTTAAATACTTTAAAATTAATCAGAGAACTAATTCATACTTTCTCTAATAAAATAATAATTACATAATATCCCAGGAACACATTATAATAAACATAAAACATTAAATAAACATAAGCATTAAAGCATTATGTACTATATACATATATTCTGTCATCTAAGCTATTAGTTGTATGATTCAACAAGTTTTAGGACTATCGGTTTATTATATTAACCTGCACATAAATAGTTTACTTTATGCTGGTTATAGAGTTCATTTCGGTTGACTCTGGATATCTCAAAGATTGTAATGGCTACAATAATAAATTACTGACATAATAGGAATGGGAATAAAGAATAATTAATATTAGCTATAGGTTTTCAGATACATGTTCTTTTGGATAGATGACTGCTTCTTTCTCCTGTGAAAAGCATGTGTTACCAACTAGTTGGAATTTGGATTTTATATATGAATATAGTTTCTTGCTACATTACAGTCCAGAAGATATATGTTTGAGTGGCATAGGCTATTATATGATCATTGTGGCTAATTAGAGACCTTCAGGTATTCTAGGATGGTCATACAATGGAGTACAGTGGGATACTTCTGTTTAGCAATGCATGTTTTTCTTGGTGTTCATAAAAAAAATTAAGTTTTACTTGCACAGACTGAAATAACACTGCAGAAAGATGATCTGATGATGAGTTTTTTCCAGGCCTATTTATATGTGGCCCTTTATTTTTCTAATTCTTCCAAATCAGCTTGATTAACATTTAAATTAATTAAATTTATTAATTAAATTCCCTTTGTTTATTTGTGAATATTCCTTCTTTGATTAATCTGACTGTGGATAAGATATAACTTTTTAATTATTCCCATTGTTTATTTGTAGCTATTGCTAATTAATTATTCCCATTTCATTTATACTTATTACTCGTGCAATCTTTGAGTTTGACTTAACTTTTCTATTACAAACATTACCTTCCATTTTTTTTAATTCAACTTTTTTATACGCATATATATATATTAAAATCAAGACATGCATTTTCTTATTTTCTTTTAAATAAATGAAAAGAGGGCATTTTAATTTCCATGTAAAAAAATTTTAATTCTAAACTTTGCCTAGTTATATCTTTTTTTATTTAGTTAAATTCCCTCCCCCCCCCTCAAATTGTTTTGTTATTATTACTATTATTTTAAACTAGTAAAACTTATACTAATACATGATGTGTTGATTTGCCCTGTGGTGATCTATGCTTATAAAAAAAACTCTACACTTTCTAAATTATACTTCCCTTTTTTTCTCATGTGTGATAGCATCAGCTGAGAAGCGAATCCACTAACCCAGGACAACTGCTTGTAAAGCAGCTGTCGCTGACCTCTCGACCACCAATGCTTGACTAAACTTTTATAATTAATTCTTTCAAACAAGATTTTTACTTTAATCATTTCTTGATAAATTAATTCCACAATATTTTTGTTTAAACTTCTTTAACTAATTATAAATTCTTTTCATATTAAAATTTTATAATTTATGAATTTACAAACATGTACCATTGTTCATTAGCAGTACAATATATAAACATTAAAAGCTAAACTAGTCAATAAATAATCAAAATTACCCCAAATCCAAAACTCAACAAACTCGCCAAGCAATAAAATCTACAACAGAACCAATGGTTTCACTGCTACAGTCAGACTTTTTAAGTGTAAAGAACTACAACAACATATTTATATTAAACATTACTCACAATTCCATTTACTTCCCACCCACCCTTAATATTAAAAGACAACCTTGGTCTTTTTTGAGAAAAATAAAATAAAAAGAAGAATTAAAGAATCTTTATTATTATGATTCTGAAGCAATTAACTAATTTAAAAGTTCTTTTAATATGAAAGGTGGATGTGAAGTAAATAGAATTGTGGGTAATTTTTAATATAAATATGTTGTTGTTTTGTAGTTCTTTACACTTGAGAAGTCTGCTTGTAGCAATGAAACCATTGGTTGTGTTATAGATTTTATATTCTTGGCTAGTTTGGTGAGTTTTGGATTTGGGATAATTTTGATTATATATATAAATGAAGCTCCAGATAATATTGGATGTATTCTAAAGCATAATAATATAAAGATGCATATAGTACTTATCAAAAAATTAATAGCATTATGACCAAACCTAAGATTCAGTCCCTCTTGAACCACATGGAGTTTATGAAATTCCATGTAAGACTTGGAAAGCTCTCTCTCTCTCTCTCTCTCTCTCTCTCTCTATAAATTATATGATTATGATATATATATATATATATATATATATATATATATGAATAATCATCATAATTTTAGAAGAGATGAACATATTAATGCAGTATAAAAGTACTCATCATCAACAGCACAATCTCTTCATGCTTCAGATACAGTTCATAGTAAGATTTTGCAAATATGAGAATACTATCCAGGTGTGACATTCTCCAGCATTGTAAGATCAGAAAAACCATTGAGATTTTTAAAAAGACAGAATGTATCAACAAACATAATGATACATGCAAATTACCTTCTATTTGAAAATTCTTTGTAAAACACTCATTAATCTAAATAATTTATCACAATTATTATTTCTATTTTTTATTAATAAAACATTCATTATTGTCACACATCAGTTTGCAACACCTCTACAATTATTTTGTATTACTTGTTACCCATTTGATAATCAGTGTGACCTGGTTGAAATGTTAGTTTATATATATATTTAATAAGTTATACATGGATGTACCTGGATAATAATTACATATATATATATATATATATATATATATATATATTGTACCCTTACTTCTCGATGTATAATATAATTTGAAATACGACTAGCTTAATTAAATTATAATGCTCAGTTAAAATTTGCATGTTTATCTTTAATATACTTTTATATTATCATATTCTACTTAAATTTATTATTAATTATCAAAATCAATATAATTCTATAGTATGTACTAATTAAATAAGTATTTATTAAAATCATGAGACTGTGAAGTAAAGTTACAAAGTAATAAGTAGATTTACATTGAGTCAATATCTTCCAAACATATTGTCTCAATGGCATAAGAATACTATCACCTCCTTATTAACTTACTACTACCTCTATAGCATTCTTATGGCTTTTAAATAAAATAAACTATCTTTAATAATAATAAAATAAATAAATCTTAACTTTTAATTTTTAAAAATATAATTAAATAATCTCAGGTTCTTCTAATTATCTTAAAGTAATGATAACTCATGTAAATAAGTATGATATGGGATTTTATATCAAACCTAAATACACCTAACTTATTTTAATAATAATAATAATAATAATACTCTTAGGGTATAACTTAACCTTATCTATTCCTATTATATCATCAATCATTAAATAATAATAACATGTCTATCTTTTATTTTCATATAGTATCTTAATTTTAGAATAGATCAAAATCTTACAACTTAATAATCTGTGGCAATAAATAATATTGTACTCTTATATTATGCATTATAATTACTCTATGACCATTGTAATATAATGTAATAATGTCAATCAATTCTCATAAATGATAATCAGGAAAATATTGTATTTATTTCTAAAATAATATTAATAAATTCACATTGTGCAAATATTATGTTTCTTCAAATTATCTGCTGTCAAATGCTGTGGTGCAAAATAATGAACTCGACACACTTTTAAAACAAATTAAACAAATTTATTTACATTAACTTTGATTAAGAATTTATTTACAATATTTACAGTTCAAATTAGGAAAACAAAAGAAAATAAAAATAAGAAAATAATAATACAAGATGTTTACACTGTTATTAGCTCATACTCCCAATAAGTAATTATACATTCTTTAAAATGCTGTACTAATAACACTGAAGTATGTTTCCAAAACTTAGACTTTAAACAAGCATCAGTAAACCTCAATTATTACATAGAAAAATTTATGTAAACAATATTTATGTAGCATATGTAAACAATTAAACTTTGCTAATTAAATTGCTACATCACTTAAGTATTACTGTTATTCATTTCATCATGTATTAGTATGTGTTCACTTTAATATCAGCATTACTCTAATAGCATAATATAAAACTAATGTATCTTTATAATGTAATAACAAATAACTGATTATAATTTTATATTTCATTTAATGCAATTCATGCTACATGTTTTATCAAATATGCATTACATATATGTACTGTTAAAATAATAATATTTAAATTATTCATCAATTTCAAATTCATAAAGCATTATATTAGATAAATTCTATGATTCTTTTCTATGTGAAATTATTACTTTACTTTATGTGTTATTCTACTCCTTCTTAATAAACTTTTATCTACAAAACATCCTCTAAAACTTATTTAAAATTACGTGAAAACAACCTTCAACTTTAAATAAATACTAATTATCCAAACTATTTATACTACGTCATCTATATTCAGTAAACCTTTAATTCAAACATAAACTTCTACATAAAACTTAACTTAATTTATCCAATAAAATAAAAATAAAATATAGACTTTGAGATCTCTTCCTAACTTGAAATAAAATAATTACTTATACAAATAATAAATATAATTCTAATACTCCAACATAATAATAATAAAAATAAAAATCAAAATTTATTTATGAAAGAATCATATAATTATTTCTAAGCTTCTTATGTAATGTTGTATCATATTTATATCATAAATTCAAATTATGCATATTTAAATAAAACTGTTACTGCCAATATAATGTGTGTGTATTTTTAAAATATTCATACATCCATTCAACACTAACATATCATTCGGTTGATCTAAAGAAAACATATTAAATACATTAAAATTATTATTATTATACAATTTTTACCATCAATAATGATTTAATGTACAGTCCATCTTCCAATATTCTTCGGAATTACAGCTTCATAAAATAATTCACATTTACACTCACGATCATTCTTAAAATATTCTGTGTTATATTAATTATAAAATAAACTTATGCAATTAATCATTATATTATTTTTTAGTTATTATTTTAAGAAATGTACCTATCTTATTTTAATAGATTAATAATATTTAAATTTTATGTTAGATAAATAAAACAGAATTTATATTACATAACTCCAGCGATGTCTCCTTTTCACCATAAAGTTCTTTAATCCTAGGCACATATTCACTAGAACACCATTTCCTGTTTCCGGTCCATCACGTGTTTTTTTTAAAAGTTTATGAAAAACGAAAACGTTCTTTTAAAACCAAAATAAAAGTTAATCAGTTCTTTTATAAAAATATAATAAAATTAAAATAGTTTATCTGATCCGGATGCAGTTCTTTAAAGAATATTATTTAAAAGTTATTATTCTTGAATTAGTTTATAATTTATGAAAAATTATCATTTAATTATTTTAAATTAACTGGGACGTCCACGTATTACTTGCGCATTTCTTAACAAAATATCCAGGTAAGAATAAGCTTCTTTATTTATAAACGGCCAGTGTTTAAATTATTTCAATATAATAATTTTTATTATATTAAGACTTTTAGCTAATTATATTTTCAATTTATTTGCCTTTTAAAATTGTCAACATTTAGTCTCTTAAATATAAAGACTTAACAGGGCAAATATTTATAAAACTACTTTCATTTTTAATATCTCTACTTAAGATATACATTTAAATTTATAGCTTGCAAAATACTTTCTTCATAAAGAAGTATTTTATTCTCTAAAATATCTATTTTCTAATAGTCAATAGTAATTAGCTTTTAAAATTATATACTGTCCAAAATACTACTTTTCTCCATCTCGTAATTTTCCGAACTAATCCAGCGTTTGTCATACTTCTAGTATAAAGTTTCCGATATATTTTCACTATATATGATGTTCCCATGACTATTTGCTTGTAAATTGAGCTTAATAGAGACGACCGATAGGGAAAAAATTAAGTTAACACTGCATGTTTATCATTTAAAATTTTTATAACTTATTTACAAGACACTCTTATAATTTTGAAAAATGATTTTAAAAGCGTCTATAAAATTTACGTAGCTATTTTTAAATAACACAATTATCTTGAAAAATCAATCACGAAGTCCTCTCCTAACAATTGAACTGAGCTTTTATACCGGAAGAAACTTCCCATTTGATTGGTAGATTAAACAATCAACTTGCTGGCTTATTTACATATTTACCAACAACACAAAATTAAAAATAAATAATGGCTTATTTAATATTTAATATTTATTACATTATTAAATTTCTAAAATAATCTTTATCGTTCATTTAAATTTATTAAACATTCTTTTAAAATATTCTTACTTACTTGATTTTAATTTTAACTTTTATAAGATTATTTTTAAATAAATTAAGTATTTTTTATACGTCATATTTTTAAAACAATATTTTAAAATCAGATTTAATATTTCACATTGAATATCTTTATTTTTATCTCATGATAACTCACATATTATTTATAAATTTATAACATGATTTTTAAAATAGTTCTGCAACTTTACTAAACAACTTCCAAGCATGTGTGTGTATATTTAACTAACATCTGTTCTTTACAACACAAGAAACGCTTGTCATCGTCTAAAAATAAACTAACAATTGCATTTTTTTAAAATAAATATTTTTTAAATAAATAAGATATTATAATAGATTTTAAAATAATTATCCAATATTATTAAAATCAAATATTAGTCTTTTATTTAAGTACTTACAATAATTAAAATATTTATATTCTTTTATAATATTATTTTATCAACAATAAACATATGTATTTAATCTTACTTGTCTTTTAAACACTTTTAGCTTTAAATACCTATTTATTAAATATATTAATGCAGTATTGATTATGGCCATTTTTTCCAACTATATATTATAATCATCATCATTTAAAATGTCTCTCTCAATATCAGCACAATTTTACATATCAAATACTCATAGATTGTTTTAATTAAACCCTTTGAAATATTACCATAAGCAAAATTAACATCACATATTCAAATATATCTTAAATTTAAAATTTTTAATAGATTAGCACAAAATTAAATGGTGACCCATACAAAAGGGCACAATATATATATATATATATATATATATATATATATATATATATATATATATATATATATATATATATATTTAATAAGTTATACATGGATGTACCTGGATAATAATTTATTTATATCTGTAGCCCAGGAAAATCTATCAACTTACTATATATATATATATATAATGTTAAAACAATTGCTTTTTATATAGTAAATGATGTTATAAAAATAATACACACTCCAACTTTAAAACATTTGAAAATACAGTGACAAGGAATTGTTTCCATTATCTTAATGGTTCTCTTTGTAAATAAAAAACGTTACACTGTCTTGAATATTTAAGGCAAATATCTCACAATAAGTAATTGAATTGATTAATATTCACACTTTCTGCTGTAAGTATTCAAGACAATCTTCTTTATATACAAAGAGAATCAATAGGAACTATTTTTTTGTTGCTGTATTATTAATACTGATGTGGAAACATGTATTATTTACTATAACAGCATTTATTATTTAAATAAATAATTGTTTTAACATTATATATATATATATATGAAAATATTGAATGTGGGGAGTTATCCATTTAAATTAGCTTAATTAGAAAGTGCTCTACCTAGAATAACTATCTAGGTCAAGGGTTAAGATAAACTGACAGGCTGATTGCATTCCTATGTTTAGTGCTTTCTAATTAAGTTAATTGAAATGAATAACTCCACACATTCAATATTTTTATCTAATAGTATCCATTAAAATATTATATTTTATATATCATCATCATCATCAACCATTATCAATCCACTGCAGGATGAAGGTCTCTCCAAGTTTAATCCATCTTCTCTGATCTTTAGCTTCTCTTTTCCACAACACACCTGCACATTTTCTTATTTCATCCATCCATCTCACATGTGGTCTCATTCTGGGTCTTTTACAATCTCTTGGAATCCAGTTTAAAATTTCAATTGTCCATCTATTATCATTTCTTCTAGCAATATGTCCAGCCCAACTCCATTTCAATCGTTTAATTTTTTCAATAAGGTCAGTAACACCCGTTTGTTGTCTTACCCATACATTGTTTTTTCGATCTCTTCTTGTTACTCCCAACATACATCTCTCCATACTCCTTTGAGTGGTCTGAAGTCTCTGTATTGCTCTTCTATTAAGTGTACAAGTCTCAGATCCATAAGTAAGAACTGGTAACACACATTTGTTAAAAACCATTCTTTTCAAACACATAGGCATATTTCCTTTTAGTATCAAGTTATTTCTACCAAAAGCACTCCAACAAAGTTTAATTCTGATTAATTTCCTCCATTATGTTTCCATCTGTATTAATAATCTGACCAAGGTATTTGTAACTGTTAACTTCTTCTAATTCTTCATAATCAATCTTTATTTTCATATTTTGAGCAAATCGATTAAACATTACTTTAGTCTTTTTAACATTTATCTTTAGTCCTACTTTTCTACTTTCATCTGCTAACTCCGGCAACATTTCCTGCAGCTCTGAAGCATTATTTGCAAAAATAAATACATCATCTGCAAAATCTAAATGACTTAAATACTCTCCATTTACTTTCATTCCTTTAGTTTCCCATTTTAATCCACAAAATACTTCTTGCAGCACTGCTGTAAAAAGTTTTGGAGATACAGAGTCACCTTGTCTTACACCTTTCTCAATGTTGATTTTTCCAGCATCATTATGTAATCTAATTGTTGCTGTTGCATTTTTATAAATATTCTTTAAAATATGACAATATCCTGGATTTATACCTTGATGATCCAATGCTTTAATCACTGAAGAAATGTGTATAGAATCGAATGCCTTTTCATAATATACAAATCCAAAACATAATGACAACTCATATTCATTTGTCCTTTCTATGACTTCTCTCAATACCTGGATATCATCTATTGTACTAAAACCACTTTTAAATCCAGCTTGTTCTCTTGGTTGGTGGAAATCCAAAGTTCTCTGTAGACAAGTTGTACTTATCTTGGTAAAAATTTTATATAAAACTGATAAAAGGCTGATAGGTCTGTAATTTCTAACATCTTCTTTATCACCTTTTTTAAATATTAATATTATTACTGCATTCTTCCAATCTTCCGGTACATCTTTATCATTTAGACATTTGGTATATAACTTTGCTAAAATTGTTTCTATTTCTTCACATGCTTCTTTTAATATATCAATTATAATTCCATCATTTTCTGGAGCATTTCCTTTTTTCATACATTTAATTGCATGTCTCACTTCTTCATTTAAAATTCTGGGCAATTCGGAAGATGTAATAGATATAGGAGGTACTTGTTCTTTATTACTATATAATTCTTGATAAAAAACTTCTACCAATTTCATGATGTCATCTCTATTTTTAGTAATAATTCCATCTTTTTTTTTTTTTATTGCAGATATAAATTTCCTACCAATACCAAAATGTTGTTTAACATTCTTGAGACTTTTATTTTCTTCTACAGCTTTCCTTGCTATTTCACAGTTATACTTTCTTATATCATTTTCAACTCTTTTCCTTACCATTTTACAAAATTCGAGATATTCAATTCTTTTTAATACATCATTTTTGTATATCTTCATATTCCTTCTTTTCTTCATAAATTCTCTAATCTCAGTAGAAATTTTATTAGCCAATTGCTGCTTTTTTCTACCAGCTATCTTTGTTGCAGTTTTTAAAAGCGTAGCAGTTATTTTTATATTAATTTCATTCAAATCTGAATCATGTTCAAAATCTCCTATCACTTGAAACCTATTTGTAAGTTCTAATTTAAATTCATTAGAATGTTTCTGAAGATTAGGAATATCAACTGTAAATACTGTTTTTCTTAATAATTTTTGTCTCTCTAGTTTTACATTAACACGTAACTTACACCTTACTAATCGATGATCACTTCCTGTGTTAAATTTATTAAGAACATTACAATCTTGAAATATGTATTTCCTGTTAGTCAAAATATAATTCAATTCTTCTGTACCTTCATTTGGATGCTTCCATGTCTATTTCCTTTTAACATTTTTCTCAAAAAATGAATTAATAATATAAAGTTTTTCTTTTTCTGAAAACTCCACAAGTCTATGTCCTCTCTCATTTCTATTACCATAACCAAAATTACCTACAGCAATTTCATCTTTCATTTGTCTACCAATTCTAGCATTAAAGTCTCCCATAACAATTTTAAAATGTTGTTTACTCTGATCAAAAGCCTTTTGTACATCCATATAAAAATCTTCTACTACTTCATCACTATGAGAACTTGTTGGGGCATAAACCTGAATTATCTGCATTTGGTATCTGCTATTAAGTTGTATAACTAATCTTGCAATTCTGTCCGATACACCATCAATCTCCACAATATTGTTCTTCCACTTTTTATTTATAATGAATCCTACTCCACTTGTATTTCCAATATGTGTGCCTTTATAATAGAGTATATATCCACTTTTAAATCAATTGTTTCTTCACATTTTCTTCTAACTTCACAAAGTCCAATAATGTCCCATTTAATATAAGACAATTCTTCTTCTAATTTTTGCAATCTTCCTTCACTTGAAAGTGATCTGCAGTTGTAAGTACCTAAATAAAAAGTCGTCACCAACACGCATTAGCCAGCGTGGTGAGTTTATTGGCTTTTTACCTCTGAGTTTAAGATCAAGAAACACCATGGTTTTTCTTCTCAGTGCCTGATAAGGCAGAATGAATGTTTGTGTAAATGATAAATATTTTTTCAATACATATATACAATTATCTTATATATACACATTGTGATATATTATATATGTATAATTTTCCAACACTAAATGTACATTTTTGTCTTGACAAATGAATGAAATGCTGTTAATAAATATATAAGTACTGATTTATCTGCTACATATGGATAACATATATATATATATATATATATATATATATATATATATATATATATATATATATATATATTATTAAGGATACCTGTGTGAAATTAACATCAATGTTGCACTAATGCTTTTTATTATGTCTTTTATCATTTCATTGAAGCAAAGTCTGTGGTAGAAATACTATATATATATATATGCATGCATGATTTTCCATAATCCTTATTAAAAAGTGCAAATGAAATATGCCTGAAAAAAGCAAACATTTTCTAAGATGCATTTCTGCTTGCATCAGCACTCTTCAGTAGAATCAAATTATTTGTGTTTTGTTTTTTTTGTTTTTTCTTTTTTCTTCTCTTTTTTTGTAGATATTTTTATTTATGTGTTGGAAGTATATCTGATAAAATAAACGTTTTAAAGCTTAAATAAAATATGTATAAGTTGAAAAAAGAAGTTGAAGTTAAGCTGGTTATACCATGTGGTATTAATAAGACAAGATATCTTAAGTTTTAATTAATAAACTTTAAAATTTATACTGAAGCTAAATAATATATAATAATCTTTAGATTATTGCAAAATTAATGAAATCATTAATATATTTGCATGCAAAAAATATAACACTTGTTTTTAAATTATACTATTTTACTATGAATAAATAGTAACGTTATAGTATGACACGTGAAGCAATGTGATCCAAGCCCTTACGAACCTTAATTAACCAGAAATGCATCTTGGAGTAAATTATTTCTTTTCAGATAAGTTTTATCTATGTATTTGAAACATATATAATAAAATATATAATTTAAAATGTATACATATAGGTATTTAAATAACATATTATCCAAGTTCATCTGTATATGATATATAGATGAACTCGGATAATGTAACATTTATATCTGTACATCATAAGAAACTTCCACATAGCACATAAGCGTGTATATATATAAAGTGAGGAGAAAAATCAAATGTAAGTGACCTTATATGTTTTGATTGATTTTCATATTTCATTTTTTTGTTGTTGTGATTTAAATCAACTTCCCGTATAATATTTTCAGCCCACAGATAGAAATAATAATTTTATTTTATAAAAACTTGATTAAATTGATGGTGACTAGAAGGCAGTTTTATTGTTTAAATTGAAGTACTTAGAAACAGTCTATATATATAAATATCAGCCATTTATAAAAACATGGCTATTTGAATTCCATTAATAATAATAACAACAACAACAACAACAGCAACTACAATAATAATAATAGTAACAACAACAACAATACTTTCTTCTTCTTCTTCTTCTTTTCTTCTTCTTCTTCTTCTTCTTCTTCTTCTTCTTCTTCTTCTTCTTCTTCTTCTTCTTCTTCTTCTTCTTCTTCTTCTTCTTCTTCTTCTTCTTCTTCTTCTTCTTCTTCTTCTTCTTCTTCTTCTTCTTCTTCTTCTTCTTCTTCTTCTTCTTCTTCTTCTTCTTCTTCTTCTTCTTCTTCTTCTTCTTCTTCTTCTTCTTCTTCTTCTTCTTCTTCTTCTTCTTCTTCTTCTTCTTCTTCTTCTTCTTCTTCTTCTTCTTCTTCTTCTTCTTCTTCTTCTTCTTCTTCTTCTTCTTCTTCTTCTTCTTCTTCTTCTTCTTCTTCTTCTTCTTCTTCTTCTTCTTCTTCTTCTTCTTCTTCTTCTTCTTCTTCTTCTTCTTCTTCTTCTTCTTCTTCTTCTTCTTCTTCTTCTTCTTCTTCTTCTTCTTCTTCTTCTTCTTCTTCTTCTTCTTCTTCTTCTTCTTCTTCTTCTTCTTCTTCTTCTTCTTCTTCTTCTTCTTCTTCTTCTTCTTCTTCTTCTTCTTCTTCTTCTTCTTCTTCTTCTTCTTCTTCTTCTTCTTCTTCTTCTTCTTCTTCTTCTTCTTCTTCTTCTTCTTCTTCTTCTTCTTCTTCTTCTTCTTCTTCTTCTTCTTCTTCTTCTTCTTCTTCTTCTTCTTCTTCTTCTTCTTCTTCTTCTTCTTCTTCTTCTTCTTCTTCTTCTACAAACTAATCTGTGAACTACAAAAAAATTCTGATGATGGCATTTTAATTGCCTTTAGATTTTGGACAGTTTCCATCCTATAATATTAAATACTGAATCTCTTTAAAAAATGTAAGTTCACTAAAATGTTTAATTATATTCAACTGCTAAATAATAGCATACAGATTAGAATATCCACAATGTTTTGAGCAGGATTATTCTCCTCTTTCTTCAGGTGTTGCTGACCTGACCAGTGACTGTACTAGCATGGGAATAGAACCTGGACCTTTAATTCTTGAATACTGAATTTTAAGATAACATTAGCCAATTGAGAATTTAATATTCAATCTTAGCTGATGGAAATAGTACAGTATATAAATTTGACTTGATGTCTAATTGTACCTCTACAATATATTTTAAGTTTTTCCAAGTCTTCCCAATAAATATAATTAATATTACACATATCTATATTATCTTTAAGGTATTTTTTGTAATGTAAATATGGTCTAAGTTTCCATAAAAATTATATTCCACTTCATGATAAACAACCTTTTAACAAGTTTTAGTTTGTTCATTAATTTCACATATCTAGCACAATGAAAATTTGATTTTACAATAAAGAACTTTATAGTAGCACATCTAGTGAGTTCCAAAAAAAAATATTTTGAATAATTTAATGATGTTGCAATTGAATTTTTTTTTTAAAAAAAAAAAAGGAACATGCTTAAATAAGCATTTTTAATTTTTTTTATGTTATAATGTCATAGTGTATTCAAATCTTATTTTTCTTTGTCAAGCATTGGTGGTCGAAAGGTCAGCAACGTCTGCTTTACAAGCAGTTGTACTGGGTTAATGGGTTCACTTCCTGCCTGATGCTATGACACATGAGAAAAAAAATCTTATTTTTCTATATAATAAATTACATAAAATAATATTATATATACAGCTAATTTAGCTATATCTCTATATCAAATTCCAACTTTCTGCTTAAAAATAAGCCAAAAGATTTATATTGCTGAAATAAAATATAATAATAATATATTTTTAAAATGTAGATTTTTATTTAATAAACAACATTTATTATTGTTATTGCAACTACCCTGATAATCAAAAAAATGTACAAGAAGATTTTTTTTAAGATAAGAAAAATGCAATTAACTGTAATTAGATGGGAAAGGAGATGTGATATTTCTTCCCCCATATAAATATGGCCAATCAGAAAGTCATTCACCAACTGAAGAAATAAAAAAAATAGAGATTGTAGATAATTACCCATTGTATTAATTTTGTAAATGGTTCATTCACTTTGGTTGATGTAGTGACTTTAGACCACAAACAAAAATAAATGCTATGTTAAAGATAATATAAAACCATGCAATATAAGTAAGTTATGATTAATATTGTAAATTAATTATAATAAAAATAAACTTTGTGGGAAAATTAAATTATAAAAGACATAAAGAAAAGTGTGAATAGATACTTTTGTGTTGGAATCAGACCAGGGCTATAAAATGCTAATCCCAAGAATTATAATTTATTTCTTTTTGCTTCATTCATATAGTTCATGAACTCTGAAAACTAGAGTTCTGTATCCTTCATTAAATAGTGTATCTCAGAGAAAGATCCAGAATGCTGTAGAAAAATTTTTATCATGTGTTTGTTTTACCTGTGTAGGTAATTCAAACCAAATGCAGTGCTAAGCAGATATAGTCACTGATGCATTCTTCCTAGCCTAAAATCAAGAGGGTGTCTTGATTTAAAATGTCAGATCAATATAATACCAGGATTCTAGAAAACTAATAAGTAAAATAAAGCTCTATTAAGTACCTGTAATGGAAAATAACATTTGCATTTTAAATATTTACAAATACAAAAAAATATTTCAATAAATGAAAACAATCAAATAACCAAATATATATATATATATATAATCTGTTTACATGAGGTTAATTTATTTTAATATTGTAGACAATGGGAAACTCTGGTCATGTCAGATATTACAAGATTATTAAAAACAGAAAATTTAGAATGGGTAAATGCTAATAATTATTTTTTTTCTTAATTTTTATAATAACATTTGAAAATTTTTATTTTCCTTAAGGTATAATATGAATATTTAAAAACATTTTTAAATAATTAGAATATGAATATTGGTAATTAATTAAGGTTAGTTGTAAAAGAGAGAAAAAGTATTAAAAAAATTGAAACAAATAATATTTTTCCCTCTGTTTAGTAGAAATTTCATTTATTGACTAGTTTAATTTTTTTCTCCAAAAGTAATATGATAAAGAATTTTGTATTCTCTTATATGAATAATTTATTAATTAGTTGTAACTCTTAAAAATAATAATAATAATAATAAAAGAGATAGAGAAGTAAAATTTATGTATTGCTTATGAGGTTTTAAAAAAATGAAAAAATTAGATTTTAACAAAAATTAATAAGAAATACAGTTATAAATAATTTTTTTATATTTTTATTTTTCTAAAAAAATTCACATTGTTGTTTACATGAATGTGAAATCAAAGAATTATATTATTTTTGATAATTAAGAAAAGAGAAAAATGTCTACAGAAGCAATTTAAAATTATGATTAGAATTTTTAAATTAAACATATAAGAAAAATAACATTTTTGTAAAAATAGTCTTAATATATCAGGGTTCAATACTGTCATGTCTGAGACAATATATGATTAGATGAATGCAAGATTTTTTTAATAAATAAAATAGAGGCAAGGTAAAGCATTAGACTGGAGTATCTAATCTAGTTAACAAGTCATTATTGATTCAGATTTTATTAAAAAACCTGTATCACTCAGCTGGGAAAAGAACAGGGAAATGTTCAGTTTTAGTCTGAAATAAGACTAATCTTACTATTAGTTTTTAAAAAGTTTCTTAAAATGAGCATCACCAACCCTCACCATGTAGCCTGTTCACTAGAAAAAAATATAAAAAATGAGAATGCTTTTAGGTGAAATTTGCAACATACTATGTTCCATCCAAAATATGACTGTCTCAGTCTGTGGTAGCCAGAATGGAAAATTATATTGAGAAATGGATACATTTAATTGTTGTTATCTATCCCAAAATTGATATTTATTTGGAAATTGATATTGGCTACAAAAAGATAATGGAAACTTTTAATTTCAGTAATGGATAAATTCAAATTGTGATAACCCACCCTAAAAATGATTCTAATATTATTATAACCTGTTGCAAAAAGAAATGTGAAAATATGACTTGAGAAGAACCCCAAATTATAAATTCAAAAGAACTAAAACATTCATGACAAAAAGGTATTGTAGGGTGCACAACTATATTGGCAAATAACTTTTTTAATATAAATAATAAATTTAGTATAAGTGATAAGTAAACAAGCATCTATTTATATAGTGTGATATTTATAATTGTAATTCACTAAATATCCATCTTTTACAGCTACTGTACATGTGCTTTAATGAGTGTTAAATAATAAATGAATACTTTTCAGTGCCCATACAAGATATAGCATTTAAGAAAGAATAAAATGAATCCACTTATCCTTTCTGAACCCAAATGTTTATATATGGGCAAATCTTAAGTACTGGCAAAGAAATCATGAAGGTAGATCATTCACTTTAAATTACAGTTCGCATTGTCTGACTGAATGACATTGACAAAATTACTTACAATTTACTAAATGTCACTTTCAAATGAAACTCAAACATATGTAAACAAGCATCTACTTATATAGTCCAATGTTCATAATTGTAATTCATTGAATATCAGCCTTTTACAGCTACTGTACATGTGCTTTAATGAGTGTTAAATAATAAATGAATACTTTTCAGTCCCATACAAGATATAGCATTTAAGAAACTCTCATTAAAGTGCATATACAGTAGCTGTAAAAGGCTGATATTTAGTGAATTATAAGTGATAAGGTATAGTAAGAAATAATTTTGATTTAAGATTTTTTATTGAAACACATTTAATTTATCTTAATTTTATTCCAAAATATAATTTCATACATCCTTCTCATTTCCATAAAAATATAATGATAGTTTTATCTTATTATAAAATGTAGTTTTACAGCATAGTTATTGAAGAAGAAATAAAGAAAATAAAGATTAATTAATTTAATTAGTATGAATCAATTAGTTTTGCCATTTAAAATAATGTTTTTGATAAAAATATATTAGATTTGAAATTATTATATTTTCATATCTTTTCTAAATTTTTTATTTAATTTACTGAATAATTGTTTTAAAATATTAGTGTTAATGGCTTTATTTCTCCAGTTAGCTGTTCTATAAATGAGAAGTGTATGTGACTTGAAGATATCATCGCATAGTGTTTTACAACATTTGGAATTCATCCAATAAAATTATTTAAATTAATGTAGAGTAAACTTATACATTTATATCTTCTCTTGTTCACAGTGATAGTTTTTAGAAACTTTGCAATCATGAGCTAACACTGTATATGGGGATTTAGATTTGTGTTAGACATCAAATTAATTCATTGGTTAACTCACCATTCATTGCACTTTATTTTTATAGAAATTCCAAATTAGTTTATGGTTAACCAGAACAATGATGATGATGAGAAAGTATCAGAATTGTAGCATTTTTTATTAATAGACTATCACTTAAAACATGCATACAGTTAATTGTTGCTTATTATGCCCTATGTTTGGCATTGACTATTGAATCTTTTTTAGATCCAATCATAAAGAATGATTGTTGATGATTTCATTATTCTTGTTTATTGATAGTTATGTATCTTATATAATTGTTGTAAATACATTATTTTTGTTACATGATGCTTCCATGCTTTTTTATATTTATTCATTATATATTTGCTGTTCTTTGTATAAGAATTATGATGTTTATTCATCTATATATGCCACTTCTTCATTCACTCACATTCATTCCATATCACAACTTATCTGTACATCTGTTGATGATTGAGTTCTGGTGGTCACTATGTGAACTAGCTACATAATTTAGAGTTCAAATGTAATTACACCTCAGAAAACTATATTTTGTTGCATAATTAGCAAAAAATAATGAATTGTCATGAAATATGACATGAGTATAGATGATGGTTTGCGGATTAAATTAAAATTTGATTATAAATTATAAATATAGTGATGTGAATATATATTGAAACAATGGTATATGTTAAGTAGAATAGATAAAGGATGATTTTTGGAATTGGATTGATCTTCTGACTGTTGAATTTCATTTAACTTTACTTTTAATACTGGTGATGGGTGGATAATTTTAACAATGCAATGCTTCATGCAAATTCATTGAGTGTTTCAAAACTTCACCAATCCACTTTCAAGTTTTATAATTCCAATTGTTTATTGTACCACAAATCCTTGCCTCTGGGTTTCAAAAAAAAGCAAGGCACAGTTTTATAGTTTAGTATTCACCAGACTTTAAATCTTACAGGAAGCAAGTCCTTGCAATGATTTTGCATAGTTATTTTTATTTAGGGTAGTATGTTGTTTATGATATTTAAATTGAAATACACCTTTTGGTGTTCTAGCTGCATTGTGTACTTATAGTCTAGCGCTTGAATACTTCGTTCCAGTGTTGCAGGTCACTATTCATTTTTCTGCTGTCAGATTTCAATCAGATCTTTACATAAAGATTTTGTACAAATGGCTTGCATATGAATTTTATTTTATGTATGCACACGTACTTAGAAAATAATAATAAATAAATAAATAATAATAATAAAAAAAAAATACTACTACTACTACTACTACTACACTACTACTACTATATAAAAAAAATAAAAAAAAAAAAAAAAAATAATAATAATAATAATAATAATAATAATAATAATAATAATAACAATAATAATAATAATAATAATAATAATAATAATAATAATAATAATAATAATAATAATAATAATAATAATAATAATAATAATAATAATAATAATAATAATAATAATAATAATAAATAATAATAATAATAGAGAATAACAAAATCAATTGCCCATGCATGATGAGTATATAATTGGAGAATAAAGCAAGGGAAAATAATTGAGTAGACAAGTAAAGTCTAGTATGGAGACAATCAGTTTTAAAGAAAGGCATGTAAATAGTAATATCAGCATTATGTCATAGTGGAAGATAGCATGGTGGGAGAAATGATGCGACACTTAATTTACAAAATTTTATTTTTAAAAAATCAAATTGTTTGTTTTTAAGTAAAAGTTTTTCTAAAGAATTAAAGGTAATCAAATGTGCACTCATATATCGACTAATGAAAAATGCACACGAGGAAAGAAAAGATCAGCAACCAATTGAAGGAATCTAGACAATAAAGGAGGTGACCATATCAGCCCACATATTGCAAATGATTAAAGACAAGAAAGAATAAAGAGGTAATGATAATAAAAAGAGAGCAGATGAAAGTCAGTGTATTTTAAAAGAAATGAAAGAAAGAGTCTGCAACATCAGTTGTTGTTTAGAAAATAGAAGAAAGAAAGAAATAAAGAGAAAATAATTAGAAGAAAACATAAAAAAGAGAAGAAATTCTGCTAAATGAAATTTAAAAAAGCAGTAAAGAAAGTTAAACATTGTTTTCAGTAATGAAAAATAACAATAAACAAATGGAAGAAATGATCCTAAAAATGCAATAAAGTAATCAGAAAAAAGAAGAAATGCTGCTAAGGAAAATAGGCATTGACAATCAAAAGATGTTAATTAAAATGGAAACAATTGATCAGAAATAAATTATAGACAACCAAATATAAACTATTAAATTCAGAAATCTATCCTGAATAATACCTGAACAATAGAGGAAGGACAAGAAAATACAGATCTATATATCATATGTAGAATATGATTTAAGAGAAAGATGAAAGAACAGATTAATTAGTAAAGAGGATAGGCTATTGGAATTTATATGTGAAGAAAGAAGTAACAGAACAAGTACAGATTCATGTATCAAAACTTAAACTGAAAGCAGAACATGGTAAATTGAAAGAAAAAATTATCAAAAAAGTTTAACAAGATACCTACACAGAAAAATATTAAATAATTTTACTCAGAAAATGTGATGAAATTATTGTCATCTGGAAAAGATAGGGATTAAACATGGAAGAATTTAAAGTTTAATAACATTAAGGCAATTATAATTGGTAAAGGGGGTTCAGGTAATGTCATGATCTAATGAAGGAGAAGAAATGGAAATCAAAGCAACTGCAAAAGATGTGACCGAGTTGAACCTTCTTCCTCATAATGAAATACATAGTTTAATGAACAAATTCATGAAAATAAGAAAATTTAATAACCCAAGGTGGTGATGCATTTATTGAACACTTAATCAACTTGGAAAAGAATTTTAGTTTAGTCATGATGGCAGATAAAGATTAGAAGGCAATTGCATGCAGCCAATTACAGGGATCACATGCATGTTAGGATTATTTGTTCACCAAGTTCAAGTACTATTCAAAATGATAAAATTGGTCATATTGACTATCAAAAAGATATAAGGTACCAAGTTTTTTAAAATAGATATAAATATGAAGAAGCATACACTTTTTTTAAAAAGCAAGAAGCTAGATTGAGAACCCTAACTTCTCATTCTTTAACTGATGGCTAAATTATTAGAATTACAAAAAGAAATGTCTCTTCAGATTAAACAGATATGCTCGTTGGAACTAATTGCTGAACCTTTGAGCAGGTGTCTGTGCTTATCAATACACTATACCCAAAAAGTCAACCAGCAGAATAGTTTAATTACAACGAAAGTTATAATCAACAAAAACATCATCAATAAAGTTGGAAATGAAGCATACAATGAATATATGAACATAAATAACATCTACAAATTCTGTCCATATTGTAGAAATGGAAAAAGGAAAATAAGTGCAAGTAATATGGGTGAAACAAAAGTAGTGACACATTCATGAAGTTACTCTAATAAAAAATCCAGATACTCCTAACAATTCATCAAATGGATCTGCAGAAAGAAGTATAGACATAACACAGAAAAGATTATTCTTAAGTACAACATAAATGGGCAGGGATTATGAAGACCATTGAAGATATTCTAAACCACTGAGGATGAGGCACATCATCTCCACTTAAGGACTTCTTGGATGGAAGTAAAGGGTGAAACTTGGAATAAAAAAGAAAATAGCTTACTACGGCAATGACTATGGATCAGTTTTAATGTAAAGTCTTTATGGACATGATTAATTACTTAAATATATATACCAAAAAGAGACTCAAAAACTTCCCAAAATAAACAAAATAATTTCAGATTTCCAATTACTAAGATATGATCAATAAATTATAAAAAAATAAAATGGTATAAAAACCATAATTTTAGTCCAAAGCTAGTTGAAAAAAAAGTAAGTTAATTGTAGCATCTTGAGAAGTTCAATGCATATTAAGAAGGATGGCATTTGCTAATATTCCCTCAGTCTATTTCCACTAAATATTAAATAAGTTGGTGAAATATAAATACTAAAGTCTTTAGTGTTATATGAAATAAGAAACAATGGAAATGGTTAGTATATCCAAATATGTGATTACTAGCACTAAGGTAACCATTAATAATATGAATTTAAAATAATGAGGAATGAAATGTTCATTTTTATTTTATTATTTTTATAACTTTAAGGGAGGATATTGTAATAGTGAGACAGTGGCCAAAACTGGCCATATTGAATGTTACAAGCTTATCAAAATCAGTAAATTTAGAATGGGTAATTGATAATTATTTTCTCTCATGTTTTTATATTATCAATTAGTAAACTTATTTAAAAATTTTATATTTCTTAAGTTATAATAACTAAATTACAAACCATTTATTTAAATAATAAGAATGTGAATATCTATAGTTTATTAAGTTTATATTTTAAAAGACAAAGAAAGAGTATTAAAAAAATAATAAAAACAATATTTTTGCTCTTTCTTCAGTAATTAAATTATAAAATAAATAATTAAAATAAATCTTTTTGTTTCTTCAATATTTTATTGATTACTTTTAACTTTTAAAAATAATAATGATAACAAAGACAAGCAACTAAAAATTTATCTATTCCTTATCAGGTTTTTAAAATAAAAAAAAAGTAAGATTTTAACATTTTTCTTAAGAAGAAATAATGTATTAATGAAATTTGTTTTTTCTTTTCTTTTTGTCTATCTAAGATAAAAGGTAATGTTGTTCAAATGATGTGTAATTAAAGGATTATTCCATTTTTGATAGTAAGAAAAGAAATAATTACAGAGTAATTTCAAGAATTTAGATTCAAATTTATTTTTAACAAAAAACAAGGAAAGTAATATTTTAATGAAAATAAACCTAATTGGTCAGAGTTTACTACCATCTGGTCTGAAACAATATGTGATTAGATGGATGCAAGATTTTTTTAAAAAAATAAGTTGTGGGCAGGTTAAAGCATTCAGGAATCAAGTCTTGTCAGCAACCCATTCTTGATTCAACTTTTGAAAGGAGATTCTGTGAATAAAACAGAGAGAAGTTACATTTTAAACTGAAGTAAGAGTATTCTCATTATTAGTTTTAAATGGTTTAGAAAAATTATGTGCTAATCTTTACTTAAAATCTAAGCATCAAATACATCACTATGCAGCTTGTTTACTAAAAGAAAATGTAAAAAAAGAGTGTACTCTTACGGGAAATGTACAACAGGCATTGGATTCCATCCAAATGTATGGCTGTTTCACTCTTTGTTAGCCTGATTTAAAAATTATTATACTAAAAAATAATAAATTTAATCATAATATACAATGGAAATTTGTGTTAATTTAAAAATTAATATTAGCTACAATAGAAAGTAATGGAAAACTTTTAATTCTACTAATGGATAAAAATTCGACTTGTGATAACCCACCCTGAAATTTATTATTCTAATATTGATGTATAAACTGACACAACAAGAAGTAAGAGCTGACTTGGGAAAAACATAAAATTATAAATTCAAAGGTGGAATAAAAAATCCATGATAAAAAGTTATTGTAGTGTGCATATCTACATTTACAAATAATTTTTAATATAAATAATATTTTTACTGTAAGTAATAAAGTATAGCAAGAAATAATTTTAATTTAAGATTTATTAAACATTTTGTTTCTTTATCTTATTTTCCCTCCACAGTCTACTTATATATGCCCTTTTCATATCTATAAAAAATAAGAATGATGGTTTTAGTTAGTACAAAATTTTTTTATTCATTGTAAAATGTTGTTATTCAGCTATAGTTATTGAAAAGGAAATAATTTGATGAAAGTAAAGATTAATTAATTTAATTAGTAAGAATCAACTGGTTTTGTTATATTAAATTTTTTTTTGATAAAAGTGAATTAGAAATTATCATATTCTCATAACCTTTCTAAATTTATTAATTTAGTAATTAATTCATTAATAATTATTTAATAATACTAATGTAGTTTCTTTATTTCTCCAAATATCTGGTCTGTAAATTGGCAGTGGGTGTGACTTGATTTTATTGTAGTGTGGTGAAGGGATTTGAAAATGATCCCAGTAAAACTATTCAAATTAATATAGAGTAAGTTATATATATATATATATATATATATATATATATATACTTATATTATATTTATATATATCTCTCTCTCTCTCTCTCTCTCTATATATATATATATATATATATAGAGAGAGAGAGAGAGAGAGAGAGAGAGATTTATATCTTATGTTGTCCACAATCACAGTCCCTAAATTTATTAAACAGGCAAAACTCTTCATAAAGTATTGCCATCCTGTGCCAACCAGAGTCATCAATGGATACCAGAAGGCTTGTGCATAAAATCCCCATCTAGTGCCTACTCCAAGATCCCCAGACTAGTTTTTGGCTTGTGGACTTCATTAGTGAGGAGCCTTGGATCTGAGAGCACTGCACCTAAATCTTAGGATCCTCACTGATGAAGGTCACAAGCCAGAAACTAGTCTGGGGATATTGATTTGCTCAAGCCTTTTGGCATCTATTGAGTACTCTGGTTGGCACTGGGTGGCACTACTGTATGGAGTTTTGCCTGTTTAATAACAGTTATGTGCTAGTATAAGAGATGGTGATCATGGGGGTCCCTAAGTTGCTTATGATCTTGAGCTAGATTTAATGCAATAACAGTTAGTTTATTTATATGTGGAGTTTAGGTGTTGTGGATGACAGACAAGTCAAGATCATCTTTAAAGTTTATTCACTGCACTTTATTTTTTATAGACATTACAAATTAGTTTGTAGTTGAGTTATAATCTATTGGCATCATTGGCCAAAACATTGATGATGATCAGCATATATCAGAATCCCAATACTTTTATGATAAATATATTAGCAGCATGCTGATAATTGTTGTATATCATGCTCTACATTTGGAATTGACTAGTGAGTCTTTTTAAAATCCATTCACAGGAAATGTAGGTTAACGATTTGATTATTTTTGTTTAATGTAGATAATGTAGTTTATAAAATTGTTATAATTAATTATTTTTATTTTATTAAGTTCTGATGCATTCGTGTTCTTTGATGTTTATTCATTTTTATTTGATGATGACTACTTGTTTTATGGTGATGAAGACATTTTTCATTTCACCATATTACCTGTTTATTTATATGAATACACAGGTGTGCATACGTAGTAGAACCCAATCTCCCAATAATTACTAAGCTAATAAAGATTACTATATTTTAATAATAGTGAATACATTTACTATGTATATGCATGCATTCACACACCATTAACACACACTTTTTCTTAGATCAGGATCTCGTACCTTTTGAAATATTCCACTACCTTATATTCTCTGTCCCAGGACCATTTGAAATTTTGATCATGATGTCAATTTACGAAAAGCAAACTGCTTACAACCATGTTAATATCATTTTGTAACTTCCATGTTGTAATGTAAGAAAACAAAAACGTTGGAGTAAAGATTTTTAATGAAATTTGTCAGAATTTATTACTTTCTTTTAATTTAACAATAGACTTGTTTTTTTTTACATTTAACAATTACCACAAATTTGGCAGTTTGTAGGCCATTGAAATATTTATGAAATATTCTATATTTGATAAATATAGAGTATTTATCAAAAATATAGGCTGCCATCTTTGTTTACAGGAAAATTCACAAACATCCATAAATGAAATCTTAATTAAAGACTCCGAAACAATTTTGCTATGTGAAATCTTTAGACAATAGGATTATTTAGAGACTGTAACCAGGGTTTTTTCCCATTAATAAACAATTTTTTCTATGTAAATCTTCATTATACCTTAAATATGTAAAGCTAAACTAGAAATTAAAATCTATAAATTAAATCTACTATCAATAAATTCTCTAGCTATATGCTCAATCTATAAAAAGCCAAAAATAAATATCTAGTTATCTTACTGATATAAAAATTGATATATTTGACTCTATATCTATGTAATATTTGAAGTTCACTTTTATAACATCAGGATCATTAGAGTGTCATCATTTCCAAGCAAACATATTTATGGTAAGGTGTTTGTCAGTTTCCTACTATACATTAATATCTTGGCTAGATACATATTTTAGGAGATTTATAAATCACCTATTAGGCTAAAGATTTTAACATTAATAGGTGCTAATTAATTTATATCAGAGTAATTGAATTCATAAAAAAAATCCATTTTATTTATATAACTATAAATAAAAAATAGTATACATATATATGGTTTTAATAAGTGAAATTATCATTTTCAGCTGATAAATTCTTTTTATGAAAAACTTTAAGGTTAAACGACCCAATTCTTTTCTCCCACTGGTCTATTTAAATAAACTATAAACGATTTCGATCATTTAAATCACATAGTTATTCCTTTGACAATTTTTTATTATCTCTAATTCCCATAAAATATCAACAATTAATTCAGTGTGAAATACAATCGTATTATTCAAGTCCCTAATGTAGATCAACGCATAACAACTTATTAAATAAAATAATTTAAGGATGAAAAAATCCAATTAATTTATTAAATATTTTTCCCTCCTATAATGAATTAAAAAAATCGTTATACATTCAATAAATCTTAAGAAATTATTAATAATATGTATTTAATGATTTTTACAGTTATCTTTTTAAAAATCCACAGTAAAGAAATTTATATTCATTCTAAATTATAATTTTATAAAATTAATAAATTAATTATCTATATAATGTTTTACTTTTTTAAAAAAAGAATAAAATTTAATTTAGGTTTATATTATTTAAAACAATGATTTAAATTAATTAAGGAAAAAAGACATTTTTTCATACAAGTAAAATTAATTTTGAAAATTCAAATAAATAAAAAATAAAATTAATTAAATAATATATGGGTGTATTTTTTTAAAATTAAAAACTATATAGAAAAAACATTGTATAATTTATTTTAATTAATTTAAATTATTTATATATTAAAATTAAATACCGTTTATATGTATTTTTTTTTTCAAATATTTAAAAAATTTATAACTCTCTCTTTAATTTACTAGCACAGTATACATATGTGATTTTTAATTAGAAGGGAATTACATTATATACACATGCGCAGTAAGGATTTTAGTACTTCAAAAATGTTTTGTTGAGTGATTAATGGAAGACCTTCATGATCTCATTCCAAGATGTTTTAGATTGCCCTATATAAGTGAATTTAAATACAAAGATAAAATGGTTGCACTTATCTTTTCAAAATCTCTATCTTGAGTTTTAGTTACAGAGTATCCTTCCTATTCAACAAACCGTCATTGAAGTATTAAAACAATCCCTTACTATATGTATACAATTCCCTTCTGATTAAAATTTTTAAAAAGGAAAATATATTTAATTAATTTAAATTATTTTTATATAAATATTTTAATAATTTATTTACTACAAACTAGAAGTGAAATTAAAAGTTTAAATTATAAACTATAGTTTGTATCACAATTAGAGAAAATCTCTAGATTAATAAATCATTTGTAATAATCCTTAATCTATTTACTTGACGTAGTTTGTGTCAAAGTTGTAAGCACAGAAAGTTTGAGTTTACAAATAATAAAATTAAACTATTAATAACTTTTAAAATATTATGCGCTCAAGACTAATGAGTCCAAACTCAGGCGAATTTGATCCATAAATAAAAAACACAGTTATAGCATGGCAAACTTTAGAGATCCATTTATTATACCTAAGCCTTTGTGCATAAACTTTTTATGATTTTCCGAGCAAGTTTTTAATGTACACTTTTTTGTATTTTATTAATTGAAACTATCATACAATAAAACCTATCAATGAATTTCACTATTCTAATCGATATTTTTTTCCTTAGTTTTATTGTTCTGCTACTGAACCTCTTATTTTTAATATATTTATTTTAGTAATGTATTTTGTAGTAATGATAAAGTACGTTGTGAACAATGTGAGATCACATCTGTGGTAACAGGAAAATGTTTTTTTTTTTCAAACTATGCAGAAGCAGAAATTTATACACTTCTCTTTGTATTATTTATATAGTATGATTCAGAAAAAAAAACTAGTTTTGCCTCAAAGCTTTTTAAAATGTCATCTCTGAATCAACATACATGTTACCATAACAATATAGTTTAGCTATTCACCACAAAAATTTTAATGCATTAGCATAACTGAATATTGAGCTATGACATAAAATGAGAGTGTTTTATGCTTTTGTTGATTGTCACCAATACAAACCACTTGATAAATTCCTTCAACTCATGGATACATTCCAGTATACTATATAAACTATTGCAAATGTATCAATAGTAATTTTGTTCAATTCTCAACACAATTTAATGTTAGCACTTTCTGCTGTAGAATAGTGTGAAGCATTTTCACATTTTATATTGCAGCAATGTGATTTTGATAAGCTAGTACCTTAACATTTTTACCATGAAGAGCTAAACTATATCACTATATAATACATGCATTGATTTAGAGATGATGCCACAGAAAATTCACAGAGAGACCAGTAATCAGTCTCTTTATATGTGAGTCATGCTAATGTTTACATATGATATTGGACAAAACAAAAAAGGATAAAACAAAATGGTGTTCTGCAATTTTCAAGAAAATTGTAGAATTAATTTCAGAGAATGCTATTACAATAGCAATTCACAAATAAAGCTCAGATGATCATTTTAACAAATGTAGAAATGCCTGCTTTGTCATACCAATGCAAATATACTAGTTAAAGCACAAATATGCATTTTTACCTATCTTCACATTACATATATAGTGGATAAATTAATCATCAACATTTTGAAAGGCATGGAACTTTAAATTAACAGCAATCATTGTAACTTATTAATCTAGCCAGTTATAGAAATATAAAATATATACTCTATTCAGAATAAAAAATATATCCATACACTGCATATACATTACAATGTGAAATCTTACAGCGTTAACATTTAGCTGACACAAATTGATTCACTTTGTCTGTGTTCAAGATCTTATATGGTAATATAATCTTGACAATGATACCATTTTAATCATTGTGGATGTAACCAAAGCCTAATTGAAAATTTTTTAAGCTAACATTCTGAAGGTAAATTAATCACACAATCACTATGACAAATGGATCATCTACATGATTGATTTTTTTTAAACCAAACATCGTTTCATTAGCTGTCTTAATGTATTGATGATCTTTTATGTGATATGATTGCAAACGATGAATAAATCATGAAGCAGTATTATATATTAAAGCCTTTAATTTTATTTATATGTTTATTAATTTTTATTTCAAAGTGTTTATTAAAATGCAAGTTATTTATTTCTGCATTTAAATTTATTTAGACATATTTTTCATGACTCTAATATATAACGATGCTATATAATTAATTCATGATTAAATATTCAGTATAGGTTAGATACTGAAAATATAATGCTACTACTTTATATTATGGGAGATTGAAAAATATTCTAAGGTATATGATAAAAAAGATAATTCAGGACCACTACAACTTGCATAACAATTTATTAATCTTTTACATTAAAGAGTATTGATATTATTGACATAAGTATATATGCAAGAATATTTAAAGTTTATATATATGTCTATATAAATTATTTTGACTTTGGCATTGTGTGTGTGTGTGTTTTTATTGATATATCTGTATGTCTTTCTATCTATGTGTAATAAATAATCTAACATTTGGGTTCCAATTGATGTCTACAATGCATTCTGTAGTTTTATGTCTGCTGTTATTCTGACCTCCCTGGCCAAAAGCGGACTCAACATGTTTTAGGAAATCAATACAGACTAATATTTTTCTAGGCCAACATTCTAAACGTTTGTATACAGTTATTAATAAATAATTTAGCAATTTATACATATGTAATCTTTTTTTATGTGTCAAAGCATCGACCAGAAAGTGAACCTGGGAGAATTGCTTGTAGGGCAGCTGTGCTGACCACTCAGCCACTAACTCTTGACTACATATGTAATCTTGTGGAAGGAAATTACCTTTCAAACATGAGCTATTAGATTGATATTAAATTTACATGCACACACTAATTAATATGTGTTTTAAAAGCATACATCAGTCACTTATGCTTAGCACCTGTTCTTATATAAACTAACCCACACACACACACACATATATATATATATATATATATATATATATATATATATATATATATATATATAAGAACTAAATTTTCTCAAACAATTTGGCTATTAAAATATCAGCCTCATAATAAGATCAAATCCTTGTTTAAGCATGGTCAGTAAGAGGTTGTTTATATAAGAACAAGCTACAAGCATACGTGATTCACTTATTCTTTTAAAATACATTGATTAGTGATTGGATTTGAATATATCAATCTAATAATGTGTGTGTGAAAAGTAATTTCTTTCCACAAGAACTCTATATATGTATGTGTTAAAGGAAATGAACTATTCTCTCTTAGACTTTGAATAAATAACACCCTGTTTATACAAAGAATAATGAATAGAATAAACCCATTTATTCTTTACACTTTTGGTATTTATATGATTACCTTTGGCAACATTGGTGTAAAGTCAAAGTGAATTTAATATATTATTCAGATGACAACACACAATATATTATTAATAATTATTAAACTAATAATAATTATACAAGAATGAAGGCAGAGACTCATTTTCGATAACTTTGTTTTAATAATCAAACAGAAATTAATAATTGTAAACCTGAAATTAGGATAGTTTAATATATTTTTAATGAAAGAAATAAAGGCACTCTCTCTCAGGCTATATATATATATATTATAATGATTGAAATGAAAGTGGAGATCGAATCTAACCGCAAACTATGATATCTGCTCTACAGGGTGCCATCTAGGCATTTAAACCTAGAAAAATTTGTAGAGTAGGCAGATATGCGCTGTTAAGATTCCACTTTATTTAAATATTCAGATTGTTAGCCCAAGTCACTAGCTCAGTGGAGTAGCAGAGATAATAAAATATAAATTTTATATCTTAAATATAAAAGAATAAAAGCCACTGCCAGAAATTAACACATAAAAATATTTATTTACACACATATAAAATAACATTTAAATTTTGAGGAATAAATTCAACATTTTAGATTTTTCTATTAATCTTTAGTTTTACATTTAAGTAAATTAAAACCATGAGTTTAATATTTATTTAGTGAGTCGAGTATGAATAGACTACATAGATCTGCATTTGAAAAGAAAATATTCTGCCCTGATTTAACCTTAGGCAACAAATTTCACAATCAAACCGGCACCAATCCATCTGATACATTTATGTATTCAATGTAGCATGAAAATACGACAACACAAAATACTATACTGTCCAGAATGTACATCTGATCAGTAAGTAGAATTAGAGAAGACATTGTCTCTCCACCAACAGGAATGTTACATCTGTTGGCGAGTAGAACAATAAACATAAAACTCCATAGGAATGGACTGCGATCCTTTGCCATCTTACAAACCCATCCATAGGCAAACAGAAGGTGTGTGGTATATATATATAATCCTGCCTGTAGCAGATCTCATACTACATCTACAATTACACAAATATATCCAATCCATTGAACCAATTCAACTACGAAATGAATAACCTAAGATTACCCTCCCTTAATATAACTTTACAAAACTATATAGCCATTCATGCCCGACTTAAATTTAACATTTAAATACGTTTAACAAACATTTTAATTTTAGCGTTTAGTTTTTTACTTTTATTTGCGAACTTTTAAGTTTTTATTTTAAATTAATGTAATGACATATTTATATATCATTACATATCAGTAAACTTCCTCAAAAAACAAAAACATTAAAAAAAAAAAAAGAATTTACTTAGTGTTAGTAATTACGTTACACAAATTGATTATATATGAAAATTTCAAAAGGACAAAACTTTTTTTACAAGACAAAACAGTAATTACACACAAATATAATGATTAAAAAAAATGTTGACTGTTGATTCCCTATTACCAGCTAAATTTCTGCCCCCTCCCTTCCAAGTTTCATTTCTCCTACCTTTAACTATTACTTAGGCAAGTTGAACGATTAGATTTTAATTTAACAAGACTTTTTTTTTTTTTAAAAAAAAAAATATGATTTAGAATTATTATTACGTTTTATTTATTAGTTTTTATTCCTCGAATTTATCTCTACATATGCGCAATTTTTCTTACTGGCAGCACTTTTTAAACAAAACTTCAAACTGCAACTCCACGTCAATACAACAAATATATTTATACTAATTTCAGAAAAAATATTAGGCATGATTTATTTTCAAAAGTACTAGTGGTTTATTAAACATCTGGCTATAACTTTACATTAGTACAAAAATGTACTTATTTCAGAAAAAACAACAAATGTTATTTGCATGATTCACTTTTAAAATTCTCAGGGCACTCGTGATTTATTAAAGATAGAAAATTTCATCATCATCAATTCCCCTTCTCAGGGTCAATCTCTGAGGTAAGGCCACACTTGGGACGCCAATTATAACGATCGAAATGAAAGTGGAGATCGAATCTAACCGCAAACTACGATATCTGCTCTATGGGGCACCATCTAGGCATTTAAACCTAGAAAAATTTGTAGAGTAGGCAGATACGTGCTGTTAAGATTCCACTTTATTTAAATATTCAGATCGTTAGCCCAAGTCACTAGCTCAGTGGAGTAGCAGAGATAATAAAATATAAATTTTATATTTTAAATATAAAAGTATAAAAGCCACTGCCAGAAATTAATACATAAAAATATTTATTTACGCACATGTAAAATAACATTTAAATTTTGAGGAATAAATTCAACATTTTAGATTTTTCTATTAATCTTTAGTTTTACGTTTAAGTAAATTACAACCATGAGTTTAATATTTATTTAGTGAGTTGAGTATGAATAGACTACATAGATCTGCATTTGAAAAGAAAATATTCTGCCCTGATTTAACCTTAGGCAACAAATTTCGCAATCAAACCGGCGTCAATCCATCTGATACATTTTTGTATTCAATGTAGCATGAAAATACAACAACACAAAATACTATACTGTCAGGAATGTACATCTGATCAGTAAATAGAATTAGAGAAGACATTGTCTCTCCACCAACAGGAATGTTACATCTGTTGGCGAGTAGAATAATAAACATAAAACTCCATAGGAATAGACTGCGGTCCTTTGCCATCTTACAAACCCATCCATAGGCAAACAGAAGGTGTGTGGTGTATATATATAATCCTGCCCATAGCGGATCTCATACTACATCTACAATTACACAAATATATCCAATTCATTGAACCAATTCAACTACGAAATGAATAATCTAAGATTACCCTCCCTTAATATAACTTTACAAAACTATATAGCCATTCACGCCTGACTTAAATTTAACATTTAAATATGTTTAACAAACATTTTAATTTTAGCGTTTAGTTTTTTACTTTTATTTGCGAACTTTTAAGTTTTTATTTTAAATTAATGTAACGACATATTTATATATCATTACAATATATATATAACAAGTTGTATAGTAGAAAATGATTCAAGACTGGAATGGATTTATCTTCAGTAAATACAAGTTGAATATAGAGATAATGTAATATATCATCCAGAAGAAAATATATCATTAAAATTTATTAAACTAATAAACAATTATCCAAAAATGGAGATTGAATCTTACTTTTAATAACTTAATTTTGATAACTAAACAAAAGTTATTAATTGTAAAACAGAAATAAATATAGCTTCATTGTATATATTAGTTAAGAGGAGCAAATCATAATATGTAAGTAAATTACATAATTTAAAATATCATTATATAATAGCAACAATTCTTTATATTTATTATACAAATAATACAATTCTCATCACATGATTCTGACAAATAATACAAAAAAAGTTTTTAAAAAAATAGTTTACAATCATATTATGTAGGGCATAAAAAATTTTCAAAAAAAATTTTTCTATATTAATCTTATAATAAATGTATAGAATTATTGCTGCCTTAATCATATTTTATATAATATTATTTAATTATATATATTATCAAAATTATCCCAAACTCACAACTCAACTATTATATGTATATGTTAAATAAAATATTTTCATTGATTGTTATTATAAATTTATTTAAACGCACATTGATTATGTAAGTAATATTTATTAAGACTGTAACCTCAAGAATATGCATGTAAAATGTGATATTAGGGACCTCTTTTCTTCCGAAGTGTAAGCTTGTGGTTAAGACCTGTAGAGGTGTCTAATATCATATTTTACATGCATATTCTTGAGGTTACAGCCTTAGTAAATAGTTATTATTATTATAATAAAGAATCAGTATGAGGAGATTATATCATTGTAAACAGAGACAACTTTTAACCTTTGATGTTGCCAAGAAATTGTCAATTACTATTAGTTGACAATCCCCAAGGCTAAACAAGTTTTTATTAACCTATAATAGACCTTTTGTTGGAGTTTCTTATTGTAGTATATGTATACATATAATTAAAAAGAGAAAAATCACTTTTCCTAGCCAACATTGGTAAAATTTTAGCATTAACATACCAACCTAAAAAATATGCCATTAATAATTATTAAACTAATAATCAACTATTCAGGGATAGAATCAGTATCTCTCTTTAATAATTTTAATTCAGTAATCAAGCAAAGTTAATACATATAAATAAAAAATCTCAAACCAAAAGTAATTGATTATTAGTTTAATAACTACTATTGCCACATTTTCATGTGGCTTCTATACTAATGTAACTTTGAATTTTCAGCAGTATTGGTGAGAAATAAGCTTTTAAACATCAGCTTTAGAAATAGATGAATCTATTTGTTTTTCAACTCTTGCTAGAAATATTCATAGTCTGGAAAAATGGTTTTTTTCCTTTAATATAATAATATATGGCTATTTAATGTTTAAATATATATATATATTATGCCACATTGTTACACCCTGATCATGGGTTATTATGCATACATATTATTAAAGAAAAATTGGTTGCACTTGGATTTTATATCATTATTTTATGGGTTATTAATTGAATGAATTGCCAGTTGATGTCTTCCTAATCTCACCGAATGTATCTTCAATAGGATTCCATAAATGATGTTTTGTTTTTTTAAGACATATTGTTAACATTGTAGAATACAAAGCAATTTGAAATTTTTTATCTTTTGAAAATAATGCAATATTAACTTCCTTGAAAGTTAAAACTATTTAAAATTCCAAAAGAAAGGCACATATATGTTTTGCTTTTAACAAAACAGTGATATACAGATATATATTCCTAAAATTTGTGTTGTGGTAAGTAAGTAGTAAATGACATTTAAAAATCAAAGTAACAATTTTAATTCATTTTATTTCAGTTTGCCTTTTAAGAATGTGTTTGCCATTCATTTTGTTTTATTTGTAATACAAAAACAACATGCAATAAGGTTTAGCTTTTTTAAAAACAAAAGAAAAACATTTTTCCAATGCAACATTACTTCTTTTTACATGTGTATTTTAGTGTGGAAATTTAATAAATAATTAATAGGTTACATTTTTATATTTATGAATCTATTTATATGTGTGCCTACAATTGCCATTTTAAAATGTATTTATTTATAATAACAATCGCCCTATGAATTTTGCAAGATAAATGGCTCAAACATATTAAATAGCAACTATGATAGATGTTTCATCTTTCAAATTAATATATATACAAGTCTATGTCATCAAGAGCAAAACTTTGCTTTTATTCCTTTTAGTCTTGGAATGTGTTCATTTGAGATATATAGTTTGCTTACTTCAAGAGAAGCTTCACTTTTAACAAACACTTCTTTTATTACAAAACTTCAATGTATATATTTACAAAAATCTGTATTAAAAGATCATACAACATGAAAGGAAAGTTTATGCTTACTCATCAAGACAAACTAAAATGTAAATCAAGGCTTAATGCCAGTTGAAGTTCATTCATCATTGCATTCTAAAAAACGTATTCTTTGTTTTCATCACAGATTGCAAAACATGTTTTTTTTTAAATTTAAGTATATATATATATATGTCAAGTCATATGTCACATGACCTAATTTAACAAGCTTGCATTACAAATGTTATACAATGAGCTTGCAAATAGCTCTTAACAAGCTTTTCAGAATATCCCCAACTTCAGACCGGTTTCTGCTACTGAATTCCTCAGTGAAAAGCTTGTTAAGAGCTACTTGCAAGCTCATTATATAAGATATATATCTATAAATATTTGAAATACAGGAACTCTTCGTATACCTGGAGCCCAATTGTAAATATAGGGAATTTGAACTCAGACTTTCAAGCACCCTTCAACTATTCATATTATTTTATACTACTGATACATATGACCACATATATGTAGAAAAGAGAAATAATCACCAATATATGTATTTTGTGATAAACCAACTGATGAGTACTGGTTTAGCACAAAATACATATATTGGTGATTATTTATCTTTTTTACATGTCTGTTGTCATGTGTATGAGTGGAATGAGACAATATGGATAGTTGAAGGGTGCTTGACAGTCTAAGTTCAAATGCCCTAAATATAACATATTATATATATATATATATATATATATATATATATATATATATATATATATATATATATATATATATATTACAAGCATAAAGCTAAACTAGTCAATATATAATTAAAATTACCTCAAATCCAAAATTCAACCAGACCAGCATAAAAATAATATTAAAACACAACCAAAGGTTTCACTGCTACAAGCAGACTTCTCAAGTGTAAAGAACTACAAAAACTACACAATATATATAATATTAAACATTACCCACAAATCCATCCACTTCCCATCCACCCTTAATATTAAAAGAACTCTTAAATAAGTTAATTGCTTCAGAATAATAAATTTTCAATAATAAAGATTTTTTTGATTTCATTTCTCTCAAAGAAGACAACCTTAGCTTCATCAAAATTAATAGTGTGGCCTGTATCTTTTTCATGGACATCCAAAGCAGAACTAAGATATCTATTTTTAACTCTACTTTTATGAACCTTTATTCTTTCATTTAAACTAAAACTACTCTGACCTATGTCAACCTTCTTACAAAATAAACAAGGGATAAAATATACTACACCAGGAATAGTTTTTCTATCAAAAACTTTTTTTGTATTATTTAATAAATTATTCAATGTAACACCCCTTTTCCAAGCAATTTTCTTATTTCCAAACAATTTACTATTTCTACATACAATTTTATAAAAAGACAATTTAAATGGCAAAGAAATAAAATCGTATTTTTCTCTATCCTTTACATCCTTATTTATTTAATAGTAATATCTGTTTTTTAAGACCATAATAAATCATGTATTTATGGTTTTGACTTCAATTTTAACAGTGTAAAAATATTGCAAATTGAAAAAAATAACAATAAAAGAAAAATAAAGGAAGCTATGCTATTATACAAATATAAACATGACTTAATTAACAGGCAAGCAGCAAACATTAAGATCATGGAATTGTGGGAAAGTTAGCATTTCAAAGCTTTAGTTGATACAGATTACTGGGATAATCGAAAGTGCTCCTAAGTGGATAAAATATTTTTTAATTATTTAGTCACTGTATTTACTAATATTCAGTTATATAATTATGTATATTGCTTTAAAAATATAGACATCAAATCATAATATTATTACATATCTATATATATATGTGTGTGTATCCCTGAAATACAATATGAATGCCTGTGGATATAATGAATAATATTGCTAAAGAGATTATGGTATAATACCAATGCTTAAAAAAATTGGAGGGATTTTATTAACGAATGTCAAAATTTTGATTGTCTACATTCTTGCTACTACATCCTCAATGCTACCTATTGGAATTTATTTTATTTAATAAATAATGACAAAAGCTTTTCATAAATTCACATTATGCTTACATGTATATTATTGTGCCTAAGGATCATATTACATAATGAACAATGGAATAACAATTATGTTTAAAAGGAAATTATGACAAAAAATGAGATGAGTCTCATGGAAATTAATATCCAGTGATATTCAATGTTTCATATGCATGCATTTTAATGGGACCTATACTACAGAATAGTACATCATATGACAACTACTTAAAATGGATTAACAAACCTAAATACTCTTTTGATAAAATTATCTTGGTAACCTAATTGGGATAAATTTTAAATATTACTTCTGCATCACAGTTTCTCCACAGATATTGAATATTTTAATGAATTATGAAACATAGAGTGCAAATGGATTATTGATATTGAATACTTCCCTATCACTGTAGATCATTCAGTTTTACTCTTCAAATTTGAATATAAATGTGATTGAAAGGTTGCTTAACATGTATGTTTGTTTATTAAAAAATAAATGATTAAACATATGCTTAATTAGGAGAATAAACATACATGATTGTAAAATAGGTTTATAGCATGAATTGTTGCTGATGTTTAACATATACCACAAACATTTCATATTAATTAGTCAAAATTGTAAATAATTATTAATTAAATGTCAGATGAATAAATTATTTAGATTTCTTAGTATTATCATAGTAACAAATTATAATAAATTGAGGATTCTTTATAAATTTCATATGCCTTTAATAAAAAACATATTAACACATATTTTCCTCTGGTTCTGAAATTAAATATGTTGTTTAGCATCACCATAGATACAAACATTTACACAGTTATTACACATTAAGTTTTATTTCTTTAGTATGTCATTAAATTTTATTTGTTATTTATTATTAGTTGGTGTAAATTAATTATCACTATTTTACAATAGTGGAACTTCTGAGTTTCTTTTACTCCCAGTTTGGATGTGTGCTGTATTGTGTATGGTGTGAGGCATTTGTTCAGTGGACATTTATCTTTCAAATTCACTGTGGCCAACATTGAATGCATTGAGAAAAATGATACCAAGCACAAGATTAAAGAAATATGGCTTATCACCAACAATCCCAAAGCCATCAATAAGTAGGAATCTTGCTTTCCCCTTTATCAAAAATGAGCCATATAATTTGAATATATTTAAATAAACTTTGAATAAACGAGTAGACCTCAGAAGCAATAAGCTTGATTCAAAGTGCATTTATTCTAAGGCTTCTTACCATAGCATCCCAGCACTTGAAAGTTGAATTTGCAGTTGCATAAGAAAAGTCTCTATTTCAGTTAATTACCGTTTAATAATCACTCCCTTGGAATCAAAGTTTATTAACAAATTCACTATTATATGTTACATGTAGTGTAAAGAAGGGATCATGGAACAATTTATAGCAGATATCATGGTTTCTACTATATATGAATGTACAAATTAATTCAATTGAAAAAAAATGTAAAATTGAACCTTAAATTAAAAATTACTATAATTTACAGATTGGCCCATACATATAGATTGGGTAAAAAAAGATAAAGTGAATCCATTCTGTCTTTTAAAAAGACTATCTTGTGTTAGGAAAGGAGAGTATTCCATTTAAATAGTGTTCCATCTTTAAAGCGCATGTCCCATGGTTTGAGCTATGTTATTTTTTACTATGCTCAAAATTGTAATAACAAATCAGATAATTATTATTATTAATAATATTAGGCTAAATATTACTATATCATTCCATATTAGTTATAAATTTTAACCCAGTTAAATATTAATATATGAGTTTTTTAAGAAAATATAAGCATATTAAATCAGATAAACATTTGGAAGGCATGGAGATAACAAAAACAATTAAAATTGGATTATTTAAATTTAAATTTTATTATTTATATTTTTGAATAAATAAATAAATATTATAAATAATGATATTAATAAAGTAATATATTTTCAATGTATATTAGTAACATATAGTATTGAAAATTCTTCTAATTTTTCAGCATTTAATAATGCTCTTGTACTTAAAATGTGTTGCATATTTTTACATATCCTTGAAAAAGATTCTAATAAATTATTTAAATATTGGGAGCACAAATTATTTAGAGAATATTCATATTAGTTGAAGCATAAGTAATAAGTCAAATATTTTTTTAAAAAAAATAGTTTTTGAAAATAATTTTAATACATTGCAGAGGCTTAAACCTGCATTTATATATGTAATATATGCGGGATTCGAACTCAGACTTTCACACGACCCACTACTCTTAGTGCCATCTCATACTGCTGACCCATCTGATCACACACATGTTGAAAAGATAAATAATCACCAATATACGTATTTCATGCTAAACCAGCAATCATCAGTTGGTCTAGATTACTATCCTCACATATATATATATATATATATATATATATATAATCAGTGCTCAGATTAATATTAAGATAGCCAATCTTCATACTTTAATGGACAGACTTCAAACTATTCCAACTCACAACTCTTCAGCCTTCCATTTCAGTGAAAATCTGATGATGGAATTGTTCAAAGCCCTTATTAGTGCCAAAGTTATCATCCTACCCATGTTGACAGCCTGTCCATTAAAGTGTGAAGATTGGCTATCTTAATATAAAGCTGAGCACTGATTATATATATGTGTGAGGATAGTAATTTGGACCAACTGATGATTGCTGGTTTAGCATGAAATATGTGTATTGGTGATTATTTATCTTTTCAACATGTGTGCAATCAGGTGGGTCAGCAATATGAGATGGCACTGAGAGTAGTGGGTCGTGTGAAAGTCTGAGTTCGAATCCCGAAAATAATTTTGGTAATGTTTTATAAAATCTAATATACTTCCAATAATTTTCGAAGTTAGAGATAAATATATGGAGCTCACAAATTTTTGCTTCAAATTAAAATATAATATATAAATAATCTTCCTGCTGATCGAAGTATATTTTCATATCAGAGATTTATTTTTGCCTGTTTAAATCATTACTTCTTTTTTTTTCTCATATGTCAAAGCATCGGCGGGGAAGCAAACCCGCGACAACTGTCTGCAAGACACTGCTTGTAAAGCAGCTGCACTAACCTCTCGGCTACCAACGCTTGACAAATCATTACTTCTTTTCATACTTCATTAGCTTATTAGGAAGTAAAATTTCAATGCCATAAATTAGTTTAACGATAATGAAATTGTTTTTATAACTTAGTTTGAACTATTAGTAGAGAAACAAGTGGGATTGTTTTACACTGTGCATTAAACGTAATAAAATTAAACTTATAAAAAATATTTATTCTTTTTTAAAAGCATATGTTTTTTTTTTCTAGATGTACATTTTATGAGCAATGATATTAACTTCATTAATACATGTATTTAGATTTACGTAAGTCTTTCGTGGGGAGCTTCCATTTCTCATTGTGTAAGAGTAAAAAATGTCATCTTTGTTGTTATATTTTATTGATATAAAAACTTGATATATTATGAACAGAAAATGGAAAGAATGTCTGAAGCAGAAGGAGGAAAAAGTGTAAAGTGATAGAAAGGACAATGCAGGGTGGATTAAAAAAGAGGAGAGAAGAAAATGGAGTAGAAGGAGAGAAGAGAGTGAAGATTGTTTTTCATGTTTGAACCCTAAAAATGTTTGATAATGACTGGATGATCTTCCATATTAGAAAAACGTCTGCTCATCTGAACAATACATGGGGATTTTTTATATATTTAGGGGTACTAAGCACAAACTATTGTTTATTTACATTAATTTTATTAATTAATAAAATATATCTATTAAACTACCAAACATCACATGATCACCATTTCTTATGCTTACTCATAACTGTTATTAAAACAGGCAAAACTCTCCATATAGTAGTGCCACTCAGTGCAAGCCAGAGTAATCAATGGATGCCAGAAGGCTTGTGCATAAAATCCCCAACCAGGGTCCACTCATGCAATAGAGTTGCATTAGATCCTAAGATTTAGGGGCAGTGCTCTCAGATCCAAGGCTTCTACCTGATGAAGGCCACAAGCCAGAAACTAGTCTGGGGATATTGGATGGGTAGGCACTAGATAGGGATTTTATGCACAAGCCTTCTGGAATCCATTGATTACTCTGGCTGGCACTGAGTGGCACTACTATATGGAGAGTTTTGCCTGCTTAAATATATCTATTCTATTTATTTTCTCTGAAGAGGTACTTATGAGTTATTTTTTAATATCCATAATTTCTTATTTTTTTGCAGTTATTTTTAAATCAAAATGGCATTTTGAAATTTAAAAAAAACCACATCGCTATTTTACACATTATCTATGTATATAAAAATTAGATGTTCAAAATCAGATATACAGCAATGGTAGCGCCAAGCTGGCTACTATTCAAATTCAGCGTAGTTAATATTTCTGTAGATCAGTTTTCACTATATCATTCTCATGCAAGATAGGGACTGGTTTCTATTCACTGTGAAAGGGTGTTATCATAAACATATGATCAAAGACAGAATGGTGTAATGAAATATGATTTATGGAATTGTTATTCATTAGATGGATAAGCTCTAGTCTAATAAATGATTAATAAAAATTATTAATATAGGTATTATCATTTTATATTATATATCAATTATGACCTTACATTGCAATAATAACAAGTCTCAAAGCTTCACAATACAATTCCAGACTTATAAATCCCTATGCTTATTATTTAAATCCTTAATCTTTATTGATAAAGGAAAAAACCTAGAAACCACTATGAGGATGAGGCTTTGAGTACTAAGAATATGGATCATTTGGGCATCAGGTAATTACTGATTATTAATTCATACATTAGTTGCCACTACAATAGAATGACACTTTTGTCTTTTCTTACATCATAGTGGCAACAAATGGGATAGAAGAAATAAAAAATAGGAAGCTGGAGAGATGAAGAACTAGTATGAAGAGTAAAAAAAGTTTAAATATATATAGAAGTAAACAGAATATTGGGTGTGAGTTAACTTATGATAATAACAAGGAAAGTAGTTTACTGTTTAAGGCACAAGGGATTATAAACATAAATAGAAAAATGTAGGTGATTTAGTCTGCAAGTTATGTAATGAAGCATGGACAATATTAAGCATCTGCTAATTGAATGTAAATGCTTATAATCAGAAAGGGTACAAATAATGAACTAAATGAGTATACAGAAAATAGGTTCTTGGTCTTTATGCTGAGTTTAAAAAAAGATAAGGGGCTACATATAAAGGACATGTGATAGACAAAAAAGATGTTGTAGAACTGGGATAGAGAATAATATGGCAAAAACTTAGGGTGGGAAATGGAAAGGGAAAGCAAGGTGGCTAACAGCTTTTTTTGGGCATATTGGCCAAGAGATTCCTGACTTCGAAAAAAGGAGTAGCCATATCACATCACATGCACATTTTTGAGTGAAAGTCTAACCTATTTATTTTTATATTATCCATGTTTCTATTTGCAATGATTGAATTTTAAACTGCTCTAATAATATAAATTGAAAGGACACATTAATAAAAAGATTTGTCATGAAAATGAGTATGTCCCATCTAGAAAAAAAATCATTAGGCAGGTAATAAATTTATAGTTTGAATTTTGTTTTCTGTTTTCATTTTCTTTCGATTGTGATATATTCATTTATAAAGCAGTCTGAAAAATACTACCGAAACAAAATTAGAAGAATTTAAAATGCCCGTGTCCCAATAATTAAAAACATTCAGAGGATACTAATCTTAAAATTAAGAATATGGTCTGGAAAAATTAAATTATTAATTATGTAAATTAATGCATTATATTTTAAAAAAAAAAAAAACATTTATTGAAAAAGTTAGTTTTTTCTACGTAGTAGTTCATTAAGGGTTAAATTTATTATATATTGATCTTAATTGTTTTTTATAGAAAACTTATCACTTTTATCTTATAAAATCTTTTCAACTTTTCTTCAGTATTTTTAAATTAAAAAATAATTCTATTACATTAAAATTTTATAATTATAACTTCAGTTTGACAAAGATTATATATGAAAATTAAAGATTAATCGGCATCATAAGTATATAATTACACGGAGACAAACCTCTCCATACATTAACGCCACTCAGTGCAAGCTATAGTAATTAATGAATGCAAGAAGGTTTGTGCATAAAATCCCTCTCTAGTGCCTATTCATCCAATATCAGCATCCATTGATTACCCTGGCTTGTACTAAGTGGCTACTGTATGGAGAGTTTTGCCTCTGTTTAAACAGCTTGTGTCAGTAAAAAGAATAACGATCATGTGATATTTAGTAGCTTAATATCAATCCTGACCAATAAGATTATGGTGACTGTAGTTATTAAAGAATCAAAGATACTAAAAAGTATGGATGCTGAACCTAGTTCATATCCATGTGACTATACCAACTAATGAGTTTGAATAGAAAACATTATTGTGTTTTCATTTTGGACTCAAAGCCTTATAGTTAAATAATAAGGTAAAAAGTGGTTTATGGAGGGATGCATTAGACCCTAAGATCTAGGTGTGATGCTCTCAGATCCAAGGCTTCTCACTGAAAAAAACCACAAGCTAGAAACTAGTCTGGTGATATTGGATGAGTGGATACTACATAGGGATTTTATGCACAAACCTTCCTGCATCCATTGATTAATCTGGCTTGCATTGAGTGATGCTACTGTATAAAAAGTTTTGCCCCTGTTTAAACAGCTTGTGTAAGCATAAAGAATAATGATCATGTGATGTTTAGTGGTCATATAATTATAATATTAAATTTTCATATGCTATTTAAAGGATTTTTTAAAATTTTTTAAACACTATGTATTAATAAAAAAAACAATCAATTCCAGTGCAATAAGTGTTTTAGTTATCATCCACATCAGTAATCCTGCAAATGACCAACTCCCTACAAAAATAGAGATATTATTCTTATTTAAGTATAATTCTGATGCTATGTAAATTAATATTCAGCTGTTAGACATATACTGGTGACTACTTTCTATCAAAATGAGTGTATAGGTTGTATATAAATATAAACATTGCAATGTTGTTGGAATATTGATCATTTTAGGGCAATTAACTAGAGATGTGTGACATACTAATATTAATCAATTTTTATCAATCTTTTACATGTAGAAGTTTTAACTTAGAAACACATCACAATATCCCAATGGCTTTTCTGATCTTACAGTGGTAGAGAGTGTCACATCTAAATAGGCTCCTGGTATCAGAGAAATCAATATTATGTCCTGAATTCATAGCATGGAGGACAGGTGCTGATGATGATGAGTGCTGCTCAACTGCATTGTCATGTTCATCTCTTTTAGTACTGATGTGATGATTGCTCATACCTACAAAAGCTTCACAAATGCCACATGAAATCTCATAAACTCCATGAGCCTCAAGAACGATTAGGTTTGATTATGATGTTACTAGTTTTTGATAAGTAGTATATGCTGTTTTTATACTGTAGCATTTTAGTATACATCCAATACTGTCTGTAGTTCTTTTTATATAAGTGACACAAATTCGAAAAGTTGTTTCTTCTTTTTGTTTATTTTGATTATTTTGGACTTGAGTTAAGACTTTTTGAATATTTTTTTTATTATAATCATTAGCTAATAAAACATTACTTATATTATTTATTTCTTCTTTCAGATGTGATTTATCAGAAAGGTGAATTTCACTAGTGAAAAGAGTTTTGGCCACAAAACAAATCTGAATAACATAATGATGTGATGAACATTGTATCTGACTGTGTGTGTAATGTTTCTGAAAATTGAAAATGATCGATTATTTTGTTTCCTGGTGATGCGTATATTAAGAAAGAGAAATTTTCTAACAGATTCTTTTTCCATTGAAAATTTAATATGAGAATGGATATTTAGATATGAGAAAAAAAAGCATATAATTTATTTTACTATGTTGCCATATCGGTGAATGTGTCATCTACTCGGAGATAGGTGAACCCATAGGAGTAGCAAAAATTAGTTTGTAATGTTATTCATTGTGCACAAAAGACAAGTTTGAAAGGCAAGATTTAGCTAAAGCAATAATATAGTTCGGAAAATTGTAGAGTTGAGAAATTATATTTAAAACTTCGTCAATTGGACATTTATAAATAAAAAAACAACGTCGACGCTGAAGAGAATATCATTTGTATCAGCTTTTAAAAGAGAAATAAAATGTATAGAGTTTTTAATATAATATTTAACAGATGGAATTTTAGGTTTTACGAAATCAGATAATTATCTAGCTAAAATGTGAGTTGGAGATTCTATTACACTTGCTATTGGTCAATGAATTTTTTGCTTAATGAATTTTTGGGAGACTATAGAATTTTGGACAGATAAAAGATTTTTCACGAGGAATTATTTTTATTTGCTTGATTTTTTCAATTGGTGGTTTATTAGTAATTGCTTTAGTTGTGTTTTCTAAAGAAGTATGATCTCTTTTTGATTTTTTATAAATTGTATTATTAGTAAAGCTATGATTTTATTATTATACATGTCACGGTCCATAACAACAGTAGCGTTAGCTTTATCGATTGAATGTATAACAATTGATTTGTCCAATTTTATGTTATTTAAAGGTTATCTTCCTAGAAATGTTATTTTTAGGAAGTTTAGCTTTTTAAAAAAATATTGCAACTGTTGAAAAATCTATTTAATCAAGAACTGATTCTTAGCTCAAAATTAAAACCTTTTTCTAAGAATGAAATTTCGCACTACAAATAATTTTGTGGTTTTGGTGGTAATTATTGAAGATTGTGTTTTAATTGGTGCTTGTATTTTTTTTTGTGTGTTTTATTGTTACAAAATTTGAATCTTTAATAAATCTAAAATTTGCACAAAAAAAAAGTTTTAAGTTTAAAATATTTTTAACTTATATTTTTATGTGAAATCTAGAAATTTATCATTTTTATAATTATTCTTTACTAGATACGATTAAATAAACTTCAAGTACTTATCAACTGATATTTATTAAATGTCTAAGCCATATAAAAAGAAACGGAGATATATTTTCTTATGTAATATTTTTTTTATTTAATATATATGTACTCAATATTTTTCAGTAAATTTTAAATGACATTTTATATAAGTAAAAATATCTTCCGCGTCTTTTAATTGTTCTTGTAAGCAAATGATTAGTAAAATATTACAACTTTCATCTTACATTTGACGTTACACATCGAAGTTGTCTGTTTCTTATTAAATTTACGTGATGTTTAAGTAAAAGAAATATTCGATGAAAATCAACACAACATTCGTAATTGTTTTCTTCTTTTTATAATGACAGTATTTTGCATTAAAATATTTCAGTCAAAGCATTTTTGAAAAAAGAAATAATCGATTTTTTTTATATACGATAAACTTAAAATAAAATAAAAAACTTAGAACAGTAGAAAAAAAATGTAATAAAAAGTATTTTACTTTTGTCAATAATTTGCTCTTTGTATGTAAATAAAAAAGTAGATATAAAAAAATTTATATAGGAAAAAAAAAACATTAAGTATAAGCATTTAAAGTACATTTGTACACATATGTACACACGCGCGCGCAATATCAATTTTATTAAACCATTCTTGAAGAATAAATAACTTCTACAAAAATTTTATTTATATATTTTTTTTCTCTATGAAGAATTAAAATACTGTACGACTACGGTTGTAGTTCTGTTCTTTAAATTATTTGTTTAATGTAAGATTTTTTTTTTCTTTCATAAGATTGCTTAAAATATTAATATTGTTGCTAAATCTATATAAATAGCGTTGGTGGCCTAGCGGTTAGCATAGCTGCCTTCCAAGCAGCTGCCCCAAGTAAATGTAACAAAAAAAAATCGATTTTTTTTTGCAAAATTATTAATTTATTTCAAGATTAACATAAAAATTTATAAAAACAGGCAAAACTCACTATACGTATTATCTTATGATGTTTATTGGGATAAAAATTTATAAACAACTTAATATTTCAATTCTGTAAATAAATTGTATTTCTCAAGAGTAATCCCTGAAGGCCGAAAGAATTACAACATACAAGTAAAAAAATGTTTTAATAACTATAAAGAAATAAATATATACGTATTCTCAAGAATATACATATACTTAAATTGTTACTTAAATATATATAAAATTTATATATGTCAGCAATATTTTCAACCACTGGGCCTACTGCAGATTGAAGGTTTCTTCAAATCTAACCCAATTTTTCTGGGTATATATATAACCTCGCTTTTCCACATCACTCCAGCAAACTTTCTTATATCATCCATCCTTATCATACATGGGACTCTTTCTATATCTTTTTCAATCTACTGGAATCTAGTTTAGAATGTTCATTGTTATTTTGTATCATCTTTTTCAAGATTTCTATGTCAATCACTTAATTTTTCAATGATGTCCATGTTACCTGTCTTTCAAGTAGGTATTTTGCTTTCAATTCTTCTGTTTGCTCCCAGCATACACCTCTCTATAGTTTACTGGGTAGTTTATAATCTCGTTATTGTTTTTTTCTTAATTATTTAACTCTCACAATTATAACTAATAATGGGCAAAATATATCTATTAAAAAGCTTCCATTTTAGACTTTTAATTCCGATCAAAATAGATTTACATAAACTCACCTGTAAGCATCAGTTTAGAAAGCATAAGTAGGCCACTTACACCTTATTGTTACATTAACCAATCTTTGCTTACCATGCTGAAATTAGAGCTTTAACTTATTTGTGCCTGAATTGTAACTTAAGAAATAAATTGTCCAAATGTATTCATTCTCTAGCAGGAGAGAGACAGAATCTTTTTTAACCATGTGTGATTAAAAATAAATATTAACTTTTAAATTTACTGTTATAAATAGTCTATTTATATACTACTTGATGGCATGTAAATTCATAAAATGCATTCCTTTTTCTGTATTAAATACATAATCAAGCACTATATAAATAGCCTATTTAGTAAAGCAAATTGTAAGAAATTGTAAAAGACTTAAAAAAATGCCGTAAAATTAATAAATGAAATGTTCACTGCTGTATTGTTGCTACAAGTTAGTTCCTCCATAATTTAAGCTTGAAAGTGAAAACTACTATTAATTTTCTGGATGATAACAGTTCAGAAAATCTGGCAAAAATAAGGAAGTAATATGCAGACATAGACAATGGTAAAATAAGGTATATCTCCCTGCTTCTAACTGACTAGTTTAAATTCTAAAATCATCATTTGAGATGCGTATGCATGCCTATATTATAAATTTATTTAACTTTAATTTCTAATATTAAACAAATAATGGAAATGTGTGTTTATATTTCAAATCTATTCTGCCTAAATTTTACTCCTAATATTAAAGAAGTAATTGAAATGTATGTGTACATTATAAGTTTGATTTACTTAGATTTAATCTCTAACATTAAAGAAATAACAGAAATGTGTGGATTTTTATTATTCTGGAAGATTTATGTTGAACTTTTTCATAAAACACTTCAGAGACTCTCTGTTGATAATTTGTGCTAACTATAAAGGAATAAAGATTAAATGGAAGGATGTGTATGGATAACTTATTCTAACCTGCTTTATTATTGTTATTGATAAACTATATAGCTAACCATTTATGTCTGGAAATAAAAAACAAATGCATGACATATGATTTAATGAACTATTAACTTATCTCTAAATGTGCTGATAAATGAACAAGTCAAAGAGCATAAAACTGGACATAAATTTCTTTTATTTTATTGTTCTCCTCATTTGCATTTGATTTTATTATTAAAATATATTATTAATAACTTACATAAATTTAAATGGATTCTATAAACTGAGTAGCTTTTGCCTTGGGAATAACTTTTAAAAAAATTTAGAATGAATGCTTAAATAAGTCTAATGAATTAAATAATAAATTACTGCTCTGCTTATGCCATAATAAATATTTTTTGCCATAATGGAAATGTCATATGTGATATTGCCAGCGATTTCATTAGTTACTGCTGAAAACTTTGAAATACTGTTAAATTGGACCCAATTCACATTATTCACTTCCCTGCAGGAAATTTTTTGTGTTTATCCATATTCACAATTATACAAAAATGATCTTCATCATTTAGTAACTGACCAAGATGTGTTACCTACAGACTATAAATGAACTTTTCATTCCAGCCCCAAAAAACAGCTTTACTGATTATTATTATTATTATTATTATTATTATTATTATTATTATTATTATTATTATTATTATTATTATTATTATTATTATTATTATTATTATTATTATTATTATTATTATTATTATTATTATTATTATTATTATTATTATTATTATTATTATTATTATTATTATTATTATTATTATTATTATTATTATTATTATTATTATTATTATTATTATTATCATCATCATCATTCGATACATACGTAGATTAATTGTTTGTCTTAAGATTTTTTTTTATTATTTGATTATTATTTCTCTCTTCAAGAACATATCTCAAGGGTATAACATGGAGAAATATTATACTGGGTAATTAGTATTATTTTAATATAGTTTTTATTATGTATTTGTATTTCTATATGTGTGTGGCAATAGAAATATATGTTTGCTATTTACATTTTTGAGAAGAGGTAGTTACATAAAATTTATTGTTTATCTTTGCTTTTTTAAAAAGTTATGAGGTTCATTTCTTAATAATTATTTTACTCCAAATTCAAAGGTTTGTTGTTTATCCCAAACCAGACTCTTATTTTAATGTGTGGACTAATGCCAAATACACTAAAGAGCTATTTTGTCTTGCTTATTTATTTCCAAGTTAAAATATTATACTTGTCAGAAATTAGAGAGTTATTCATTATTTCTTTTATAACTAATTAATTAATGTCATTACAGTATTTCTTATCAAATGTGATTTGGTATTATTTATGTGTTATTATGCTTATATAGCTGTCTGTTATTTAATCCAGTTATATAATGTTTGAATTGAAAGTAGAAATAATTTGATTTCCGTCGGTTTCAAATGATGAAATGTGCCAAAAAGAAGTTGAAAGGTTAAGGATTTGTTTACAAGTGAATTTATTATTTTTTTATGTTCAGATTGAAATGTATCTAGTGGCTATGCAGAAGGAATTGTTTATGTTATATGTTGTATTGACAGGGATTGAGAAAACTCTTCCTTAATTTATTTGAATATTTGTCATGAATGGATTATGTATTGCATTGTCAGGGATTGTGAGAGCTCTCCCTTAGCTTGTTGAAATATTTTTCAGGAGTGAATTATATTTTCCAGATTAAGTAGTTGTATTTTATGATAATTATAGTATGTGAAGTCAAGTAGTGTACTTCCACTGTTTCTTTGGTGATGAGATGATGTTCACACCAGTTTGAAACCTCAGAATTGGGCTAAGGAGTCACTGTGTTTTGGTTATTTAAAGGATTAGAGTTAAGAAAGTCTTTATTTCTCATTAATTTCGGTGGAGTGTTTTTTCATCATTTACCCATAGCCAAGTGTAAGTTGGTTTGCAGATAAGAAAAGAAGATAAAGGCAGAATTGATTTTTTTTTTACAGAACAGCTGAAGTAGAATTATTGTTAAAGCTTGGTTGGCCATTGACGTCATCCGTATTATAATATTTATCCCAATTTCATAAGTAAATCGATCGGATTTAATTACATTAATTATTTATAACAGGTAGCATAATTCAGATGCATGCATGAAATATTATTGATTTAGAAGGTATGGAGAAAATCCATCATTAATGTGTAACTCTTTAATTATTCTTTTAAATCATACCATATTAATTATTTAGGTTTATACCATCAACTCTCATAATATTTCACCCTCATTTGAATGAGCAAGCAAAAGAAAAGAAAGTGTAGCCATTTAATAGAGTTACTTATTCGGTTTGTGAAATGTAGTTTGACCTCTTACTCATAGATTTAAATCCTCTCATATTATAATGTATGTGCATTTGAAGTAAAATGCCAAGAACTTTAGTTTCACATTTTATTATTTTAGTGCCAGTGTTTAATAGAGTTTTATTTTTTATAAGCATATCAGAATTGATTGATAATGTAGGTATATTTGAAGTAAAACACTAAGAAGTTAATTTCATACTTAGTTATCTTAATGTAGTATTATAATGTTTCTGTATCATAGGCTTATCAGAATTGACTGATAGCTTGAGTATATTTTACAAGCAAAATACCAAGAAGGTTAATTTCATGTTTAGTATTTTAGTGCCAGTATTGTAATGTTTTTTTCACAAGCTTATCAGAATAGACTGATAGCTGGAATATGTTGAAATAAAACACCAGAAAGTTTATTTTGACGTTATTTGTTCTTATGTAGACTATTTAATCATTGATGTTGAAATTATTCCAAAACATGTATACATGTAAACTAAAAAACCAAATGTTTATTTAGCTATCTTGTAATAAATGTTTTATTTATTTAAAAGCTTTGTCCAAAATTCTTCTCTGAAGTGCATTCATGGTCTATATTACCACACATGCACACACACTCACATATGCAATATGATATGATTGCACTATTCCATAATTGAATGATGAACATGTCCAAATTTGATCATGTTGCTTTTCTTGATCCAAACACAATATGAAATGTTTGATTATTTAATGATTCTCTGAAAAATTTATTACTCAGTTATTATTTAGATGATGAATTGAAATCAAAATGCACCCTATTTCTTTCATTATCTAACTATCATTTTTATTAGAATAGTGCTTAATTTGTATCATTACTTTTATAATAGTAATTAGTAGTTGCTGGAAAGTATAGATTTAAAATTAAGCCATGCAATAAATTAATAAATTAATTTCCTTAATATTTAGATTAGACATTAATTCAGTTACTAAGTTTAAATTACTATACAGTTAAAAGTTGAGTAAGGTTATGTTTTATTTTGTATTTAGTTCCAACTTGCTATATAATATAGTTGATCAGAATTACATCTTTATTTGTTAATTTCATTTTTCTAACACAGTAGAGGTTGTTCAGTCCATGTGGATGATGGGAGGAGATGAGGTATAGAATATAACTTGTCAATTTAAATGGGAGAACTTTACCAATTCCAATTACTTATTTATTTTAAAACTTAATAGATGTTTTGTTCTTATTAATCATAATGTGTTAATAAGTGTTTTGTTCCTATTAATCATAATGTTTCCTCCCATATCTAGTATACATTTTACACCCTATAGATCTCTGTAGCCCCTAACTGAGCTAAGCTAATGTAGAACAGCATTTTAAGAGTCTCATTAATAATTTAAAGCAATATCAATTTAGTAGTTTATTCTATTACCAATAGAATTGGTGCCCCAGGTATTTGTGGATAGGAAAGGTGTTGGGGGAGGGTTACAACTAAATAATTAAAAAAAAATTATCCACTTAGGAGCGCTTTTGATTATCCAGTAATCTGTGTCAACTAAAGCTTTGAAATGCTAAATTTCCCAGAATTCCATGATCTTAACATTTTCTGCTTGCCTGTTAATTAAGTCATGTTTATATTTACATATTAGCATAGCCTCCTTTATTTTTCTTTTATTGTTTATTTTTTCAATTTGCAATATTTTTACACTGTTAAAATTGAAGTCAAAACCATAAATACATGATTTATTATGGTCGTAAAAAACAGATGCTGAAATATTATCTACTATGCAATTTTGTTTCAATTTCTGAACATGTTTTAATAATAGCAAGTGTTCTTTAGTTCTTTTTTCCAACATACATCTAGATTCACCTATATATTTACTGCCACATCTACATATCCATTTATAAATGACACAATTTTTATTTATAAATGAGGTTTTATCTTTGGAGTTATTTATTAATTTGTTCAATGTAGGAGGTTTTATCCAAAGATAAAACCTCATTTATAAATAAAAATTGTGTCATTTATAAATGGATATGTAGGTGTGGCAGTAAACATATAGGTGAATCTAGATGTACATTGAAAAAAAGAACTAAAGAACACTTGCTATTATTAAAACGTGTTCAGAAATCGAAACAAAATTGCATAGTAGATAATAATATTTCAGCATCTGTTTTTTACAACCATAATAAATCATGTATTTATGGTTTTGACTTCAATTTTAACAGTGTAAAAATATTGCAAATTGAAAAAAATAACAATAAAAGAAAAATAAAGGAGGCTATCATCATCATCATCATCATTATCAACCACTATCAATCCACTGCAGGATGAAGGTCTCTCCAAGTCTAATCCATCTTCTCCGATCTTTAGCTTCTCTTCTCCACATCACCCCTACACATTTTCTTATTTCATCCATCCATCTTACATGTGGTCTCCTTCTGGGTCTTTTACAATCTCTTGGAATCCAGTTTAAAATTTCAATTGTCCATCTATTATCATCTCTTCTAGCAATATGTCCAGCCCAACTCCACTTCAATCTTTTAATTTTTTCAATGAGGTCAGTAACACCTGTTTGTTCTCTTACCCATACATTGCGTTTTCGATCTCTTCTTGTTACTCCCAACATACATCTCTCCATACTTCTTTGAGTGGTCTGAAGTCTCTGTATTGATCTTCTATTAAGTGTCCAAGTCTCAGATCCATAAGTAAGAACTGGTAAAACACATTTGTTAAAAACCTTTCTTTTCAAACACATAGGCATATTTCCTTTTAATATCAAGTTATTTCTACCAAAAGCACTCCAACCAAGTTTAATTCTATGATTAATTTCCTCTATTATGTTTCCATCTGTATTAATAATCTGACCAAGGTATTTGTAACTCTTAACTTCTTCTAATTCATCATAATCAATCTTTATTTTCATATTTTGAGCAAATCGATTAAACATTACTTTAGTCTTTTTAACATTTATCTTTAGTCCTACTTTCCTACTTTCATCTGATAACTCCTGCAACATTTCCTGCAGCTCGGAAGCATTATTTGCAAAAACAACTACATCATCTGCGAAATCTAAATGACTTAAATAATCTCCATTTACTTTCACTCCTTTAGTTTCCCATTTTAATCCACAAAATACTTCTTGCAGCACTGCTGTAAAAAGTTTTGGAGATATGGAGTCACCTTGTCTTACACCTTTCTCAATGTTGACTTTCCCAGTATCATTATGTAATCTAATTGTTGCTGTTGCATTTTTATAAATATTCTTTAAAATATGACAATATCCTGGATCTATACCTTGATGATCCAATGCTTTAATCACTGAAGAAATGTTTATAGAATCAAATGCCTTTTCATAATCTACAAATCCAAAACATAATGACAACTCATATTCATTTGTCCTTTCTATAACTTCTCTCAATACTTGAATATGATCTACTGTACTAAAACCACTTTTAAATCCAGCTTGTTCTCTTGGTTGGTGAAAATCCAAGGTTCTCTGTAGACGAGTTGTAATTATCTTGGTAAAAATTTTATATAAAACTGATAAAAGGCTGATAGGTCTGTAATTTCTAATATCTTCTTTATCACCTTTTTTAAATATTAATATTATTACTGCATTCTTCCAATCATCCGGTACATCTTTATCATTTAGACATTTGGTATATAACTTTGCTAATATTTTTTCTGTTTCTTCACCTGCTTCTTTTAATATATCAATTATAATTCCATCATTACCTGGAGCCTTTCCTTTTTTCATACATTTAATTGCATTTCTCACTTCTTCATTTAAAATTCTGGGCAATTCGGAAGATGTAATAGATATAGGAGGTACTTGTTCTTTATTACTATATAATTCTTGATAAAAATCTTCTACCAATTTCATAATGTCATCCCTCTTTTTAGTAATAATTCCATCTTTTTTCCTTATTGCAGATATAAATTTCCTACCAATACCAAAATGTTGTTTTACATTCTTAAGACTTTTATTTTCTTCTACAGCTTTTCTTGCTAGTTCACAGTTATACTTTCTTATATCATTTTCAACTCTTTTCCGCACCATTTTACAAAATTCGAGATATTCAATTCTTTTTAATGCATCATTCTTGCATATCTTCATATTCCTTCTTTTCTTCATAAGTTCTCTAGTCTCAGTAGAAATTTTATTAGTCAATTGCTGCTTTTTTCTACCAGCTATCTTTGTTGCAGTTTTTAAAAGTGTATCAGTTATTTTCATATTAATTTCATTCAAATCTGAATCATGTTCAAAATCTACTAATACTTGAAACCGATTTGTAAGTTCTAATTTAAATTCATTAGAATGTTTCTGAAGATTAGGAATATCAACTGTAAATATAGTTTTTCTTAATAATTTTTGTCTCTCTAGTTTTACATTAACATGTATCTTACCCCTTACTAATCGATGATCACTTCCTGTGTTAAATTTATTAAGAACATTACAATCTTGAAATATGTATTTCCTGTTAGTCAAAATATAATCCAATTCTGCTGTACCTTCATTTGGATGCTTCCATGTCCATTTCCTTCTAACATTTTTCTCAAAAAAAGAATTCATAATATAAAGTTTTTCCTTCTCTGCAAACTCCACAAGTCTATGTCCTCTCTCATTTCTATTACCATAACCAAAATTACCTACAACACTTTCATCTTTCATTTGTTTACCAATTCTAGCATTAAAATCTCCCATAACAATTTTAAAATGTTGTTTACTCTGATCAAAAGCCTTTTGTACATCCATATAAAAATCTTCTACTACTTCATCACTGTGAGAACTTGTTGGGGCATAAACCTGAATTATCTGCATTTGATATCTGCTATTAAGTTGTATAACTAATCTTGCCACTCTGTCTGATACACCATCAATCTCCACAATATTGTTCTTCCACTTTTTATTTATAATGAATCCTACTCCACTTGTATTTCCAATATTTGTGCCTTTATAATAGAGCATATGTCCACTTTTTAAATCAATTGTCTCTTCACCTTTTCTTCTAACTTCACAAAGTCCAATAATATCCCATTTAATATAAGAGAGTTCTTCTTCTAATTCTTGCAATCTTCCTTCACTTGAAAGTGATCTGCAGTTGTAAGTACCTAAATAAAAAGTCGTCATCAAATGGCAGCCTGGGTCCGCCTCCAGGATATTCTTAGCACCCTCCGCCTTTGGCCACCAACCGCTGCCTTGGTTGGTGACTTTACAGCCTCCTGGGATTAAGGGCCATGCTTTATTTTTGTCTGTCATAATTGTATAATTGGGAAAAATCTTTATCATTTACACAAACATTCATTCTGCCTTATCAGGCACTGAGAAGAAAGACCATGGTGTTTCTTGATCTTAAACTCAGAGGTAAAAAGCCAATAAACTCACCACGCTGGCTAATGCGTGTTGGTGAGCAGCCCATCCATGTTCGTATACTATATGAATAAACATATAGTAATAACAGCTGCAACGACAAGAACGTATGGAGTGGACATTAGGAATTTGCCCTGCTCAGTTCCTTTAAGGCCTCCAAGAGGAATCAAAGGGTCTCCTTTCAGTTAATAGCAAACTCCTTTCTGCAGCCAAAGGAGGCTATGCTAATATGTAAATATAAACATGACTTAATTAACAGGCAAGCAGCAAACATTAAGATCATGGAATTGTGGGAAAGTTAGCATTTCAAAGCTTTAGTTGACACAGATTACTGGATAATCGAAAGCGCTCCTAAGTGGATAAAAAAAAAATTTTAATTATTTAGTTACTGTATTTACAAATATTCAGTTATATAATTATGTATATTGCTTTAAAAATACAGACATTGAATCATAATATTATATATATATATATATATATATATATATATATAAAAATATAATATTGTATTGTTTGAATAATATATATATTTTATATATGATAAGAATGTTAATAATTATATATATATATATATATATATATATATATATATATATATATAATACTATTACAAGCCAGTCAACACAATCTCAATATTGATAACAATTAATAATCCAAAACTGTTGTCAAGAAAACCTCCTTTTATATTATAGTGGACACACACTCAACTGCTTAGAATATTGTCACATGAGGGCACTACAAGGCCACCTATGAGTCTTAAAATTAATAAATCCAATATATTCTAACATCCTTCATAATAAATAATGCTACCTTATGTATATCTCAGGTCTTTAATTATTTCCATACAATACAATAATAATTTCTCCATTTAAAATAATTGAATAATATGAGGGATTTTACTAAAAGCCAACCATCTTAATAATAATCACAGCTAACATTACAATACAATTTTGATCATTTTTTTTATAACTAGCATATATTTTAACAACTAGAAGAAATTCCCAATTATTGCTTATTACCATATCTTCCAACAATTAATAAAATTATGAATTAAAAATACTAATTATAAAATGAACTACTTTATGATCGCCATAAACTATCTTCATTAATCAAAATATTTTTTTCCCTTTTAATAACTTCAGTAGATTAATTAATCACTTTATACTGTTTTATATTTCCTCTTAATTTAAAATTGATAAATGAAGCAAAGAAAAGAAAGGAATTGATAAAGAAATTAACAGTGTTTTCATATAATAAATATGATGTAGCTAGAACTGTATGGGAGTTGCAGTAGCAAGGTTAACATATGATAATGATGCATTATGTGTTAGTAAAGGGGTATTAAATTACTTAGAAAAAGTACAAGGGAAGTAGAAAGACGTGCATTGAATGAAGATGTGTGGATAGCAAGGGAGGCAATTCCAGGAGAAATGGGGTGGTCAAGTTTTTATATGAGAAATGCAAAAAGTAAACTAAAAATGTTTGATAGGTTGCAGTTTATGGATAATAAAAGAATAGCCAAAATCAGTATTTAATTGGGTTATGAGTAAAGGGCAGGCAACAAGATGGGTGAGAAAGGAAATGTGGTATGCTGGGTTTGGGAAAACATAAGGGGGATTTAGATATAAAGGCCATAGAGTTGACAAAGATTATGTTGTGGAAATGGAATGGAGCAGATTATGGGAAAACTTAGGGTGAGAAATGAAAACAGAAGGTAAAGTGGCTAACAGGTTTATCTGTGCATAGTTTCTGAGAGATTCCTGACTTTGTTTAAGGAGAAGTCACAATGCATCACATCATATCATCTATAAAATTTATTTGAAGTGATCAGATATCTACTAATAATGATAACCACCTAACATAAAATAAGTTACTTCCCCTGACACTAACTCAGATTAGAATATGAGATTCATAACAAACAATTGATAGACAGATAACAGCAAACAAACACCAGTCAAATTAATTTTAAAATAACAAAGTTTATTAAGGTTAAAAGAAAATAAAAGAAATTAATAACTACTTCATCTACAATTGTCTTGATAGAGTGCTTTATTTATTGACTGTCCTGACAGTTAAATTGTTCTCTCCTTTAATTAATTCTATAATATTAAAATAATTTTAAAATCTGTTTTTATGATATGTTATATATACATGAATAACTTTTACTAAAACAAAACAAAACAATATCAATTTATCTCATCAAATTCCTATAAATATATGTACTTTCTACAAATGCTCATATTTAGGCCACCAGATAATTATATGGGAAATAATCAGAACTATTAAATATGAAAGAGGCTTGAGAAGCTATTGAGAAGCTATTTTGGAACATGTCTATGTATAAATTCAAAGATCAGCAATCCCAACCATAGGGATTTGCTTTAAAAGAATATAAACTTGACTGAAACTCGGTGGATCAGAGGCTCTTAGAATTTTCCAATATATAGTGATAATATAAAACAAAGCAAGCAGCCCATATCAGAGTAAACAGAATGTGGTTAAAGCAATAGATGGCTCAGATGGCCACAGGTAATACAAAATAATATCATCTGAGTAGTGACATAGCTAATACTGATGAACTAAGACAAGAGCCCTAGAAAATAAAGGTGGTCTTCATGTTAATCTATTTTATGTGCACACACACACAAGTAAAGCATCACTTTTAGATAATAGCATGTTATACATAAGTGTAAAAATATTTTAATCTAAAACTATATCACACACACACACATATATATATATAAAATAAACTGATTAACACCATTTAAACGAAAATGGTAATTTTAAACATCATTAGGAATCTTTTTTAGAAAAAAATTACTGTCTGTTTTTAAATGTCAGACTTGCTTTTTTACAAAAGAAAAATACTTAGGTTTCAAATATTCAAAGAGAGGAGAGGAAAGAATCAAATAGCTTTACAATCTCAAAAGTCTGAATGAATGAAAAGAGAATTTTTCCCAAAATTCTTTTTAAACATAATAATAAAAATGGTAAAACATTTATAAATTACATTAACATTATAAAATAGTATATACATAAAATAAAAAATAATACACTAAAATCTAAAATTACTGTTAAAATGCAAATATATGCAAAAAAACTATTCTAACCACACCTGGCTTGTGAAAGGAATATAAAAGTTTATATTAACATTAATGACATCAATGTATCATGATTGCTTTCTGAAAATTCATTGTAGGAAAAGTTACTCTTGTCTGTATTGTAGTTATATCTTTTTGTTAGATAGTTGAGAGAGGCTTTTATATAGGTTGACATTTCAGGTCAGCTTTTCATAAGTTTTCTAAATTTAGGGCATGCTGTCAGGTGAGGTTAGGCTTACAGCATGGAGTTCATTTTGTAAAAATGCTTAGCCATGCATATTTTGGAGACCACCATTAGGAATAATTTTTATGTTCAATTTATAACTGGGGGCACTTTATCACAAAATGTTTGCTGTGGAATAATATTTTTTACAAATTATCTGGAAATGAGTACAGCTTCATTAATAGAATGCAAAATCCCAGCATATTGAATTCAATTTTGATTAGTAGAGTCTGAATGAATCTAATGAATAAATTTAAGCAATGCATGGAAAGAAGCACAAAATACAATCTAAAAGAATCTAATGAATAAATGCATGAGACAATAGATTTTGGGGAGCTGTTATACACATCATGGTTGATTGTTCTCACACACACATTATAATTTTTTATATTTACATTTTTAGATAGCCTGGATTTTTAATTAAGAAATTCTTGTGCATATTTAAAATAAACCAGGCTTTTAATTAAAAAAAATTGAATTTCACATTAGATTAATTTGATTACATGCCTTATCATGACAATGCTTAACTTTTAGATTTTGTTATTAAAATAGATTAAAACTTTTTTTGTAGATTGAGCATTGTTGTATAGCATTAAAAATAATCTTATATATATAAAAGATAGGATTTTTTTACAAGGTTCACTTTTCTTTAAAATATTATATTACTTTTAATAAATAACAGAAATATTTTCCAACTTCATATATGTGTGTTTAGACACATACTATCACACTTTTATAACACATTTATTGTAAAATTAAATTTACAAAATTTTCTAAATTAATTTAAAAGTAAAATTTTAGCTGAACTCACCTATTTGTCTACATATATATTTGAGACATAGCAAAGCATCTTTCTCTACTGCCATTTACACCATGGAAAAAAAAATGAACTCTTTATTTTTTTTATTTTTTGAAAAACATTTAAAATGTTTAGATATAACAACATTAAAATTTTCTGAGTATTTGCAGTTATCTGTCAAATGAGTTTTAATCTCAACTAACATTTATTATTTGTTCTGTTAACTATAAGTTTGGCTCATTGTCAATTGACATCTATTTGGAGATTTTTTCTCTTTTTAAATAAGTGTTTTAACAATATAGTTGAGCTTTATTTCTCTTTTATTTATATATTTCCAGCTTTGCCAGTATCTGGCCATTTACTAATCTATCAGATGTACTTGAAAAGGCCTTGATCATTTTAGGAAAGTCTAAATATTTTAGTTGAACAAAGCTTGACTTTAAAGCCCACCTTTGTGATATTATTAGAAACTTCCTCTCCATCAATTTCACATTCTTTATTGCTGTTACTTTAAGTAATGATGTGAAAAGATCTTTACAAAACCCTTGGTTTGGTTGTCCCATCATCATTGTGTCTTTTAAAGCTTCTCTAAAATTATTAACTTTTATATCTAGATCTTTAATGATGTAAATTTCAGTGATAGTATTAAAGTACTTAAGAAAATAACTGGATAAGACTGTACCCAACTTTTCTTTATATGTCTTTAATTTTCTTTATACATACAGAATTTGTCTATTTGTTTTTTTTTTTAAATTGGCCTGGAACTCTTTTTAAGAATCTGGGTACAGATAGTTTTCTACTTCTTTTACCATTTGGATAGTTTTCTACTTCTTTTACCATTTCTGTACTAACAACTTTTATCTGTGTTTTCTCTAATACTTCTTTCTGATTTTCTACATGTTCTCTAATTTTACTCACATCTCTAATTTCACTTACATCTATCTTATTTTGATACCTTTACTTCCTATTCTACAGCCTCAATCTCTTTACTTAAATCTGCCTCTACTGTCTTTATTGCCTCCTGATTTTGATATACCCAACTGCTTATCACTTGCTTCATTTCTTTTTTTTTAAAGATTTTGATGAACTTCATTCATCTTTTCTATTATATCACTCTTAAACTCTCTCATTTCTTATTTATATTATCCAAACATTTCTGGTTAATTTTCTTTTATCTCTTGCATCATTTCTTGCTGAATTTGTCTCATTTTCAATATCACAAATTCTTAGCCCTTCCATCTCTGTAGGTTTGTCTTTCTTCACTTTGGAAAATAATACCAAATCCTCTCTTTTAGAAACTAAACTTTTCTATTTCAAAACAAAACAATAATATTAGTTATTTTGTCACTAATTTTAACTTTTTTCAATAGTTAATTTCTTCACATGATCACCATTTCTTATGCTTGCACATAACTGTTATTAACTAGATAGGGATTTTATGCACAAGCCTTCTGGCATCCATTGATTACTCTGACTAGCACTGAGTGGCACTACTGAATGGAGAGTTTTGCCTGAATTAATTTCTTCTTAGAATACACTTTCTGATACGCAAAACCACTAATTTATTTATATATGATTACTTTCCCTAATAACCAATTGTGTAAATAATGAACTTCTACTATAAACTACCCTCCATTACCATACATATGACTACTAACACTGACTAATATTTTCTTTTTAATACCTACTTTTGCCAATTTACTCCTAATATATTTTATAGATTATTTCAAAAGAAATCTCCATTGGATTTATAATTAAATTTATGTGGATAAACTACCAAACTCTATCATGTTGGCTGCACTGTTTAAATAAAATATCATATATACAAGATACAATTCCCCAGTCACATGGAATATGCCTCTGAGACTAGAAAATTTATTTGGGGTGACTAGATATCCACTAACAATGATGAACTGTTTCTAACAAAATAAATTATTTGCTTCTGACATTATCTGAGCTTAAAATATGAGATTCATAACTACTAAACAATTGATAGACTGAAAATAGCAAACAAACTTAAAAGAAATTAATTTAATAATATCATTATTTATTAAGATTGAAGTAAAATAAAATAAATTAATAAATACTTCATCTGTGAATATCTTCATAGTGAACATTATTTATTGATAGTCTTGATAGTTAATTTATTCTCCAATTTCTAATTAATTCAATAGTATTAAGTAATCTTTTAAAAGTGTTTCGTATAATATGTGATATATGTGTGAATAACTTTTTAAATTAAAAAATAAAAATATTCAATTTTTCTCATCAAACAACTATACATACATGCACTACTATGAAGACTCATGTTTATGTCCATATTCATACCAGCAGGTAATTATATGGAAAATAAACACTGCTACTAAATATGAGAGAGGCATGAGAAGCTATTTCAGAGCTGGTTGATGCATAAATAACAAGGTTACCCATTCTAGCCACTGCCACCTGCTTTAAGAGAATATAATCTTATCCAAATCTTGTCAGATCAGAAGCTCTTAGAATTCACCAATATATAGTGATAATATAAAACAAAGTAAGCATTCCAAACTAGTCCATGCCAGAATAAATAGACTGCAATTAAAGCAATATAACCTGGAAACAAGAAGTAATGCAAAATAGTATCAACTGGGTAGAGACATAGCTAACTTCACTGAAGTAAAAAAAAAGCCCTAAAAATAAAAGTGATCTTTATATGGATTTTTTATATCCACACATGCCAGTAAATCAATACTTTTATATAATAGCATGTTATATATAAGTGTGAAAATTTCTTAACAAATCTAAATTCATATTCCATATATATATATATAGAATAAACTGATTAACACTATTTAAAGGAAGTTAATTTTAAACATCATTATGAATCTTATTTAAAATCTTTTACAGACTACTTTGAAACTTCCACCATGCTTTTCTTTACAAAAGAAAAATACTTAGGTTTTAAATATTCAAAAAAGAAGAGAAGAGAATTGTATAAGTTTATAATAATAATCTATTCATTCAAAATTAAGACTTCATTAATAATTGTCAAAACTCTCAGTGAAAGAAAAAAGAATATTTTTCAATAATTATTATTTTAAGCATAATAAATTCTAATTTAATCTGTACTCTAATAAAATAGTAAAACATTCATAAGTAATATTAACATTATAAAATAGTATATACATAAAATTAAATAAAAATAATACATTTAAATCTAAGGTTACTGCTAAAAATGCACATATACATAATAAAAACAATTCTTACCACACCTGGCTTATTTAAGGTATATAAAAGTTTAAATCACCATTAATGTCCATCATTGTCACTTTTTTCTGTGACATTATTATAGAAAGAGCTTTTATTATTCATTTTTGAGTTGTATATTAGTTGAGAGAGGCCTCTATGTAGATTGGCCTTTCAGGAGGTCAGTTTTATGTGGGTTTATATTTAAAACATGCTGGCTGATGAAGTTAGACTTATAACACATAGTTTCTTTTGTTATAGTGCCCAGACACACATGCTTTGGAGAACACACACTATGAATAATTTGCATGCTTATTTTATAAGTGCAGCCCACTTGTGATGAACTGTTTGCTTGGTATTAATAATTTTGAAAAAATAGTTGGTGATAAGTGTAGCTTGACTAGCAGAAATAAAATGTCTCAGTGTATTGAATGCAATCTTAACTAGTAGTCTGAAAGAAACTAATAAATGAATCTATTAATCCATGGAAAAGAACATAGAATAGAATCTAATAGAATATCATGAATGAATGTAATGAATGAATCTAATAGAATCTAATGAATGAATGATATAATAGATTTTGTGAAGATTTTATACATATCATGGTTGATTGGTCTCTCACACACATTAGAATTTTCTATATTTATATTTTTATATAAGCCAGGTGTGAAAATTAAAAAATGTTTGCACATATTTCAAATTAATCATGTATTTAATTAAGAATCTTTTGCACTCCACACTAGATTAATCCAATTACATGCCTTACCTGGACAATGCTTAACTTTTAAATTTTGTTATCACAATAGATTAAAACTTTTTTGTAGATTAAGCACTGTTGTACAACATTAAAAGTAATCTTATAAAAAGATAAAAAATTTATTTTCAAAGTTCACATTTCTTTAAAATATTAAATTACTTTTAATATGTACTAGAAATATTTTCAAGTTTTGTGTGTGTGCATTTATATAAATACAATAACAGTTTTATAACATATGTTTACTACAAAATGATATTTACAATATTTTCTAACTTAATTTAAAAATTAGAATTTTAGCTGAGCCCACCTATTTGTTTACATATATATTTAAGACATAGCAAAGTATTTCTTTCTCTCTCTCTCTCTCTCTCTCTCTATATATATATATATATATATATATATATATATATATATATATATATATATATATATATATATATATATATATTCTGACCTATCATTTGTAGTCTCACTTCCGGGCAATATAATATTAAGTAAAATGAGTTAGCTTAGTTAATAATTATGCTCGGTTAAATGCAAATAATTGATAAATAAAATATTCTGAATTAATATTAAAATATTCTACTAGCTCAAATTAATAAAAATAATAATAAGGCTCAGTTTATCAAATAAATAAATAATTATTTATTCAATCATGAGACTTGGAAGTAAGATACAGATGACAAGAAAGATTACATTGAGCCAATATCCCACAGGATATTAGCTCAATGGCATAAGAACACTATACCCCCTATTACTATCTCAAATAATAAACTTATAGCATTCTTACGACTTTAATAATACCTAGTCATTAAGATTAAACTAATAATTAAATCTTAATTTTTTATCTATAATAATTTAGCGAAATAAAATCTCAGGTTCATAAAATTACTTTAAGTTAATCAAAATCACTGTAGTAAAGTATGATAAGGGTATTAATATCATACTTTACCACACCTAACTAATAACAATAATAAAAAAATAATAATAGGATTCTTCATTATATGATCTAATTTTATATATCTTTTCTCTTCACTATAATTTTTATTTGCCATAATAATAATAAGAAAGTAATATAATATAATATTTATCTTTCATATAATAACGTAATAAATATGTGGTAGTATCTTATATTCTGAAAAATATATGTGTGGCAACAGATAGCATTTATAATTCGATGTATTATTATGATAATCAACTTATGACCATAAAGATAATGTAAAATGTAATTTCTTAAATAAATAAATTCCAAGAAAATATTAAAATTATTAAAATTAATACTTTATTTATTTCTGTGCAAAATGTTATGTTTGATTCAATTATTCTGTGTGTATTATGCATTTTAATGGGAAAGAAAATAGTCTGAACACACAAATTTTGAAAACAAATTTAACAAAGTTTTTATTATAACAAAATAAACAAGATATTTACACTATTTACAATTGGCATACTAAACTTGCACCATTATACATCTTTTATTAATTGTAATTACTAATACAATAGAGAATCTATTTAAGACTTCACTCTTGACTTAAATAATAATAATAATAATAATAATAATAATAATAATAATAATAATAATAATAATAATAATAATAATAATAATAATAATAATAATAATAATAATAATAATAATAATAATAATAATAATAATAATAATAATAATAATAATAATAATAATAATAATAATAATAATAATAATAATAATAATAATAATAATAATAATAATAATAATAATAATACAATTTTTACTATTTCTTTGTTGTCAAATTTTACGATGAAATTATATTTCTTACTATTTATTCTAACATATTATATCTTTAAATATTATTACAAAATGCTTCCTTAAAACATGCATTGAAGCATAGAACAGAAAACACAAAATATAACAATATCGAGTATGGATCTTTTTACTAAACAATTTTCATTTTTTAATGTTATAAATATTACATAAAATATCTACTGTTGATTCATTAATACAATATGTGGACATCGTTGTAGACTATACTATGATTATTATATTCAATATCTCCTACTTAATATTACTTTACTACAGAATAGCTGCAATTATTGATGTATTCCTTATTATTTAAATAAATACAAAATTGTACATATGCTTATTTTATATTGTTTTGCTTTATAACATTATACCGTAAAAATATGCAATACTCATAAAATAAAATATTTGCAATTATTTAACATTTCAGAGCAACTTTGCATTATTCATTTATTCATGAAATTTATTTTATTTCAAAAATAAATATAGAACATATTCTATGATTCTCTACCATTTGTTCAGTTGGATTCTTAATTCCATTTTGCATTAACTCTAATCCTCCTTATAAGTAAATGAACCTATCTTATTCATTCAATAACATTTCTTAAATTCTAAATTATTTATTATTTCTTTTCAAAATTACAATACTGTTTGATGTAGTTACTTTGGAAAATCAAGATAGTGAATAGATGTGTAGGCAAAGGGAAGAAAACTAGAGTCTAACTCATAGTACATTTTATATAAGAAATACCATGGCACAGTGTATCTATAAAAAATAGAGGCATGACCCATTTGTCTAATGACCTCCACTACCAACAATGATGTTAAGCTCTTATTTCAGTTTTATAAAACATCAGTATTGAAATAAAATAGACACTGCCCACAAATAAATATACCAGCTACAGGGCATTGTTAACAGTACTGTATATTTAATAAAATTACAAAATGTTATTCCTATTTCCATAATACATCCTACATTAATACCATCTCTTTGGTTTCATGTTCTCCAGATTACTGCCATGTCACTATCTTATCAACATTTCCTAATAGATTTATCAAATCTTACACTGACAAATGAAACTAATTTACATATTTAAAATAAAAAACAAAATTCAATCGTAATTAGAATGATCTCACTAATCTACAAGAAAAGTTTGCTTTACTTTCCTATCCCATATTCTTAAAACATATACAAAATAATCATTATCTAAACTTTAAATATCTAATAATATTAAAGTTTTTTGTAAAAGAATCATATAACTATTCATCATTATGTTGCATTATATTAATAATATGAAATTCAAGTATGCATATTCCTAGAATAAATAAATCCTAATCTTATAATTTAAATGTGTTGTACCAGTGCGTTTACATACAACTTAATATTTATACTTCAATATAATATAATTCATTGACAATCTGCAAAAGAAAAAAATATTCATCATAAAAAATATCAATATTCACAACTATTACCTAAGTGATATCAACTTGTAATCACTTATGATATCTTCATGTCCATCAATTAAAATAAACATTGCATATATGATATGCATCCATACTTCCACACTTTAAAATTATTAACTTATTTTAAAATATCAAACTATTTACTATAAGATTATAATATCATTAGTACTAAATTAATATTCATGTTCCTACTCTATTAAATAATATTACACTTAAAAAAAATTAATAAAATAAATCAAGACAATAATTACGTATAGCTTCAATTGATGAATGTTCTTTATGAAATTCAAATGTTTTTATTTTCCTCGAGAGTTTTTTTTTTAAAAAAAAAGTTCTCCAAAGAGCATTTAAAAACCCCAATGGTTGCTAAGTTCTCTTGCTTGACAACAAAACAACTGCCCTGAACATGGCACATGTGTTGTAATCTTCTTCCTGTGCGATGAGCGAAGTTTAAAAATGAATAATAAAAATAATAATACGTCTGAAAATCTAAGAAAATTAAATAAAATAATCATTGATCTGTTCTGGAAAAGTTTATAGAATAATAGTTTATAGTTTCTATTGTCCAGAACAGTGATTATTAAAATAATAATAAAATCATAATATTGAAAAAAAATAACTTGAAGCTTCTTTTCTTTAGTATCCTTTATTGGCTGGGTGATGCATCTTATTCTGGCAACTTGAATACGAATAATCTGGATAAAACCTTTAGCACAATTTCAAAAATATTGTTTACATAAATTCCATAATTACTTATTTATAATTCATCATATATCAGGTTCATTTGTCAGGATAATTTATTATTTATTATCCAATTATAGTTATTTCCATTATTATACAAATTATCGGGTTTTTTTAAAATAAATTCTAGCAAATGCGTATAACCTTATATAATTTAGGTTTTATAACATACACTCTAGAATATCCATTTAAATATCATTTCTGACAGTTTTTCTTTAACTGTATTCACAATGTTTTCCTTCAAAAGGATAAAACATTTATCTCTATAGCATTATTTTTTATAAAAATTATTATAAATTTGTCATATTACTTGTCAGCCTTGAATACGACTATCTCGCTATTATAAAAAAATGTGTTGTTCACTTTAATTTACAAGTAGCTTTTCTGTTAAGCTTTCTGCATAATGTCCAAAATAATTCTTTGCTTACTAAAATAGTTCTCTTGGTTAATACCATTAATATTATATTAACAATTTTCCTTTCTTATTTTTAAAATATTCTTAAGTATGTGTCACTTATTGGCATTTCCATATTTTTAATGTGAAGTTGTATTAAGTTTTGATGAATAATCCTGGTAAAGGGAACTTTAAATTAGCACTGCATTTATTTTAATAAAATTTATTTATACTATGCTCTCTTTTGAAAATACTTAAAAATTAATATCCTATTAGTTTGCAAATAAATTATATGAAAGCATTAAAATTGACTAAAATAAAAATTTTAAAGAAGTATAATACCCTACAAAATACCTCATCTTATTGGTGGATTTTTGCTTTTCATCTGATACTTAATTTGCATATTGCTACAGTATTACACAATTAAATTTACAAAATAAAATATGACTCATTATAATTTTAAAATTATTACTAAAATATTAATCTTAAATCAATTATTATACTTTATTAAAATTAATTAAACATTTTAAAATGACTTTTAAAAACAATATTTAATAAATTTATCCCACCTTTTATATTTAATTTATCTATTTTATTTTAAAACAAAATATTTAATTTTTATTAGCTGTATTCATTTCATAATACCATTTAAAACATGCTATAATGATAGCTAACTTAAATATTTTCCCTTATGATAGGCAAATAAATATATTCAATTCTATAATGCTATTTTTAAAATATTTTGAACTTTGTTAATACAAATACTAGTAAGTATGTGTTTTTCTGAAGGTTTGTGATGATGGTGTTCTAGCTGTATTTTTATAAATATTTTGAACTTTGTTAATACAAATACTAGTAAGTATGTGTTCATGACTGTATTATGCAGGTCACATGACTGATAGCTGAAACAGATTGTATCCAAATTTCTGTCTAAAAATAAATGATAAATTGCAACAATTATTATATTAAATAAATAATATAATAATATAAAATTTGGAATAATAATTTGGAAAATATAGAACTAAATATAACTCTTCCTACCATAAAGCTTACTTTTAGAATATATAATATTAATTATAATTATTAAATATAATTTATACTTTAAAATATAGCATTTATTTAATTACAAGCTTTAACTATGAGAATTCAACTTTTTAAACATATTTTAAACATTTATTGCTACATTATTTATTATGGCCAGCTTTTCCAACCATATGTAATTAGTATTTTTAGCTTTATTTAACTGTTTTAAGGTTATTCATTATAATTTTAGGCATTATATATTTTAATTTAGCTTTAAATTGAACCTTTAAAATATTATCAATACAATATAACTATTACACAAAGGGAACATATCCAAAATTTAAATTTTTTTAGTAATTTGTTAGGATGAGCTAATTCTGACCTATAGAAAAGGGCACAATATATATATATTGTACCGGTCAGATTTGTATGTTCACATAACAAGATCTATCATCTAGGCAAAAGTACCTTAAATCCAATCATGCACAAGATACATAAGTCAGGAACACTCATGAATTCTGCCCTATTTGCCTATTTCCCAGATCTATAACATTATGAGCAACAATCCCGATGATATCGATTTAATTTTCTACTCACCACCGGCATCACTCATCGGAGACACAAAAAGACTCTAGGCTAAATTTTAATGATAGACTAACTTAAAAACACACTATAATCTGGGAGCAATGAAGGCTCGTGACCTTTGCATATTAATTATATATTTAGCGGATATCATCTAGTTATATGGAACATAATTAATAAATGGATATTAAATTAAATAAAAGAAAGCAATGATTTGAGAGTTGATGTATATATTTTAAGATTTATTATATTAATAACAAATAAATATGTTGGATTATTTATCCGACAAAAGCCTCATAAGTATTATATATAGATAATTCAGATTTTACAATAACATGGTGATAATTGCGGCTATGGCAATAATATATGTATATGACTTAAGGAATTAGCACTATTGGAAATGTATTACTAAAATACTATTCCACCCCCAGAGAAATGAAAAGAACATTTACCTGACTTAAAGGAAAATAGTTTAACAAACAAATATTGCATTTTGTTTTTATTCAATATCATCACTAAATTGATTTGTAAAATGATTAATGTGCGGGATGCATAATGAATACTTATATGAATGAGAATAAATTTATTGCACTGATACGCATAGTAAATAATGGAAATATAAGTCTGTTTGGAGAAATCATCACATTATGACTTATGGCTATTTCTGGGTGACTAATAATATACTGAAAGGTGGTGCATGCATGGTGGCAGGTTGGGGTGATCCAATTATGGATCCTGGAGTGTGCTTCATGAATTTTATTAACAAAATTTACTGATTTCCTTTGCAAACGTAGGCAGGATCAGTGTTGAGATGAAGGGCAGTTGGCAATGTCTTTATTGGGCTGTATTTCTCAGAGCAATCCCCATATAAAACATGTACATATGACCAAATATGTCCCCAGGGTGGTTTTACAGCCTAATTCAAGGACATTGAGAAATGACGATGGGCTCGACTTAATGAATACCTCCATGTTAGAGAGAAGCATGAATATATATATATATATAACGAAGTGGCCTATATGCATGCAATGCTTAAGAATATGACATAAATATAGCCTTAAAGATTATCTTAACTTATTTACTGCCCATAAATTGTGAAATACCCAGCATAATGGTATGGTATCTTTGTTAAACAAACATGGATAATAATTTTAATTAAATATACAATTTCAAGATCTGAAGATCCCCTCCCCCCCTATGTTACTTAATGTTATTCATAACTTCCCACACATTTAAAAAATCTCAATCTCGGTTAATAAATGCCCTTATGAAAATATATAAATTAATATGAAAATAAATGGGTGGTGGTAATAGCTATGATGGGTTTACATATATAACATAAATTGATAGTAAGAAATAGAGCATTATTTAGAAAGGAAAATATTTATAAAACAGATATTGATCTGTTTTTCTATAGCAAACATAGAAAATAATTAATTTGTTTATCCAAAATCGCTAGCACCTGGACAAGACGAATAAGACTTGTTTTGATTAAGTTGTAAGTTAATTACCTGATAAATGATGGGTGGGGAAAACGAAAATAAATTATGAGCTGGCGATTTTAGAAATATTATTGGCATTTTTCTTTTTTAAAACATAAATACATAAATATAAATGAAAATTATCTGCCGCATGGAAATAAAAGAAAAGAAAACATTTTATAAGAGGCTTAATTGTGATAAGTTATATAGAGTAATATAGATATGATCAGAACACAGAATAAATCTTACAAAGAAGGCAGGATTTGAGAATTACGAGTGGCTAAAGTTCTTTTTACCTTGCTATCTGGAAGAGCAATTTTGATATGAGTCAGTCCTTCAGCATTGGTTCACTAGATCTAGGGTTGCAGTAATATATGGTAGGTAGCATTTTACTTTTACCAGAAAAAAATATTTAAAGTTCATCAGTATGGGGTGCAGAGCTTCACTTTTGGGAAAAGCATATCAGAATGGAGGGGAAGGTGAAATTTCCCCTACTCGCAGCACATTGGATTAAAATTAAAATTGACGTGGATTATGTATAGCAACATCATAATTTTGTGGTCTCCTCTTCTTGGATTCAAATCCAGCAATATTTATACTTCTATTTTGATGATGTAACCTAGCAACTACTGCTGGACCTAAGGTGGTTTAAGCACTTAATGTACATCTGGAATCATTTGACCGGATACTTTCTTATCTAGTAAGACTTTTGAAACAATGCAATTCTGTTATAAGTTTCTCAAACGATTGTTTTAAAATAAGTCTTATGATTTTAAAACAAGCTGGCATGGACAAAATTTCCAGTAATGGGTTTATTTTATTATTACAAAATCGTAATCTTTTACTTTTATCCAAGGGGCTCTTCCGGGTAATTGTTTTCAAGAGACTTTTTAAAAGAATTGCATCATTTCTGACTGCTAAATTACATATGAAAAAATAATAAGTTTCATATATGATTTTCAGTATACTTTATATATAACATAACTTTAATAATTTATTAGCAATCTCCTACACTGAAATATATATAGATTTATTACTTACGCCCGTATATACATGAGAATATTATTAAATAAAAATAGTTTTAGATTAAGATACTCAAGTATTTACGTGATTTGTGTTAAAATACTAAGCAAAACAAATATACGTATTATTAGATATATATACGTGCATAAAGACGGGTTTGAACATAGTTAGATGGTAGGAGATTGGATGTGGGCTGTGAAGCAGGATCTCAGCATCATATCATCTGCTTTTAAAGTTATTATTAATTTAAGGGTGACCATTTTCGATCTAACTGCATTGACTTTTAACCATGTTTATACATTTGTCTATATTTTCCTGAATATATATAGTTTTATAACATTTTTTTCTCTATAATTTTAATATATATTATTACTTGAATATGAAACTTTATATATTTCGAAAAATATAAACAAATATATAAATATGGTTAAAGATCCAGCCTAATTGGATGATAAATGATTAGTTGATGGAAAATTTTAAGTAAAGTATCATTTTTGTAGATTTAAATTCAACATTGAAATATTAAGTAGTGAAAAGCATGTAATTATTTATTATTTTACATAGATATAGATTAGTTTATATATTTTTCATGTGTTATAATTTGAGTTGTTGTGACTGGATGGAGTTACTATAGTAATGTGGTTATCTTGATAAGCTCCTATAAGGAATAAAAACTTTTAATTCATTTTTAAATTGTGATTATCAATTTTGATTAAATTGATTAATATTTTACATTTTATAATGAAAATAATTTTTAAACATAAATTTTCACAATGTGAAATAAAAGATATATATATGACTGTATTTTATTTTAATTAGAATTATAGAAAAACAATTTCAAATACTAAAATATTTTCATCATTTATGATTGACTTATATATGGAAGAATCTATTATAAAATAAGAAATATAAAATGTTTGTATTTTATTTCTTATACTTAGATATGTTTACTATAGTGCTTTATCACTACATAACAATTGGATCTACACTTAGAAGGGAATACATTTAAGGCCAAAAAATGCTGACATTTTACAAGTTCCTTCAACATTAGTTAATCTTAGTTTGTCACTGTTTTATAGCATCTCACTGTGGCTTTTCCAATCAAAATTATAAATGGAAATTTACATGTACTAAAATATTTTTTTAATTATATACATTAAAATTATCATAATATTAAATAGTGCTATCACACTTATAAAGCAAAGATGTATAATTAATAGCAATTATTCAATTAAAATGGCTGAGCACTTTCGAGAAAGTGTATTTTTCATAATCATAGCCTGTTATGACTCATACATTGGAATCATTCTTATGTATAATATGCAAACACTATGCATTATAATATATATATATATATATGACAATAGATGGCGTTCTACCAAAAACACCATCAAGTGTAGTTTTTTGTTTACATAAATGTCAGAGCAAGCATTCACTATCTCTAACTTTAATTTCCACCTTCAGATCATGATTTCAAGCTATTTGCTATTGTCAGTGAAGGACAAAAATAAGAAAATAGATCTAAACACAAACTCTGAGCATTTATGAAACAGTATCTATTCAGCTTGATGGTGTTTTTGGTAGAACGCCATCTATTGTCATAAATACAAGCGTTAGCAAGTTTTAACTTGTGCTTTTTTGTTTTTCATAAATGTAGCTTTGAGGTCTTTCTTGCAATGATATATATTGCAGAGGCTTCTACTATGTGGTGATGCTGAACTGAGATCAGACCCATGTAGCTATCTGGCTTGCTATGCTGAGTTTGAAGAGATTACGTGTCTAAAAGATTCACGCTTGCAAGCTGAATAGAAACTGTTTCATAAACACTCAGAGTTTGTGTTTAGATCTATTTTCTTATTTCTGTCCTTCACTGACGATAGCAAATAGCTTGAAATCATGATCTGAAGGTGGAAATTAAAGTTAGAGATAGTGAATGCTTGCTCTGACATTTATGTAAACAAAAAACTATGCTTGATGGTGTTTTTGGTAGAATGCTATTTATTGTCATAAATACAAGCATTAGCAAGTTTTAACTTGTGTTTTTTTGTTTTTCATATATATATATTGTACTGGTCAAAAATGTATGTCCATGCAACAAGATTTAGAATCTAAGCAAAGTACCCTGAATTCAATCATGCCCAAGATACACAGATCAGGAGCACTCATAAATTCTATCCTGTTTGCCCATTCCCCAAATCTATAACACAATGGACAATACCCTATGGTGATACTACATAAATTAATTATTTCCAGGCTCGGTGCTATATCGTTTTGCATGAGAACTCAGCTGATGATGATAATGAAAGATTGAGTGAACCCAAGATATTAAGCTAAAAATATACATAAATATAAATATTATTAAGAAAATTCGAACAACTGGATTAAAGTTTAAAAATATAAATATTTATTTTGACAAAAATTCAAGATAAGTTTTATATATATTTACTCAACTTTACGCATTTAAAAGTTTATCTTTGGTTACAAATATTTGACGATCTTGATACAATTATTTTATTTAGACAGATATGAATTTAGTGCAGCAGTTACAATACTGAACATATATTTAAAATAGGTTTTTATTCAATGTTACAAAAACAAATTTATTGGATGTTTTGGTGAATGTTTATACATTAAGAAAAACACATAACAACATCTGACAATAATAGAGTTTCACTGTTTGAAAGAATTCATAGGATGCCCTTGGCATTTGATACATAGTTTTATTTTGATTTATATCATTTATTGACAACATTTAAATAAGGATACATGCTGATCAGTAAGTCGACTAAAAACATGATTTATTTCACATTTAACGGTCAAATATCGTGAAACTATATCAATACGAGAATGGCTTATTTCAATAAAAGGGAAGGCAGCTTCATGAGAGGTTGGATTTAAACCCCAACTAAAAATATTAAAAGAGCAAAATGTTTCATTATCACATATCATTATGATTTATTTTGTTAAACAGGCTAGAAAACTAACTATAAGAAATCGCAGTGCTAACATAGTTAGTAAGAGAGAGAAAAATGGCAGCTTTGGCCAAGAAAAGGTCATTCTCTGATTATGAAGGTGGTACTCCAGCTTCATGCTAGATTGGTACCAAAAGGAAAGGTTGATAGGAAGTTGCTATGGATCAGGTTTATGGTATATCCATGCAAAGCTTCAACTACACTGACCAATTTGTTCCAGAAGTAGACAGACTTCTGTTATGAATAAGAACAATAACAAAAACAGAAGGCTTCAAATTCATGGGATGAGGTACAGGTGAATCAAAGCAGTATATAAATATATACTCGAAGAAAAATGATGAACGAAAATGATCGTGACTCCCTGGAATGAAGTACAGGCAAATCAGATCAAAGCTCTATGTGGCTTATTAATAATTTGACATATGCCAGCAACACTATTATAAGACTATAAAAACATTGGATTTAAATACTAAATAGAGCCTTAAATAGCTTAACAAATATGTAATGATATGAAAATATTGACCCATGTAAATAAAGTCATTTATCAGAAGTTACTATAATTAATAAAGCGTGCATTTCTACCCCTTCTTGAATCAATCCTATTTTGTTTAACATATAAAAAAAAACTAAAATTCACACACTTAAAAGTGCAAATAACAAAATAGAATAAGGTCACCAGTTTTTTGGCGATGATGATCAATAAAGAAATTCATTAAACTAATGAACACCAATATCCACCCCAGATTGCAAAGTATTTATACATTTTTGTATAAATTTATGATAAAACATTTATTTAAAAGCATATCCATTTAAAATACAAACTCAATCTTGCAAACTATTTAAATATAAATAATAAGAACTCATTGATTTCCCCCTTCTATTCCACAGTGGGATATAGAAATTCTCAAGACTAAGTTTGATTGACATTTACAAATATATATTAAATTAAAGTAAAAAAATTGCATTAAAATAAAATATAACCACACTAAATTATAAAAAAAAATAAGAAGTGTGAATTGGATAAAATATTTCATAGTAGTATTAATTTGATAGAAGAGAATTGATACAAAGGAAATAATTAGTTTAATATGCTCACCAATTAGTGAGTTAAAAAGTGGTTTAACATAAGGAAAACATTAATTTTATAGTTATAAGCTAGAATTAGGCAATACAATTATATCTTTGGACTGGTTACCTCGGGACTCTATCAAATACTGATGAATCCTCTGTGGCAGGTGGCATTCTTTGATGACATGTCTCTTGAGTGGTAGGAGCCACATCTCTGCACAGTGAAGAGTGGAGCTGAAGACGAAGGGGAAGGTGGCTTAAACCCCTCTTTTTATATTGTTGCATACTAGTTATTATGTTATCCTAATCTTATCATTATACACATTTCTAATTTAAATTAACCTGTATATGTTATAGAATGACTGCATGTATTACTACAAGTGGTCATTTTAGAAAGTTAGACATTTGTGCTACATTTGCTATTGAGCAATCAGGTGGCAAATGATTGTTATGTAAATATCTTTTGTTTTGTTATTTCCAAGAATCATCTTTCTTCCCATCTAAGATAGCTAGTTATAAAAATACAGATATGCTTCAATCCTTCTCTCACCTAGCTCAAAGATTTCAATTTTCTTTGTAACTTATTTTTTACTTACGGGTTTGATGTACAATTTAGCTTTGTTAATAAAATTGTCAAAAGGCAAGTATAAACTGGTTAAACAGAGATGAAAGTTAATTCACATTTTATTTCAGGATATTCTGTCTATGTTTTTTATGTGCATACTGAGTTTTGATTGAATACAATTCAATATCATTACCTTTATTTGATATCCTACCTCATTCAATTCAATTCTTTAACTATTTTGTACTATCAAATTACTATGAAGATAAAAATACCATAAATCTTTGAAGGTGCTAAGCTGTATTTAATCTATAGAAATGACAAGGATCTCTATAATTTTGTATAAGTGCACTTATTACATTTGTCTATATAGAAGAAGTATAAGCAAGTAACATCACTATTAAATTATTTGTATAGTAATTTGATGATTGTGTGGAGTTATAGCTTGATTCTAGTATTCTTTTATTAAAATTGTTTTACAAGTTGTATCCACATTATATTATATTCCTAAATAGTTAGAATGAATAAATTGTTATATTAGTGGCAAGATGATATTTTTATAATACTTTATTTAACCATTTCAAATAGTGATTTTAAATATTTTAAAGTTATTTTTGTTGATTATCAAAGTTTTGTTAATTAAATTTGTAAATTAAGCATAAAAGTGTGTAGACAGTTTTCATACAGAGATACTAGCAGCAGAGAGATAGTAAAATATTTCTGGATTTCAAGCAATTATGTGCAATTATATTTTCTTAGAATGCTTAATAGGTTCATAATTCTCTCACATTGTACATTATTATGTATACATTTAAAGTCAATCTGTTTAAATAAATGCCTTACAATAAATAATTGGATTGATTAATAACTCTGTCTTAAATATTCCTGTATTATTTACTACAGTAGCATTCTCTATTTAAAAGTGATTATGTTTGACAACAGATTTAGATTGTTCATTGTTAATGGTATTGTTTAATTATTGATTGCTTTCACATCTAGCCTTGGGTACTATTGAATTTATTATTCTTAGTAATACATGGTTGAAATGTAATTTGAAAGTTCTAATTGCAATTTGGAAGTTATTATTGACTATATGTTTGTCTGCTTCAGATCAGATTATATTTATCAGTTTAATGAAGTTTATTTCCAATTTTTGTATTAATATTTTCACTCTTTGTAGTGAAGTTGCAATCTTTAGTGTCTATATAAAAATATACCATAGAAAAAAGGTGGATTTCCACCTTTATTCAATAATGGAAGTTGCCTTGACAACAGATTGAAATTGTTAATTGTTAATGATATTGGTATTGTTTAAGAGTTGACTGCTTTCAAGTACATATATGTGTGTGTAATATTAGAATATATATATTCACATCTTTTACTGTCAATGAAAGTATTTTCCTTACTATATATTGGTTCAATAAATCATAAACATAGTTATTAGTTCAGCTGAGTAATTTAGATGATAGTAGATGGTAGCATAACAAAAAGATAAAATTTAATCATAGCAGTGAATATCTGCCATTACTCATCACTCTTTTTATATACTGTCATAATTAATATCACTATGTTCGAGCTATATTATAAACTTTAATGAATGCTTGTTTATTTATTAGAAAAACTTTATTCAACATAAAATAATTTAAATATCTTATAGAAATTCAGAAAGCAAATTTGTTCTTACATTTACACACTTTGTTTAGTGTTTGAAATAATTTAGCTTCCAAACTTACTTTATTTGTACTTTTTTATTATTTTGCTACATCACTAATGATAGAAATCAAGATAAATATTAATTACAAAATTACTATGGTAACGAGAACTTCAAGTTTAGTATAAAGTTGAGAAAAAAAATAGTTCCCGCTTTGTTAAAAGCTGAATGTTTTAATTTCCTCTGAGTAATTTAATTTTGAGATTATAAAGGAAAAAAATTAATGAAATAGTAATTGCAATAAAATTAATTAGAAGTTATTTTCCATATAATTTATACTATATAATTTTTTGTAAGAAATATTATAAATCATTTATATGCATATAAAAATTAGTAAAATAGCCTTTAAATAAATCACTGCAGGGCAAATGCTTTTTTAAGAGTCCGCTCCCCTCTCCTTAGTAAAGCAACTGTGAAGAGACAAAGAAAGTTCAAGACATTCCACTCACAGGTGATGAGAATATATGCAATTCCCATACTTAATTTATTCTTTAGGTAAGACCAGCTAAATACCCATTTACTGACCAATATTAAATGAGCTGCTGAGTTGATTATGATCAATTATCTTAAAAAATTCTTAAGCCTATTGAAGACATCTTTATTCATTCCGATTTGAATACAGGACATAAATATAGTAAACAGATTCCCTACTGTTGCAAATTAATATTCTAATTACTAGAAATTTAATCGTACTATAAACTTATATTTAAACTATACACTAATATTACAATTGAACAAATAAAGATAAGTTTTCTTAAAAAATTTTTATTATAGAAAACTAATATTTCACATCATTATTAGAATAAGAATAAAAATAATCTGAATATTAAATGCTGTTTGTTAAAATTTGGTGATAACAATTAATACATATAGGACTAAATCAAAGTCAGTAGGTAAAGATCATAAAAAATTTAAATGTTCAGCAGCGCATACAACTTAAGTGATAATGAAAATAATAGCAAAATCTTACATGACAATATTCTCTGTGTCCACTTCCTTATCAGTTGTTTTAGTCATCATCTTTCGAAAAAACAGTACATAAATAATAAAATTATTAGTGGTCATCAAAAAACATTTTTTTAATAATTGAATTTTTTTTTCATGAAATCTATGCTATATGTACATATAAATCATTAATATGTTAATTTGTATGCATAAGTAAGCTGTTTCTTCCCTTTACATCATACACCTGAGTACACATTAAGTAGTGATCACTTTATCAATATGTGTATTATGCAAATTTTCATAATTTCTACACTGAATGCATATATCTATATTGTACTGGACAGTCTACAATACATCTAACACATGAAGACACCACCAGGCTGTAAGTAACCTAGAAAAGGTATTTCCATGATCGGATATATATATATATCATGGTAGATGTAAGTACCACTGCTAGATCAAAGGTAGAGGTAGAGATTCTTATCTAAGAAAACAAATGGAGGCAGATAGCAACAACAAACACTAAACAATTAATTGTTAATAATATGTTTATTTTTCTTAAAAAAATTATATGGAAACAAATACTGAAATAGATAACAAAAACAAAAATAAAATCAAAAAAATAATAATAATAATAAATATAATATACGGAAGTGTATTCAGGTATAATTACTACAGAGTCAAGCTTTTTCTTACACAGTTGAGTTGATTTATTATTCTTACAGAAATAATTATTTCTACACAATATAAAAAACTTTTTTAAATGGGTACTCTTCCTGTACAGCTCTAAATAGCTTTCATTCTTATGTATAATTTTGTTGATTCTCATTGACTTGTAAGCTTATAAAAATGGATTTTCATTATAATCTTAGTGTGGTGTGGTTGAACCCCAAGTGATATGAAATAAAATATACTGATATAATAAATTCTAAAAAGACCAGAATTAAACATCAAATAATTAATAGAGTACATACAAAGCTGTTCCAAAGCTTTAACTACGCAATCATAATCTATCTGTATTTCAAGCTACTTACAATTTAAAAGTACCACAATAAAACCAGTATTAGTGTAGCTGACAATCGTTCAGAAGGATTCACTAATACATAATGATAACTACAAAAATAAAACAAGATTCTTAATGCTAAATAAATATATGTCTAATGGGCTTATAATCAGGTTATCTTTATGCACATATACACTCCATCACAAAACACTTCTTAAATATATGAATACTAGGCTAATAGTATAAGCTTAAATAAATTTTATTCCAAGAATCTATCATATATGCACATATATGTATATGTCATGCATCAAAAGAAGAATTAAAGAGTCTTTATTATTGAAAATTTATTATTCTGAAGCAATTAACTTATTTAAGAGTTCTTTTAATATTAAGGGTGGATGGGAAGTGAATGGATTTGTGGGTAGTTTTTAATAGTATATATAATGTGTGGTTTTTTTGTAGTTCTTTACACTTGAGAAGTCTGCTTGTAGCAGTGAAACCTTAGGTTGTGTTTTAATATTATTTTTATGCTGGTCTGGTTTAATTTTAGATTTGGGGTAGTTTTGATTTTATATTGACTAGTTTAGCTTTATGCTTGTAGTGTTTATATATATATATATGTGTGTGTGTGTGTGTGTGTGTGTGTGAAATAAATCATCACGTGAAAATTTAGTTAATAATAAGTATTTTGAAGGAATAACAATTCATTCATATTTTTTTCTTTCTTTATTTAACAATAATTTATCTGACTACAAAATTGTGAATGTAAAATAATAGTAAGACATAAAACAAACTAAGCATTATGACATGTTTGTTACAGCATAATTTTAGACAACTTTTCTTATTCATACTTAATTGTATCCTAGCTTAATCTTAAGATCAAACAAAACAAGACTTTCTCCATGAAGGAATTACTGAGTATATAACTTTACATTGTACATTAATGCAGGATTCGAACTCAGACTTTCACATGACCCACAACTCTCAATGCCATTTTATATTGCTGCTTCACCTGATCAAACACATGTTGAAAAGATAAATAATCACCAATCTGAAACAACTGATGATTGCTGGTTTAACATGAAATACGTATATTGGTGATTATTTACCTTTTCAACTTGTGTGTAATCAAGTGAGTCAGCAATGTAAAATGGCACTGAGAGTTGTGGGTCATGTGAAAGTCTGAGTTCGAATCTCGCATATATTACATATATAAAGGCAGGTGTTAAGCCTGTACAATGTATTACTTGTACATTAATGTAAAATAAATTATATAAACTTAGTTTGAATTTAAATTATTAATAATACCACATACGTAGTTGATAACTAAAAAAAAAATATATCAATCTTGGCTTACTGAATTATGATAAAAAGTTCACATTACTTTACAATAAGTCCATGAGGAGTAGTGCATATTTTCCTTTTTTTAAAGTTTTAAAATGACTACTTACTTTTTGTAGAAAGTTCATCGTGATTCTCATTGCTAGTATGTTGAGATTTGGGGGAGGGGGGCAAAGTTGGCATTAGTCAGTTTTTAAAGAGTCAGCTTCATTTGAAGACAGATTATTTCTTGAAGAGAGAAGGTTATCTTAAAAGCTTAGCAGTACATATTGTCTAATCAGAACACTGAAGTAGGCCTCTAGTCTATTCTTAGTTAATTTATTTGCAGCTGTTCGAATAACATGGGCAGTGGATTTTCAAACTGTCTTAATGAACTAAACAATTTGAGGTCACAGCCTTTACCAAATTTTGACATCAATTATTCTAATTATAAAGCTCCAGAGGTTTTTATACGACCCCTTCCATTGTTCTCGTTTAAATTTCTATTATCTCCTTCACTCGGCAACAATTTTCCCAAAATAGTTTCAGATAAGTCAGTAGATGTGCACTGTAATTATTAAGTTCTTATATAAATAATTTGCATAAACAAATTTCTGTATGATAATGGCCAATGCAAATAAATTGCATATTTCTTGGATTCATTATCCTTAAATAGATTAAAACCAATTTACTTACATTATGCATTGTCTTTTGGGGATTTTATAAAATTTTATCAAAAGATAAGAAAAATGATTACAAAATTCATTTCTCCTTTAATTAATATTATATCAATTAAATCTTTAGTTAACCAAAATTAAATAGTTTACAACCAGTGTATATGCATGATATATGTTATATCACATTTAAATTACAATTAAATGGCAAGTGAAATATAAAATAATTAAAATGTTAACATATCCCAAACCAAAATTAAAAAATTAATTTTTGAGAACTGATCAATTATCCCAATATATTTACATTTTAAATGTTTATTAAATATAGTTCACTATTCTTCATGAATTTTAATATTTGGTAATGATTTTGGTATTTGTACTATAGTTGAAAACAAAAACTGTGGATATAGTAACTTCAGTAAATAATTTTATGCTAAGCACAATAGTTATAAATATAAAAAGTTTGAAGAAGATGATAAAAAAGAGGAAGAAAAAGAAGAGAAAGAAGAAAATTGTGGATATAATGACACCTGTAAATAATTTTGTGCTGAGAAAAAAAAAAGAAGACATAGAAAAAGATAAAGAAAATGAAGAGAAAAAGGAAGTAAAAAAGAAGAAAATTATGGATATAGTATCTTCTGTAAATAATTTGGAGCTAAATACAATAATTATAAAGATAAGAACTTTATATTGATTTCGTAAAATTAAATTTTCATATTTGCCAAGTCAAAAGTAATTTGAAACTATAACATGTTTGTTCAATATATTTTTTCTTCATGTAATTGTTTATTTTTAAAAATAATAAATCTAGAATTTAATTTTTATTTTTGTTCTTAGGTGCCAGCTATTATTGTGGAATAAAAATAGCTAAAATTATACAGCATCTTTGTACTATTAGAAAGAAGTCTTTATGTTGTGTTCAGTAAAATGAAAGATAATTTTTTTTCAAAGTTATTTTTTTTTGCTTCAAATATAAATTCGTTTTATTGAATAATATTTTTAATAGTAAATATATATTATTCTTAAAATAAAAAATATTTTCAAACATTCAAGACATATATAGTGCAACAAAAGAATATATTTTACCTTCATGTTAGTGAAATATTTCTTTCACTTTAAAAATTATTTTATGTTTTACATAACTTTCAAAAACATTTTAAATTATAATTAATCTAAAAAATAAACTTTTGCTACAAAGATTCAAACTGGAGTCTATATATGCATAAGTAAGCACATATTTTGTTTTAACAATTTAATTATATTTAATCTTTTGTGAAAAGGTTAAAAACATTTATCTGGAATGTAATTTTAAATCAAGCAGAAACATAAATGTTTAATACAAGTAACAAAAAAGTAAGAAAATGAAAATTAGGATTTAGACAAAAAAACTAACGTGAAAAATATATTCAACCTTCTATAAATATCAAATTACCCCAAATATTAAATTTTTTTTAGCTATGCTCTCCCTGAATAAATGTATTAGAGACTGCATCTCAAAACAGTTATTTTAAGATGGGTACATTTATTAACCAAAGGTGTAGCTGATATTTTCATTTTGATATTTGATATTTATTTCACATAGTAGTATATAACTGAAGCACTAGCTTAATATATACCTGTGTCTATATATGTAATATAGGGTATATGAGCACAGACTTTCAGATGACCCATCACTCTCCACTCTATCTAATAATACTGATACACTCAAGCACATATAATGCTGAAAAGATAAGCATTATATGTTCTTGAGTGTATCAGTATTATTAGATAGAGTGGAGAGTGATGGGTCATCTGAAAGTCTGTGCTCATATACCCTATATTATATAGCAGAATATACTGGAATTATTTTCATAACACTATATAAATATAAAAAAATAATGTTCACAATAATTTATTACAAATTATAAAACTATATAGAAACAGAGATGTATATTTATGAGTCATGAAATAACATCTGTGACCAATAAAAGACAGAATATTTGACTAATAATTATTAACACTGAAACAATTAAACCAAGATATAAAAAGATTTCTAAAAAATATTAATAAAAGAAACGTCATTTGCAAAATAACTAAAAATCATAACTGCATAAAATATTTTAAATTGTATCATATTTATTTTTGTACATTTATATAATATTTTTTTAGTTATACTAGTGTTTGGACTAATTTAATTTCTATACTTTTAAAAAAAAACAGTGAATCTATATTTTAATATTTTGTTTGTTTCAAGTACAGTAAACTGTTTTTAACCCTAAATCATAACAAGATATAAAAATTTTACAGCTATTACATGCCAGTATCACATACCACCTAAAAATTAATGATATAGCATTCAATAAAGTAACCATTTTGAAGGAAATATACAGGGCAACTTCCATATTTTTCCATTTTTTTTTTATTTTACAAATAATTTCATATAAATAAAGATACAATAAAAGACAAATAACGCCCAAGATGCATTTTGTGCTGAACCAGCACTCATTAGTTAATATATAATTTTTACAATAAAAATTAATTAACATGTCCATGTTTTATAAAAGCAATTGAAGCAAATATGTTATGATATTATTTTAAGAATGAAGAGTAGTCTTTAAATCCCATGAGCATTTTATCTACTGTAATATAATTTCCGAATGAAAAATTGTTTAGTAAATTGGTTATAAATATTTCAAATAATAAATTAATTATTGTAACAAAGTCATTTTTCTTCTATGTTTTATAGTAAAAAAGTCATCAATTTGTAGGCAGATGACAACAAATTCAAAATTTCACTTATTTATAGTGCAACAACTAAGTTTAAATTTGTTATACAAATTCTATATGGTGGTCTCAGACAATATACACAATAAATATACTGAAACCAAATATCACTATAAGTAATTCTATGCATTTATTAATATTAAGAAGATACATAAATGTGCACAGCCTTATAACACATATATTTTAAATTAATGACTGACAAATTTATATCCCAGTACAAGATGCTAACCTATAGTGGCAGAGGATGAAATAGGAGGAACAATAATTGTCATACGTTTTGGTATAAGTAAATGATAACCAAGTAATAAGTGTAAAGCTTGTCCCTAATTTAAATATCTTTTCATATTTAACAGATACATGCATTCTTTCCACACAAATGACAAATTTTAATTACTTTGACAATAAAATATATTTTTAAGTATGATTTTAATATTACTGATGAAATTTTAAATATGCTAAGTACGTTTTCTGAATTAATGGTAGCGTAAGCAAAGCTTTAATCAGAATATAATCTTATATAAACTTTGTATAGCAGTAAAGTAATGGAATTGAAAAATGATTAGGAGATCAAAGTACTTGAACAGTTAAAGTTTAAGCTGAATTGCAATATATTATAAAAGACTTAAAAGAAGATATGTGAGATGGAATGATATTATAAAAATGTTTACTAGAGTATGGAAAAAAAAGAAGTTATGGAAATGGAAAAACGAGATTAAATTTGTAAAGACGTCATATTTACTGTATGGGAAAGAAAGAAGTTGTAAAATGGAAAAACTGTTTTAAATTTGGAGAGACTTTCAACCTGTAATTTATCAAAAATGATTGAAAATAATGATGTTGATGATAAGAGTAAATTGTAAAGGGAGCACAGACAATTATTATTTTAAATGAAAGTAAGGATGGTTTTTACTGATTCCATAAATTAATATTAAACAGTTTGTGAGTTAATAATTGTTTAAATTCAATTGTTTCTAATTGTATTCTTTTCTGAGTCAATGTAATGTCTGGTAAAATAAAAATACACACAGAAAAGATAGTTTTTTTAATAATATTTAGCTTTCTTATTGCCTAGTATGCTTTAATATAATTTTACGGTATCGAATTTATGGCATATAGTGGTGTAATTAAATAGTTCTTTATATTAATGTTCAATTAACTATTCATATATTCAATTTTAATTTAAAATATAAATTTGAATATTTAAATAGCCCATTTCTTTAAAATAGATACATATTTAATTTTAATTTAAAATTTAAATTTGAATACACCTGGGTCTCTTTTTACGTGGACTTATTTAACACGATTTTGAAGTTACGCGATTCGTGTTTCACCGGAAGTCGAACTCCAATAATGCAATATTACTTTAAATAATAAATTTTGCACACTTACGTTATATTGAAAGTAATAGCACATTATTGGAATTCGACTTTTATCTTAGTAATTTCAATATTTTCAGTGCTTTATAATAGTAAGATTTTATGCAATAATGAAATTAAAATCATGATTTCCACATTTTATGTATACACACATTAAATTTTACAAGATTACAATGTAAATTTGTTCAAACATTGTGCGTGTTAATTTTGCATTTTAAATCACATTCGGTTTTTGCTTTTTAAAAAAGAACGTAATCAATTATTAATCATTTAGTGTCCCCAAGTTTATTTTTAAAAGGTCAGTAATAGCAGTGGGCACAATTAAATTTGACAATTAAAAATTAAAATCTGATTTTTAATTGTAATTAACAATTTAAAAATTACTTTCGGTGATGTGATGTAAAATGAAATTTGATTTTTAAACGGAATTGAAAATTAAAAAATTAAAGCCAAAAATAAGAATTTAATTTTTAGTTGTTAGTTTTAATTAAATTTTTCCCAGCAGTGGTGAAAATCATCATCTCAAAGATTAATTACTAATTACATTGTCAACAGAAAAACATTAACACAATGTGAGAGTGAACTTGGTGCTAGTTGTATTTCCTCTTGTAAAGAATCTATTTTTTAGCAGTTTGCAAATGAAACTGTTTATCAGCAAATGGCGATAATAATTAAAACGTAAATTACTGTACTGTAAATTAGGCATAAAAATATATTATTTTGAATAAAATTAAATATTATAGTTAAAAAAAGTTTGTCTTGTATCAATTTTTTTCAAATTTGAAATTTTTTATTAATCATATTTTATTTCCTTTTTTTTTTTTTTTGAGCAAATTTTAAAGTAAATTATACATTGGTGCTTTGCTTTTATGTGAGTTTTGAAAAATCACAGTCCATATCCCCCCTTTTTCAAGGTAAGTTACATCTATTTTTGCGCAATTTCGTTTTCACGTGTTTTCTGAGGAACCTATCTATCGTGTAAAACGAGACCCAGGTGTATTTAAATAGCCCATTTCTTGAAAATGGATACACTTGTTTCTTTTTTGTTAATAGAAAAACAGTCACCAACTATTGCACATGCTCTTTTAATCTTCCATTTTATATCCCCTTTCTGTGTGTACACTATCTCTGCTTTTGTTAGCTCAAATCTATGGCCAGATTTTCGCTTGTGGTCTGTAAATATTCAGCAAGTAGTTAACTAACTTTCTTTATGCAGTTTTGATCCTAAAAATATTTAAAAAGATTTCAAAATAAATACATTAACTTTTTATGTGATATGCTTTTATTTAAATTTTTGAAATAAAGATAACATATAAGGTCTGATGATATAGCAAGAACTATCAATATTAATTCATAGGAATCTGGGAAAATATTTTACCAGGGAAGCAATTAGTCAACAATTAATTAAAATGAATATATCCATATATGGATAAATTAAATATATATAAACTTTTAAATAATTCTCTTATGTAAATAGTCAATTAAAACGTATAAAATAACATGGTAATACCCTATCAGTTAATTTGACAGGCTGGAAAAATATCACAGATTTTAAAAATCTAGACTTGTTATAAAACAATTTGAAAATGCAAGAATATTGTTGTTTCATAAAAGCATTTAAGGCCTTTTCATTTCTATGATTTATTTGAGCCTCAAATGCTTTTATAAAATGACAATATTCCTGAAATTTCGAATTTTTTTTAACAAGTCTAGATTCTTAAAATCTTAGATATTTTCTAAGAATAACAAGTTAACCAACAGGAGATTATATTCTTATTTTGTTCTTTTATTTAGCTATTTACATAAAAGCATTATTTTAAACATACTCAACATAAATAAAGCCAATTTTTAAAATAACACACCTATCTTTTCTTTATAAATGTCTGAACATTTATATGTTTAAATTATAAGTGCAAAGAAAAGAGATACTATATTAATTGAATTACATAATATTTTTTTACCTTTCATTTTTTTACTTTTTGTTATATTTATATATTATTTTAAAAAATGATTAAAACTACAAAATATCTGATAAAAATTATAATTTAATAATAAAATGTGAAAATAAAAAATATACCCACTAACAAAAAACTTTTAAATTTAAATATTACGTGATCATCCTCTATATAAACATATTTCTTATTGGCTTTTTAATTAATTAAGCAATTCATATTAACAAAATTTTAATCTACATATATAACATTTCTGTTAGATATATATTTATTTTAATTAATTTTATTAATTATGAGTTAAAACAATATTATATTAACAAAATTTCATTCTATCAATGTCATATTTTTCTGGGATCAGTTGTTAAAGAGTTTTCTTGGGAAGTATAAGGATATAAATTTGATTCTAAATGGGACCAATTTTTTTTATTGTTAATTCAAAAATATTGGCATATCAAAAGAAACACAGACAAGACAATTATTCCAAATAATTAGAAATCTTTTAAAAACAATACTGATTCATAAATTGAAAGATTTTGCGTATGTTAGTTTGTATAAAAATTGTGGACTTAATCAGTGAAGTAGTTAATAGCTTCATGCCCTCAAATCAAAATGTTTTAGACTCTTCTATACATTTAGAAATTAGGTCAAAGATAAGAATGGCTGCTCTTATCTTTTAAAGTCATTAATCTTGTGTTTAGATTTGTAGAAGTCCCTACTGTCGCATTTTAGAAAAGGAAAGGTAAAGTAGCTATCAGATTTCTCTGGGCATAGTTGGTGAGTGATTCCTGTTTCCATTTAAGAAGTCACAGTACATCTCATCATAGTCTTAAGATTATAGCCTTAATATATATTACTTACGTAATGAGTATGCACTTTACAAATTATTAATTAGAACTTTTTATGTATTTTTCCATTGACTTTTAAAACGTTTGACTAAAATTCATAAGACAAGATTGTATTTAAAAGAGAACATTGACACACAATCAGACACTATAATTTTTGAAATAAATTGAATATTTTTAAAATAAAAGTAAAGATGAATTATAAATTCAATTGCTGTATAGGTATAATATCAATAGAAAAAGTGTTTAAATTTGCATCTTTTTTGAAATAATATTATTTTATGTCCAATTAATTAAATTTCATTTGAAAAAAATCTATGTTAACCTGGAAATTGGTCATACAAATAAAAAATAGCTATATACCTATTAACTAATCAATATTAGATTTTTTTGATTAATCATAGAATTTCTCTAATAAAAACCTGAAAATTTTCAAAAGATCTGTTACTTTAAAAATCATTAAGTTATTCTCCATGATTCAACCTCTGTCAATGTCTAGTTGTTTATTAAGTCATTAAAAATATAAAATATCAATCAATGAGTCCACTAAAGAATGAAGATTTTTTTTCTAGATCTTCTTAGAAAAAACAGTAAAGGAAAAGCTGTCACTAATTTCAGAGTGGTAATATTGAGCATTAGTCTGAAGATATGAAACTTACCATTATTATTTGGTAGATATTGGTGATTCAAGATCATAATAAATACATTGCTTATAATTATATTACAATTGGGAGAAGAAAATTTTTACATAAGATTCTGAAAACATAATACACAGATTACATATTATGCTCTTCAGCATATTAGAATGATAATATCAATCTTTAATAGCATATCTTTCATAGAACATAGAAAGCAAATGATTGGTAACTGATTATATCACAAATATTTGATGTTGATGAAGTTGGACATGACTTGATAGAAGAGAAAAAAATTCCAGTTACATTAGAAAAATGATCTCAAAAGCACTGTCTAGTGTTATAATGGTAATTATACTTATTGAGAATATGAATCCGGATAAGATACTTTAGAGATTGAAAAATGGGCAATAGATCACAATATTTATTTAAAAGAGACTACTAATGCTTGATTCTTGGAAATATGAATAAGTAAAACTTACTAACAAAATCTAAAACTAATATATGATTACAATAAAAAATAATAAAATTAAAGCATAATAAATGGCAAGCTAAAACACTGTCATGGAAATAAAAATATATAAAAACATAAAATAAAGTAGTAGTAAAATTGATTATTCAAAGAATAAAACTTGTAACTATATATGTGTGAAATTGTTTTATATAATCTAGCAATGTATTGTGAAATATAGAAGCAGAAAGGTAACACTACAAACTATTAATAATGCTTGATTAAATTAATGGAGTTTACCATTACCCCTCCTTCATTTATTCTAAATCCATCATCATCATTTTAATCATTATTGATCAACTGCAGGATGAAGATACCTCTAAGTTTAAACCACTTTCCCTCATCTCTAAGTCTTTTTCTTCCTAGATCATACCAACAAATTTCTTATTGCAACATCCATCTCACATGTGGTCTTGTCTAGGTCATTAGAATTTATGTAGATTCAGTGTTCAATTTTAATTGCCCTTCTATTATCAATTCTCTCTATCACACCATCAAATTTCTTATTGTACATATACATCTCACTTATGGTCTGTTTCTAGGTCATTAGAATTTCTTTAGATTCACTTTAAAACTTCAATTGTCCATCAATTATCAACTTTTTTAGCATTATGTCCATTTTGGTCTCAATTCTTTCAAAGGTATCAATAATACCTGTCTGTTCTCTTAATCATGTATTTCATTTTGATTGCTTTTTGTCATTCCTAACATACATATTTGTCCATACTTCATTAAGTGGTATGAGATCTCAGTATTGCTCTTTTGTTAAGGATCTGAGTGGCATATCCTTAAGTTCAAACATGTAGAACATATTTATTAAAAATCTTTCTTTTCAAATACATATGCATATTTTCTTTTAATATTAAATGATTACTGCCAAAAGCATTTGAACTATGCTTAATTCTATGATTAATTTCATCCCTTATGTTTCCAAGCGTATTCATAATCTGTCATTAAAACAGGCAAAACTCTCTATATGTATTGCTACTCAGTGCAAGTCAGAATAATCAATGGATACCAGAAGATTTGTGCATAAAATCCCCATCTAGTGCCTACTCATCCAATATCCCCAGACTAGTTTCTGATGAAGGCCACAGCCAGAAACTAGTCTGGGGATATTGGATGAGTAAGCACTAGATGGGAATTTTATGCAAAAGCCTTCTGGCATCCATTGATTACTCTGGCTTGCACTAAGTGGCACTACTGTATGGAGAGTTTTGCCTGTTTTTATAACAATTATAAGCAAGCATAAAAAGTGGTGATCATGTGATGTTTATTGGCTTATTATAATCCATCCCAGGTTTTTGTTCTTGTTAACTTCTAATTCTTTATCATTAAGCTTTATTTTGTTTTAATAAAAAAATTCATTAAACTTTCTTATTTTTTTAGCATTTAACATTAGTCTCACTTTTTTATTTGCATCTAATAATTTTTGCCACCCTGAAACCTTGAAGTGTTATTTACAAAAACAATCACATCATCTCAAAATCTAGATGATGTAATCTTCATTTACTTTTACTCCCATAGCTTTTCATTTTATTCTCCAAAATACTTTTGTAAACACAGGGAATACATCTTTCTCCCTAACTATGCCTTAAAAGCATTTTAAATGTTGAACAGATAATCAAAAATAAAATGAAGTCACCTATTATTGGTAGTTCTGATGTTTCCAAGCATACCTTTGTCAATATTGTTGGTAATTCAGAGTGAAATTAATTTTTTTGCCAGATGGAATGTGGCAGGTAAGAGTTACTAAAGTCATAATTAATTACACAATGCCGAGGGAGCACCTCATTTTTAACACCTTTATCATAATAATTAAACAAGAATTAATATGTAAATTTTTTTAATTGTTTTTATAAATTAAATATATTAAATCTTGTTTGATTATTACTATCAAGGTGTTAGAAGTGAGATACTCTCTCCAGCCTTGTATAATTAATTATGAGTTTAATAACTCTTACCTATCATATTCCATCGGGCAGATATTTCACTCTGAATTACCAACAATGTTGATAAAAATATGCTTATAAACATCAGAACTGCTAAGAGTAGATGGATTCATTTTATTCTTGATTCTAGCGCCTTTAAGTCATAGCTTGGGAAGAGCACTTTACTCCCTTTGTTTACATATACATTGAGTCAGTAATTTATAAAAATAATTTTAAAAAATTTAAAATAATTTTGTAAAGTTACTATATAAAAGTTTTGGAGATATGGAATTATTTTGATATTCTTCAGAATATGAAAATATTCTGGGTCTATATCCAATGCTTTACTCACTGTAAAAATGCTTATAGAATCAAGTGCTTTTTTGTAACCTATGAATCAAAGCTTAATCGCAACTCATATTTATTAGTCGTTTCTATAACTTCTCTTTATACTTAGAAGTGATATTTTTTAAGTATAAAGTCGTTATCATGCAGAAATAGAAATATATCATCATCATTATCAACCATTATCAATCCACTGCAGGATGAAGGTCTCTCCAAGTTTAATCCATCTTCTCCGATCTTTAGCTTCTCTTCTCCACATCACCCCTGCACACTTTCTTATTTCAATAACCTTGATACAACTTACAAAAATATAAATATTTATGTAATATTAAAAAAATAACATTGCTACAACTTATTTTTCTCTCTTAAAATAATTTGTTTTAAATTAAAAAAAAAGTCTCGCAAACAAAATAATAGTAATAAAATAATTTATATTACGTTTTTATTTATTTAGTACAATTAATTATATTCGCTATAAAAAAACTGATTACTTTTCATTAGTTTGTTAATTTAGATTGTTCATTTTTGCAAATGGGTTTCTGAAATTAGCTTTACTAGAAAATAAACTAGTCTACTTGTTAGTAATTATATATTGAGCTATTTTGATCATCTAATGTTTTTAGAAAAAATCGAACTTTATTTAAACTTTTCAAAAGCATTCAACTTTCAATAATAGCACAAAGATTTAGTATATAAAATATATTGTGTGGTATTCTTCTCTTCTCTTTTCCAGAAATTTCTGGATAACTAATGGAAGTATTAATACGGAAATCAAGCTGCTGGCATCTAAACAAAAACTTTTATGACTTTCTTATTTGTTAGTTCATAAGAAGGGCAAACACCAGAACAATGAGTGTAAGAATAGATCCTGGGATTTTCCAATCCCCAACGCTTTACCAACTGTATGAAACTGCACTGGCCATTGGATCTAGACTCCTGTATGCTAAAATTTAACATGACATTCTAACCAACTAGGCTATTCTATCAAAAGCATCAAACAGTAAAAATTTTACATACTTGTCTATGAGGTTCTTCTCATTTCTTTGGTTTTTTTTTTGATAGCAAGATTACTGACTGGATTCCAAACTATCACAATAATTTCTCTTAGAAGCAAAACTCTCCATATAGTAGTGTCATTCAGTGCAAGACAGAGTAATCAAAGATGCAGGAAGGTTTGTGCATAAAATCACTATCTAGCTCCTACTCAACCAATATTGCCAGACTAGTTTCTAGCTTGTTGCTGTCATCAGTGAGTAACCTTGGATCTGAGAGCACTACATCTAGAGCTTAAAGATTGAATGCAGACTAATAAATAGTCCTAAGATCTAGGTGCAGTGCTTTCAGATCAAAGGCTCCTTACTAATGAAAGCCACAAGCTAGAAACTAGTCTGGGGATATTGGATGAATAGGCACTAGATAGATATTTTATCACAAACCTTCCTGCATCCATTGATTACTCTGGCTTGCACTGAGTGGTGCTACTATATGGAGAGTTTTGCCTCTGTGAAAATGGCTTGTGTACTCATAAAAAATAGTGATCATGTGAGGTTTGATGGTTTAATAATTTTTCTTGTAATGTTATTTGGTATTATAATGTAAGCAACTTCTTTGAAATTTTTTCTCTCACTCCAATTTCTTGGCTTTTCTTAAATTAGTTGTTTATTAGTTCAATCATAGGCTGCTATAATAAATATTTTTCCTCCTCTAATACCATTATTAACCATTTTAATAAGTTTTCAATGGAGGGATCTGCATTGCCAATACATACCCTTCCACTTTCTCATGGTATTTTATAGATTCAGTTCTTATTTTTTAACATTTCAGATTAAAGATTTGTAAAGGTTAAGATTTCAAACAGTATGCAATGGCTTTGGAAAGCTATTCTTTACTTGACTATAGCTTGTTTCAATTTGTCATCTATTTCTTGATATAAAATGTCGATCACCCTACCAAATGCTATATTTTTCCAGCAATGACATCTTGTACATAAGTATAACATCTGAATTTTGAACAGCATAATCAAAAGATAACATTTTGTTTGTATTCAAATGGGGCTCATGAAATTTAAATATCAATAATCTTGAATTGCTCATAAACAAACATGTTTAATATACACATGCAAAAAAAGACTAGAACATTGGTCATTTTTAATGTTTGCAATCTCCCAACAGAAATATATAAGAAGTAGATCCAGTAAATATTGATTACTAAAAATTCAAACATAAAATGTTAATCACCATCCAAATGCTATGTTTTTCCAACAACAAGACCTTGTGAATAAGCATGAAGTCTAAACTACAAATAGCATGATCACTGCAATGTTATTAAATATGTTGAAATACAGACCTATTAAAAAAAACATGAAATTTAAATTAGCAATGATTTTAAATTGCTTAGAAACAAACATGTTTAATACATGTATACATAGCAAGATTAAAACCTTAATCATTATATACTTTGCAAACTTCCAAGCATAATTATATAAGAAATAGACCTAGTGCATATCATTAGTTGAAAATTCAAATATAAAATTTTACAATTGAATTTTCAGCTAGTGATATGCACTTGGTCTATTTCTTGATACTTACAAATGACATAGGTAGAGTACCTGTAATTATGTTTTATGTTCCTTTTTGTTATCAATTTAATGTTTTCTTATAAACTTAATGAATAATCATTCTTTATGACACTTTTTATTTTGTGAGATTTTTTAAAATGTCATTACCATTTAAACAATGTTTTTTGCTTTGTTTCATATAAACACAATTATGCTCCTTTTATCCTTTTATAAAGGTCAGGTATATATTTTAAGTAATAACCTGTGTGCGTAGATTTTTTATAAATGATAGGTGTGACCATTTTTGCACTTGATTTAATTCTGTTCTGAATTTTATTAAAGGAAAAGTATTATTGATATGGGTCCAAAAAGATGTTTAATAATCTTTCATGTACCCATTAAACAAATGTAACATTGATATAATGAAGCTAAAATTTAAGGAGAGTTGGACTAGTATTTGTGGTTGTAGTTTCAAGTTTATCCAAATAACACTTGATGATCAGCGCTGGCAGTGGTGAATTTATAGTCATATCTTGATTTTGAATTGAAAGGATATTGTTCCACTGTTAATAAAAAAAAAATGTTCTTCTTTGTAAGTTATTCTTTATCTCAGAAGGACTCTCAAAGATCATTATATTAAAAAAATGTTAACAATTATCTTTGACACAATAGATTAATAAGTTAGAGTTTATCTTAAATTCAATTATTTGATGCATACTGTCACTGTTTAAACAACAGCACTCAAGAATAGGAATAACTAATATCATATAGGTGAATATATTTGAAAAGTTTAAATGAAATTTTAATTTTCCTAAAATCATTTAACAAACAAAATGATGGAAATTTTGCAACATTTGCAAATAAAATGTCATCAACATAAACATTGAGACAGATGGTCAAATTATTAATATAATACATTATTTAAAATATATATGTAAGATTTAAGAAGAAATCTAATATATTATTATAAAAAATATTTTTCATCATTTATACATTTTTATGTATATATTTTTTTTAATTTATATATATTCACTTTTTTAATCAGAATTCAGTACTGTAAATATTAGAAGTAAATTATACAGTAAACATCACATGATCACCATTTCTTTTGCTTGTTGAAGCTGTTAAAACAGGCAAACTCTCCATACAGTAGTGCCACTCAGTGCAAGCTAGAGTAATCAAAGAACCAAAGACATCAAAATGTATGGGTACTGAACTGAGTTCAGACCTATATGACTACATAAGCTAATGAGTTTGGATTGAAAATATGTTTTCAATTTAAGACTTATAGTTTTGTAGTTAAGTAGAGATAAAAGGTGACTGCTGGAGAATTGCATTAGATCCTAAGATCTAGGTGCAGTACTCTCAGATCCAAAGCTCTTCACTGACAAAGGCCACAAGCCAGAAACTGGTTTGAGGATATTGAATGAGTAGGCACTAAATAAGGATTTTATGCACAAACCTTCTTGCATCCATTGATTACTCTGGCTTGCATGAGTGGCACTACTGTATGGAGAGTTTTGCCTATTTTTATACAACTCAGACTAAAAGCAAATATAAGAATTAATTAATATAAATATACATTACAAATAATCCAAGGTTACTTAATTATTTTTATAATGTCAACCTTCATAGACACTGCAAATATAGCTAATAACTTATATATATATTGTAACGATATATAAATATGTCACATTAATTTAAAATAAAAACTTAAAAGTTCGCAAATAAAAGGAAAAAACTAAACGCTAAAATTAAAATGTTTGTTAAACATATATATATTCGCACAGATGCTAAACTTTAAAAATATTTTTTCATAAACAAAAAAAAAAAAAGGAATTGAACGTATTTTTTTAAATAAAAAAATACAAGATTGAAATATAAAAATATTTTAATAAAAAAATAACGTAAGTTAAAATAAAAACAGGTATTAATTAATTCCTGTAATCTATAAATGGAAATGATTGTTTATTAATTATCTAAAAGCTGTTTAATTAAAAAGTCAGATGAAAAGTTAGATAAGAGAAGAAAGAGATTTTAGCTTGACCAATGGAAGCAAATAAAGGCCCGGACCATAACGAAAAAACAGAACAGTGACGTTTTTGTTCATGGAATCCATAGGAGGACTATAAAAAGAAAAAATATTGAGTTCCAGTCAGTTTTTTTCCAACTTGATTTTGGTGAGTCTGGCGACAAGACGCCCTTGTCGTCCTCACTCACTTATTTTAAAAATGCAAAGACTGTGATACCAGAACAGAACCAGCTAATGCTACCTCCAAAATATCAGACCGGTCTTCCAGGAAAGTCTCCATGGGAATTGCCAACAGGAACAGGGACTCTTCTACCGTAAGCAATAGAACTGAACAATTGTTAAAATCATAATATTAATTAAGAACTTTAAAGATTGATAAGTAAATTTAAATTTTATAAAAAGAACTTTTTTCTGACTTATGTGTCAACTCAATTGATCATGTGTAATTTTATATATGTTTGCGTTTGATAAAAAAAATCATTTCCATTTATTATTTATTTGTATTAATATTTATTGAAAATTTTAAATGAGGAAATTTAAGGTTGGGTATAGACGTTGCATAGATTCGTTAGCGGTTGATAATGTTGTGGTTTTCACATTCGATTAGAATATATGTCAACGGTATCACTGCAAGCATCTTACGATGAATGCTAATGGGATTTGTATATTCCCTATGCAAGTGACGTTTATCGATGACTTTGTATTTTGATCGGTTGTGTTTAATTTGGAATGTTTTTGACCGTGGAATCTGTGCAGCTGATCTGTACTCAACATTTTAAAACAAATTTTATAAAATGCATTTGTGCGAACGTATTTAAATGTTAAATTTAAGTCGGGCGTGAATGGCTATATAGTTTTGTAAAGTTATATTAAGGGAGGGTAATCTTAGGTTATTCATTTCGTAGTTAAATTGGTTCAATGGATTGGATATATTTGTGTAATTAGTAGATGTAGTATGAGGTCCACTACGGGCAGGATTATAGATATACGCCACACACCCTCTGTTTGCCTATGGATGGGTTTGTAAGTCGGCAGAAGACCGCAGTCCATTCCTATGGAGTTTTTTGTTTATTGTTCTACTTGCCAACAGAGGTCACATTCCTGTTGGTGGAGAGTCAATGTCTTCTCTATTTCTACTTATTGTTCAGATGTACGTTTCCTGACAGTATAGTATTTTGTGTTGTCGTATCATGCTACATTGAATACATGAATGTATCAGATGGATTGGCGCCAGTTTGGTTGTGAAATTTGTTACCTATGGTTAAATCAGGGAAGAATATTTTCTTTTCAAATGCAGATCTATGTAGTCTATTCATACTTGACTATCTAAATAAAATATTAAACCCATTGAAATTTATGTAAATGTACAATTAAAGAGTAATCTAAAAATCTAAAAAATGTTAAACCTATTCCTCGAATTTAGAATGATTTTATATGTGCGTAAATAAATATTTTTATGTGTTAATTTCTGGCAGTGGCTTTTATTCTTTTATATTTAAGATATAAAATTTATAGATTTTTATCTCTGCGTCTCCGCTGAGCTAGTGACTTGGGCTAACGATCGGAATATTTAAATAAAGTGGAATCTTAACAGCGCGTATCTGCCTACTCTATAAATTTTTCTAGGCTCAAATGCCTAGATGGTGCCCTGGTAGTTGCAGATATAGTTTTTGCGGTTAGATTCGATCTTCATTTTCATTTCGATCGTTATAATATATTGAAACAGTAAGATTCGTATTCGAATCTTAAGTTTCACCTTTTTCTGTCGTTTCTCACTGACCGGTCTATCCCACCCAAATTTAAACTTTTTGATATCGAATTGTGTGTGTAACACTATTAAAAATGTATAAGTATATGTAGAATTCAGCATAAACACGCACACATTTCGATCTCAAATTAAAGGCAATAAATAGGGATAAAATAATATAATTTAGATTTCTTTTAGTTATATAATTTTGTATAATTTTAATCATTTATTGTGGATTATAAAGTTCGTATTTATTGCTTTGTTTAAATTTCATTTAATAATAATTCTAAAAAAATCTGATGTAATATTTAATTAAAAGTTAAAATAATCTTATGTTCCCTTTTTGTCTTTGAAATTTAAAAGCATCGGTCAGTGATAGATAATAGATTAATTAAAGAAAAATTCCCCAAAATGTAATTAGTAAATGTAAAATGTAAACAATAGAACGGCAGCTTTCTTTAATTAAAAACCAACAAAATGCGTTGATTATCCTCAGGGCAGATTAAGTAGAACCTAAAAATACCTTAACAAAAATGTGAAAGATCAAGATAAAAAAGAGGCCATCTTAGACTTGCTGGAGACATTCACTTAAACTTTAGCTTTGCTCTCGATCACTGTGAGTCTCCAAAAATATAAAAATAATTTGTTCCTGCCAAAGTATGACCGAGTAAAGCACCTAGATTATTCTCCATCGGGAGATGGCCTATCGGATGCCAAACTTTCCATTGCCCATCATAAATTCACCATGAAAATCTGCTGCCTGAAATGAATGAGAAAGCTGCTGCTGCTGTGAAAGTAAATGAAATATCTAAATACAAGAAAGAATTGCCACTCATGAACTTTTTGCTGCTAAACTAATGGAATCAGAAAACTTCTTATAAAACAGGTATCTGTCTGTGTTCAAACTCTAGAGTACTCTAATAACATGCTATAGCTATTCTTCATATTAATTATCTAAATTGTAAAATGTAAAAACTACCATTTGTATAATTAAACTGAATAATTAACTTAATGTGTAAATTTCTCTACTAATCTAGCTTACCTCATTCTATCTTGGGTGCGTATTTCTAAAATCTACATTTTATCTATATTTATTATTTAATTATTGCATGCTCACAATTGTCTCTATTTTCAAAGTTTAAATCTATGATCGTTTGAAGCAGTGAATGTGTGTCACATTTTCATTAATATGTACTTTCCTAAATAACTTAACTTTCATATAAATCAACACGCATTCAGTGCATCATTTATTGTAATGCAGGGTCTACTACTTCGCAAATGGCTGATGAATTAGTTATAATAATTCCCAATTTATATATGTTTTGTATTTATTAAATCATCATGAATAATTCCAGAAAATTACATTTCTTTGAGAGTCACCAACATTCTTTAGTAAATGTTGATAATGTAGGGCTGAATTAGAAATCTATTTAAATCTTATCATAATCGTTTATACTTATACATGTGTTACATTTTAAAGACGCGATGATCTATTCAGCCATAAATATTCCGGATTCTTCGGGGTTGAAATTAACCCCAGTTGTCCTACACAAGGGGACATAATAAATGCTCCCATAGGATTTGAACTGTCATGCAGCCAGCTGGCAAATTGCGACATGGACCGCTTGTCCCTGGTTATGCTTATGTGACACCTTACTTTGTCGGGCTGAGGCAGAGACCAGCCCAACTGTTTTATAAACTCATTCACGGCATTGCAGTTTTAATATACTGCCATTCCATATCGCCTTTCTAAAGTGTACCATGTGTTCCTTTACTTAGTTTTATTATTCTATATATCACTCCACCTCTGCATTATCTTCATAATTCACTCTCAAATAAATGTTTGCCCTTAGTTATAAATAAATATTTTAATTAAATAAATATATGTCTGCCGTTACTCTTATAACCCATACTTTAGACTCTTGCATTGCAAAGGTATAAATCCCTCCAGGCATGCATTAGAAATACTTACTCGAGAATTTTAGGTAGCTAGATTATGCCTTCAAATAAGTGAATTCCTTTTGTAAACATTACAGTATCAGAAATACCGCTACTGAAATCCTCAATATAAAATAATGTCTAAATAAATAAATGTATTCTTTAAAATATAATCATGTCGCAAATTCCGCTACTGAAGCTTTGAATCCCTAAAATATTATTAGTAAATGATTTTATTAAAATGTATTAATAAATAATTTTAAACTATATGTCTACAGTTACGTTTCATTTATTCGATACCCATTCTATATAATATTTCCTTGATTATGTAAATATGAAGGTTTAATTAATATTAGTTTGATTATTGGCTAACTTGAGAATAAAATCATGAATCTCTTGCATATCCCTGACCACCGTGCCTAAGGAAATATTTACTAATGTCGCATCAGATGCGTTGTTTCGTGGATTGTATTTAGGAACCGATAAAATATGTTCGAACTCAGTACCACGGGTGGCTTCACTACTTGATGGTGCTGCTGTTCTGTATGGTGGTCGAATTCTGCACTATGTTTACGAGTCACACATTTTCTGACTGTTACAATATATATATATATATTATACCCAAAAATCCTTGCAACCGAATAAACACATCGGGCCAACCACATTGCAGTGTTAAGATTCTAACCGAATTTCTCATAGATGAATGGCCCCAATCATTGTGGTGCCAAGAACTATAACCAAAATCTGGAGCACATCACAACAAACAAAATTAATGACATAACATGAAATTGTTATGATCTAATCTGGTCGCAACTAGGGTATACCACGAAGACCTATCATAGTAGTATGTGAAAGTACATTAGACAGATTATAAGTATGTAATTTTATTATTCTCCAAAACTTTAATCCGCAATTTTTCATTACATGAGACCTTATGGCCGACGATGGACAAAATGGTATAATTTGTGAAATTATTAACAATTATGACTTTTAAAAATGACATGTATGATTTTGGTACAAATGCTAGTCTCAGTATGAGCTTTGCAATAATAATAAGCATAGAAAACTTGGGTTCTTTCCTTATTAACTTAAATTTATAATTTAATAAATAGCAATGAGACTCTTGTTATATTGATGAATAACAATGATATCATTAAGCAAGTAAATTTCATCATAACATCACATGGTAAATCTGTTTATAAGTTTATAAAATCAATGCATTTTGTAACATGTACTAGAATCAACAATGCAAAGCTAAAATGATGGAAGAGGCAAATGGGATTTTATTGTACCTTACACATCATAAATTACCAAGGACAAAAAGCATTTAAATGTTTTCTCAGAATATTACTAAACTCTTATATCATGCTGACAACAGTATGTACTCCAGTATATGCTCTATTCAAGATATAGGATTTCTGATTTTATGAATGACAAATAGCAATGGCACAGTAAGTTTAATTATAAATCAATATTTATTTACAATTTTATGATTAATAAGTAATTGATGTTTAATGTAATAACTAAATACATAAATAAACAAATAAAATAAATAATAAATTATCATTCCATTGGCTTCCTTCAATAACATATCATAGGCACAGTTTTATAAAGCCTAATCATACATTATATTACAATTTGATATAATTGATGTCTTGAGGAAATTATACTAAAATTCAACATCAAATCATGAAATATCCAATGTGTCAGTTCCAAAACCAATAAACCTATACTATAGACTTATAATAATATAATAAATAATATTATATTAGCAGGAATTAGCTAATATGCAAAGCTAAAGAAAAATGAAAATTTAAACTTCAGTTAAGATAAATATTAATTAACAACAGTTAATCATTATGAGGATAGTTTATATAAGATGCCCTGCTACATTTGATGACTAAATTTATAAGTTATAATTATAAATGGAAGGAAATGGTTTTAGCATAATAATTCAAAATACTTTGCCCAAGCTTACATTTATGAAGTAAAATGATATTCCTGTGGATGCATTCATCTACACATAGGAATAATACAACACTGAATGCCCTGTGGGTTTATACACCATCATAAAGTAACAAATATAATTACACAATTCTGCGGATTAACCACCGGTGCAGGAATGAGTGTAAAATACAGAAAGTGGCAAATAATTCATCTGCAGATTAACCACCAGCACAGACTAATGTCATTTAACATTGTAAAGCAATATTAACATTTACTTTATATTTAGACTGCTAAAATCATCCTCCTCATTTATTCTGATAATTCAGAAAAACAACAGCAATTTAGTAGAAGCAGGTTCATATATAATGAAAGTGTTTCAATGATAAGACATCCAATATACTGATTTATTATGCTTAAAATATAACGTAAAAATAATAATGTAATACAGAAGACACAAGTATAGGAATAGAACCCTGGAATGACTCATAAGATGACACTTCATGAGAGGTTGACACACACCATAAATTTATTCATAATTCCCAAGCTTTTTCCCTTGAATAAATATTTTATTCAATCCTATGAGTTTAATTAAACACAGTAAAATATAAGTCATGAACTTCAAATATAAGTTCATATAACAATAAAATTAAAATCAATTCATTTTTACTTAAATTATAAATAAAGGTGTATAATATTTTTAGAAGATTAAATATTATTCAGGAAATCAATGTAAAATGTCTTGAACAATAAATACATATTACATAAGATAATAATTTTATAATTATAGCTGAATTTTATAGATGTGTTTTTATCTGTGTGTTTTAGTTATTACGAATACTTTTAAAATTAAGAAGTTTTACGTGGGCTCCATGAACATGAAATAATTCCAAAAAACGTGACATGTAGAGTGTAAATAAAAAATGTTCTTCATAAGTTATTAAATTCTATATTTTTGTATAGCATTGTTCCAAGTTTATAATATCCAGGCTATAGTAATTTATTTATCCATATTTAAATTTAGAAATAATCATCAGAGCAAAATAATTTAATAAATCAACATTGGCGATAGAAATCAAAAATAGTTTTAGTTAATTATTTAAAAACTGTTACTATTATTCAAGTAATAAACAAATCAACTAGTAAATACATTACTGTTGGTATAAGTTCAGATAAGATAATCATTTTTCTTATTATCTAAGTGACATGCAGAAATATTAAACTAGTGTTTCAATAAAATTTTACATTTAAATTTGATCTTAAACTTCTTTTTTAGAAATAAAGTTTTCATCTCCGAAAAACTTCTGCAACTAAAATATTTGTTTAATGTTTCCAATTTGTAGGTAAAAAATATTTCAAAACATACTGACCTCCTGAGATTGATTCTCTTTTTATAGCTAAGCATTCCGACATATTTTAAAATGCAGATAATGAGCAAATTATTAGCGATTTGATCCATTTGATTAGCCGACCTGAATAGACTTTTAAATCTAGCAACTCATATTATTATAAAATATTACCATTTTATCTTTAAATCCATATGAAAATTCTTGGTTAACTTGTTGGTTTATTAATTATTTTTTAAAAATATGCTTAACATATTTTCCATACATTTTATTCTTACACCATTTTTTTTATTAATCCCAGGAACGCTATCCAAAACGTTCTCTTTAATCACGCTCTTTTTTTTATTCCACTGAAACGCACACGTGATTACTATATTTTTATCTAGCTTTTGAATTTAATTTAAAATAATTAAAAATTAGTTAAACAAATGGTTTTTGAATTGAATAAAAATAATTTCCATGATTATTTTAAATAGACAAAAATTATAATTATTATTATTAATCACATTTTACTAAACTTAATGTATGTTGTCAATTTTTTAAAAGTTAAACATATTTCATCCAAATCAGTGGATGGAAAGAAGCAATTTTAAATACACTAAAATAACACAGCCAATAATCAAGGCAAATATTACATATTCTCACCTATAAATTATCTTGAATGCAAGTAAATAGTCTATTCAAAATGCAAACCAAGCCAATCAAATTACCAAGAAGAAGACAGAGAAATTTTTATATCAGTTACATCAATCTCTATATTTTATACTAAAATATAAGGTTACATATATATATATATTGTTAAAAATAAGTTGCCTTGACAACAGTTAGAATTGTTGATTGTTATTGATATTGGGATTGTCTAAGTGCTGACTGGTTTTTAATGATTATATTAATTATAAACCCATTTAGCCTTGAGTATTATTACACTTATTATTTAAATAATACTTTGGGTACAATTTGAAATTTATAATTGCATACTGTAGTCTTATAATTGACTATTTATTAGTTCGTATTCAGAATAGGTCAGTTCTTACTTATGGATCTGAGACTTGGACACTTAATAGAAGAGCGATACAGAGACTTCAGACCACTCAAAGAAGTATGGACTGATGCATGCTGGGAGTAACAAGAAGAGATTGCAAACACAATGTATGGGTAAGAGAACAAACAGGTGTTACTGACCTCATTGAAAAAATTAAAAGTGAAGTGGAGTTGGGCTGGACATATTGCTAGAAGAGATGATAATAGATGGACAATTGAAATCTTAAACTGGATTCCAAGAGATTGTAAAAGACCCAGTAAGAGACCACATGTGAGATAGATGGATGAGATGAGAAAGTGTGCAGGGGTGATGTGGAGAAGAAAAGCTAAAGATCAAAGAAGATGTATTGAACTTGGAGAGACCTTCATTCTGCAGTGGATTGATAATGGTTGATGATGATGATGATTCAGAATAGGCTCTATTTACCTATTTAAAGAGATTTATGTAAACTTCTTTGTATCATTAATTTTTATGTCTGTAGTCAATCTGCAATCTTTAGGGGCTATATAAGTATATTAGACTATTAATAAAAGTGGGATTCCATCCTTATTGTTAAAAGGGTTGCCTTGACAACAGTTAGAAATTGTTATTGATATTGTGATTGTCTAAGTTTTGACTAGTTTTTAATGATTATATATATATATATAAGGGACTTGGGATCAGATTTTCAAGCTCCCTACATCTATCCAATCTATCTTATACAACTGATTCGTATGACCACATACATGTAAAAAAGATAAATGAACTCCATTATACATATTTCATGCTGAAACAGCACTCATCAGTTGGTCCAAATCACCATATCCCACATATGCATTCTATCAGTATTCAGTTTTATATTAAAATAGCAAATCTTCAAACTTTAATGTACAAGCTTCAATCTTCTCCATTCTCCAACTCTTCAGCCATTCATTTCATTGAAAATCCAAGGATGGAATGTTCAAAGTCCTGTGGCTGCCAATATTATTGTCATACCCATAATGACCTTAACTAAATCTAACCCCTCACACATAGGATTTTGATATGTCCATTTAATTATACAGAAGGGGGATGGGTAGAATAAAGGTTGGATACGTAACATTTAAATACATGTATATTGTCTGTACTAAACAATATAATTAATTATAAGGGAGTTGAACTCAAACTTTTAAGCTCCCTACTTCTATCCAGTCTATCTTATATAACCAAGACATATAACCACATACATGTGAAAAAGATAAATGATCTCCAATATACATATTTCATGCTGAACGAGCACTCATTGGACTTTCAATGAAATGGATGGCTGAAGAGTTGGAGAGCAGAGAAGATTGAAGCTTGTCCATTAAAGTTTGTAGATTTGTTGTCTTAATATGAAAAATGATTACTGATTGTATATATGTGTAGGAGATGGTGATCTGGACCAATTAATGAGTACAGGTTCAACATGAAAGATATATATTGGAGAACATTTATCTTTTTCACATGTATGTGGTCATGTGTGTCGGTTGTATAAGATGGATCAGATAGATGTAGGGAGCTTGAAAGTCGAAGTTCATGTATCTTATAATTATATTAAATTTAATATAGACAATATACATGTATTTAAATATATATATATATATAATTGTCAAGCGCTCATGGTCGAGAGGTCAGCACAGTTGCCTCACAAGCAGGTGTCCCGGGTTAGCGGTTTCGCTTCCCGGCCGATGCTATGACACATGAGGAAAATTATATATATAATTTTAAAAATCCCAATGGGAATGTGAAAAAGAATGGTGTGTGTATTGAAATAGGGTACTGTGTTGGTTTAACAAATGTAATAAAATGCCATTTAAATACGCATTATACAAAAACCTAATCAAATTGCATATTATTCTGTAATTGCCATCGTATTTATTTATCAAGTTTCCGTAACATTATCTAATATATCTATTTAAACGCCATTCTTTTAGCTACATAGTAATTTTGAAAATATTCCCTATTATTAAATAAATTAAACGATACCTATAAAAAATATTTGCAATTATATTTACTATGGACACTTTATCAAGGAGATCAATTTCATAGTATTTTTAGGATAATCAATTATTTGCATCTTCGTTACAGTTCATGTAATGAAAACCAATTTAATAATAACTATGTTATCTAAGGATAATTAATTTCAATAGTTGTTTGTTTGAATTTATATTTAAAAACCAATAACTCCTCAAACTAGGAAATGTTTCTCGGCAAACTTATCTGTAATAAATTGACTATTATTCCTAACATAGTGCAAATAAAATTATATTGTTATATATATTTAATACACAAAAAATAAACAATATATGATATGTAAATACAAGATTTGACAATATTGTAAATAAAAAACATATTACTAAAAAGATGAAAAAATAAAATATAGTTTTGTATGTACATTGAATTTAAATTTTGATAACTCTGCCATTATCAAATCGCATGTAAATTCATTATCATCATCATTCGAAGTGCAAATTAAAGATGACCATGGGCTACATTTCACAATTTACATCCATATTAATAGCATCAGATATTCAATGTTTGTTTGGCAGGATTGATATTGACTCTTTTAATTAGCTGTTAATATATATGTAATTAACTTTCACAGTGAGAACGGACGAACCAAGTTGGAGGATAATGCTGTCTATTCAGCCTTGTTTCCATTGCTTTTACATGAGATAGAAAAAATCCCTCACAGTGCTGAGTGAAATAGCAAAATATTGCACTAAATATAATTTTTAATAATTAAAGAATCACTATTAAAATATATGTAATAAAGCCAATTTTATATGAATTTATAGAATAAATCTTTTTATTTTCTAATCTATCATGTCACAATTATCTATTAGTATTCCCCATGGTTAAATGCAATGTTAGAGTTCACAGATTTTGGAATTCAAAGTCTATAGAATGTAGGTTTTGTCTGCTATTTTTGGTGTTCTAGATTCTTATAAGCTACCAAGCAATAAACCATTTAATTTTTTTTTAATTATCTACCAATATAGATATTATAAGGTATATAGATAACTCCCCCACCTCATATAAAAGCAGTGTCTTTTCATTTTATAATGTTGTGTATATAATATTCATTAAGGCTGTAGCCTCAAGCACATGCATATAAAATGCGATAGTAAGGACCTCTACAAGTCTTAAAACCACAAGCTTACTCATTGGAAGAAAATAGGGTATATTTATTTTTTTTCCAGTTTATAAAATAGTATAATATTAATATTATTTATGTTCTTTAAATAATATTTTAATTTGCGAAGTGCAAATAGTTGAAAATTGAAATAAATTGAGCTTCAAGCTTTCAAATCTAAATACTTACGACTGACTTAGATATATAAAAAGAAAAGTTGAGAGAAGGGTGGCTGCCTTTTTCCTCATAAAATCTTTGTTGTGTGTTTAGGTTTGATTGTCATTTAGATGGCTATCATGAAATCTGATTGGCTGTCGGATGGGTATTTTAATGAATGCAGTGAGTTTCAGCAGTAGCTCAATTTATTTCAATTTTCAACTATCTGTGCTTCACAAATTAAAATATTATTTACATACTTTACTGCTTGTTATGTATTCTAAAAACTACTACACAGTAAATCATAAGAATTTGCATTATATGTTTATGATTTAGACTCAGTGAGTTGTCTGTGAATATATTTAAAAGCTTCAAGCTTTCAAATCTAAATACTTATGACTGGCTTAGATATATAGAAAGAAAAGTTGAGAGAAGGGCGGCTGCCCTTTTCTCATAAAATCTTTGTTGTGTGTTTAGGTTTGATTGTCGTTTATATGGCTATCATGAAATCTGATTGGCTGTTGGGTGGGTATTTTAATGAGTGCAGTGAGTTTCAGCAGTAGCTCAATGTATTTTATGTTCTTTATTACTTTTGACAATGCTTTTTACAACTCACTATTGATGGTTTTGATTGCCCTATCAATCTTCTTCTGAACTTCTATTTATATAGTCCCTTGTATATGTATGTAAATGGATTATGTCCTGTTCATAAGGGGTCAGAGTGACTTATGGTCGACATGGACATGATGAGAGGTTGGCACCAAGGTGGTATTTGAGCATCCCATCCTCAGATTTCAATGAAATGGATGGCTGAAGAGTTGTGGGATGGAGTGGATTGAAGCCTGTCCATTAAAGTATGAAGATTGGCTATCTTAATTTAAGCTGAGCATTAATTGTATATAGTGTGGAGATGATAATCTGGACCAACTGATGAGTACTAGTTTAGCACAAAATACATATATTGGTGATTATTTATCTTTTTGACATGTATATGATCAAGTGTGTCAGCAGTATGAGATAGTGTGCATGGTTGAGAGTCATGTGAAAGTTTGAGTTCAAACCCCCTATATATTATATATTGTAGTGCAGGTGTGAAAAAGGCTGTACTATAGAAAAAATTCATATATTAAAATACTTCTTAAAGATAATAATATAGTACAATAGAGCTACAAACTATGCTGTATCTAAGTACACAACTTTAATTGTATGCTATCCAAAAAAACATATAAACAAACAAACAAAAATGTCAATAAACAAACAAACAAAAAAACATTAAAATTTATTGTCATACTAAGAAAAATGGATTCCTCATTTGTCTATAATTAAGTTGCTATAGAGAAAGATAATCTATACAGGTCCAACTGCAAAAATAAAATTCAATTCAGAGAAGATGTTATCAATGCCTAACTAAGTTTGGCTCAAACCCTCATTCCCAAGATAATCTGTTGTTGACATTTCATACTATAAAAGTTTATATATATATATATATATATATATATATATATATATATATATATATATATATATATATATATATATATATATATATATATATATATATATATATAAAATGGTCTGGTAATTAAAAAAAACTGTAATTATAATAAAAATAATAAATTTAACGGTTTACAAACTATTATAAACAATCCTTAAATCCACAGAAGTACTTTTGGTTAATTTTTTAAACCTGCCTCAACTGCCATTAAATTAAAAAAAAAACAAAAAACAAAGTGGAAGCAAACATCATCAATTCAAATCCCACAAATCTCATATTTTAATGTTAGCGACTTGTCTATTTATTAAATGCATTTTATTCCTATTTATAAAAATGTTCTCCTTAATTTTTCTTTTATTATGGTTTCTCTCTTCCTGAAGAATTTTCACATTTTCAAAATCAAATTTAAATTTATATTTAAATGTTTTTTCATGATCAAAGAAAACTGAAGGAGATATCAAATCACCATTATTTTTACTTTTTACACACTTATATAACAATTCATTCTCCTTCAATCTCTTCTCAATACTGCATCTAGATTCACCTATATATGATAGCATACAATCACAAAAAATTAGATATATGACAATACTTTTCTGCTTGACAGGTATGACATCCTTAGAATTATTGACTAATTTATTAATATTGTTTGGAATGTAGAATGAAACATTAAACACATTCTTGTATATATATCTTTAAAAAAATTAATTTGTGGATATCAAATTTTTTGTGATTGTATGCTATCATATATAGGTGAATCTAGGTGCAGTATTGAGAAGATTTTGAGGGAGCATGAATTGTTATATAAGCATGTAAAAAGTAAAAATAATGGTGATTTGATGTCTCCTTCACTTTTCTTTGATCATGAAAAAACATGTAAATATTAATTTAAATTTGATTTTGAAAATGTGGAATTTCTTCAGGAAGAGAGATCTCATAATAAAAGAAAAATTAAGGAGGCAATTTTTATAAACAGGAATAAAATGCATTTAATAAATCGACAAGCTGCTAACATTAAAATACAAGATTCATGGGAATTGAATTGATGATGTTTGCTTCCACTTTATTTTTGTTTTTTAATTTAATGGCAGTTGAGGCAGGTTTAAGAAATTATCCAAAAGTACTTCTGCAGATTTAAGGATTGCTTATAATAGTTTGTAAACCGTTAAATTTATTATATATATATATATATATATATATATATTCAATAATTCATTAGAATTGATTTCAATATATATATATATATATATATATATATTGAAATCAATTCTAATGAATTATTGAATGGATAATACAATAGGAAAGATGTATAGTAGGATTACATCATTGTTTTCTTCTCATTTAAATGTTTCATTAAATGTTGGTCCAAATATTGACATTATTAATGAGAAAGATGCTGTTGATAAAATCAACAAATATAATATTATATAAAATGTAATGTGCTGAACAACTCAAGTCTGGTTGCACTGATGACTCAAAATGTGCATTGTAAAAGACAATTCATGAACATGTACTTTTATGTAGTAAATTATAATATTCTGTGCATAAATCTAAATCTGTACCTGCTAAACATTCACTTATATGCAATGAAAGTTTATGTTTTGACAGCATTTTTGTTTTACATGTGGAAAACGATTTGAAGAAAAAACCCAAAGAGTCATATTTTTTTATAAATATGACAAACAATTTATTAAATGAACAATATAATCATATTAATATGGTCTGCTCATCCCTTGCATATATATGCAAATGGATTATGTCCTGTGCATAAGGGGTCAGAGTGACTTGGGGTCAAAATGGGTAGGATGAAAAGATTGGCACTAAGGTGGGCTTTGAGCATTCCATCATAAGACTTTCAATAAAATGAATAGCTGAAAAGTTGTGGGGTGGAGTGGTTTGAAACCTGTCCATTAAAGTATGACGATTGGCTATCTTAATATAAGCTGAGCTTTGATTGTATATATCTGTGGGGATAATAATTTGGACCAACTGACGAGTGGCTGGCAGCACAAAATACATATATTGGTGATCGTTTATCTTTTCAACATGTGTGTGATCAAGTATATCAGTGCTATGAGATAGCATGAATGGTTGAGGGTCGTTTGAAGGTCTGAGTTCAAACCCTTATAGATACATAAACTATTAAAAGTTGGTCATTCACGTTGGAACGTTAATGTGTGACTTTAATGAGTTTTTTTTAATTTTAATTGTTAAATGCTATTCAGAATGATATACATGTCATAAGCTAGCTATAGATATTACTTATTTATTTCTAAATTAGTAAATTTAATACTATAGAGTTTATTTCAGAAATTTTTCTTTCTATATACATTTGTGTATGTATGTGTTTGTGTTTAAAATCATTTTAAAAGACAAAAATAAAAAGTTGAAACAAGCAAATTATTATATCGATAATTTCTGTCCTAAAGGACATTTAAAGCAAATCATTAAATATTTTCTAGAGATCTATGTGATGAGATTCTGTTTTGGTTTCTACATCTTTCAAAAATACTATTTCATTTTCGAATATTCTAACGCTTCAATGGTTCAGTGAAGATGACTTGAGAAATTGATTTTCTATTTTTTATCTATATATATATATAAAAGAAAATCAATTTTATCGTAATACAAAATATTGATATTTATATTTCAAAATGATACTCAACTGATGAAGTGAAATGTTTTTATTGAATCACGATTTGGTTCAAACCTGTGGAAGAAAATTGTCTCCAAACTTTAACTTTTAAATGATAACTGCAATACTTTTTAATCTGAATCTGTAAGAGCCTACAAAAGATGAATTTTTCCATTTTCTTTACTTTCTTTACAAAGATAATTTTAAAGTAAATGAAATTTCAGCTTTTAAACATTATATATATATGATAAACAAAAATGCAAGTTAAAAAACTTGCTAACGCTTGTATTTATGTCCACAGATGGCGTCCTACCAAAAACACCTATCAAGCGTATTTTCGTTTACATAAACGTCAGAGTAGTTAGTATTCACTATCTCTAACTATAATTCCACTTTCAGATCATGATTTCAAGCTATTTGCTATCGTCAGTGAAAGACAGGAATAAAGAAACTAGATCTAAATACAAACTCTGAGCGTTTATGAAACAATTTCTATTCAGCTTGCAAGCGTGAATTTTTTAGACACGTAATGTCTTCAAACTCAGCATAGCAAACCAGATAGCTATATGGGTCTGATCTCAGTTCAGCATCACCACATAGTAGAAGCCTCTGCAATCTATATCATTGCAAGAAAGACCTCAAAGGTACATTTATGATAAACAAAAATGCAAGTTAAAAAACTTGCTAACGTTTGTATTTATGTCCACAGATGGCGTCCTACCAAAAACACCTATCAAGCGTATTTTCGTTTACATAAACGTCAGAGTAGTTAGTATTCACTATCTCTAACTATAATTCCACTTTCAGATCATGATTTCAAGCTATTTGCTATCGTCAGTGAAAGACAGGAATAAAGAAACTAGATCTAAATACAAACTCTGAGCGTTTATGAAACAATTTCTATTCAGCTTGCAAGCGTGAATTTTTTAGACACGTAATGTCTTCAAACTCAGCATAGCAAACCAGATAGCTATATGGGTCTGATCTCAGTTCAGCATCACCACATAGTAGAAGCCTCTGCAATCTATATCATTGCAAGAAAGACCTCAAAGATACATTTATGATAAACAAAAATGCAAGTTAAAAAACTTGCTAACGCTTGTATTTATGTCCACAGATGGCGTCCTACCAAAAACACCTATCAAGCGTATTTTCGTTTACATAAACGTCAGAGTAGTTAGTATTCACTATCTCTAACTATAATTCCACTTTCAGATCATTTTTGATTTTGAACAGTAAATTATTCCAAAGAATACAAATAATATCACATCTATCATATTGTTTGGATTCAGAGTCCTCAAACTGGCCCCATGATGTTTTAAAAATTGTGAATAATTCTCACTACCACCATTTATAAATTTCCTTTTCATGAAAGGTATATGACAATCTCTTGATATTCTTCCATTCAAAATTATCTCTTATCTCTTCTGTATATTTTTGAAGTTTTATGTTTGTCACTGATACAGTATGATGTGATGCCCAATACCAACATTGGGTACCATTGTACTGGGTAATTGATTTTTCATCTGTTTTTTTTTATATTTATATAGATCCCAGTTACTAATGAGTTTTGAAACATTTTTACTAGACATAAAAGTATCACAGATTAATGTTTCTGATAATCATTCGTTTTTTATATAAACAAATGTGTACGTAAAAGAACAAATGTGTACGTAAAAGAAAAAGTTTGGAGAGTGAAGAAATGTAGATTATATAATGTAATACATATGTAAAAAGATGTTTTGATAGATAAAAGAGAAATGTTATTGTTTTTTATGATAAGGGTATATGCAATTTTATATATTAATTTTGTTTCATAATAATAATGATGCAAATATATATATTTTTAAAGATCCTTGGAAATGGCTACAAGAAAAAAGTGATTGAAACAATGGGTGTTAAAGATGTGAATATGTATATATGTTGGATGAAGAAATAAAGTTTTTTTTAAAAAAGAAGATATAATTTAATTGGATTGAATAAAAAGAACATTATATTCTTCTCTTTTCTTCCATAGCCTAAGCTTGTGGTTAAAAACACCTGTAGAGGTCCCTACTATCGCATTTTTACATGCATATTATCGAGGTTATAGCCTCAGTAAATATTATTTAATAAATATTATAAAAAATGTGATTATATTTCTTAATCAATCTAACCCTGAATCATGTAAAGAAAAGTATAGATTGTGCCAGCTTTTATTTATTTGTTTTAGTTACCACTGTTTTGTGGAACATTTGAGCTGAACACACTGTCACAAATTTAATTAATAAATATGAATTTTCTCTCCTTTAGAATTACAAGTTATTGTTATCTGACTTCAATTTATATAGATTTATTAAATTAATTATGGGTATTACCATTTATACATGGAGGAATACAAATTATGAAGATTTCTGAATCTAAATTACCACATAGATATAATAAACAGATAAGTCTATATGATAAATACAAACTTTTTATTAGTTCTACCCTAATAAATATTATTAAATATTAACATATAGATTCAATATTACATAGAATTGATATATCACACATATTTTAATTACAAATTTAATTAGGTATTTGGTTAGCAATAATAAAAGTTTATCTGTCTTATTAGTTCATAAAAAGTTATATTATTAATTCAGATATCCATTAAAATTAGGTATACAGTTTGGATTCACTTTATCTATTATTACTGTCAATAGATTTAATGACTGATATAATACATGTATACTTTGGTCATGGGATTATTACTAAGAACTATGAAATTCATTATGTCCAGTTGAAGTGTTTTCTTTTTAGCTTGTCAGGGTCCTGGTTTTATGTAGGTATGGCATTTTGAATCAAGGCATCCCCTTGATTTTAGGCTAGGAAGAAAGTATCAGTGACTGTATCTGCTTAGCAGTGAATCTTGTTTGAATTATTCTCACGCATAAAAACAAACATATGGCAAAATATTTTTCTACAGCTTTCTGGATCTTTCTATGTGATATGACACTCAGTGAAAAATACAGCACTCTAATTTGCAGATCTCATGAGTAATATTAATGAAGCAAGAAATAGATCAATCAAAGTTCTTAAAGTTGCCTCTTTATTCCACTGGTCTGATACCATTAAGCAAATACCTATTCACAGGTTTTTTTTATCTTTCCAGGAATTTAATTCCCTCACAAACCTTACTTTTATTTTAATTCATTTACAATATTGATCATAATTTACATACATGTTTTATATCATCTTTAATATAGCATTCATTTTGATTTGTGGACTAACATAATTTCATCAATCAAAATTTATACTTTACAAAATTAAACAAGGTTTGATCTTATACAATTTCCCTTTTTTAATTTTTTGTTTTCTAAGTAGATAAAGAAAAATATCACCCTCCCTTTCTCTCTAATTAATTCCTTACATTTTATTTTATCTTAAAAAATCTACATGTACATTTTTTTTATTATCAGTGTTGTTATAATAAAAATAATAAATCTTGTTCATTAATAAAAATAATAAATTTTGTTCATTAACATTTGCACTGACAAATAATTTGTTTGGCTGAGTGAGTTAAAACTCTAAACTTTTGATTGGTCAATTATAGAATCAGCAGTGAAAATATATTCATCTTTTAATATTATTTTTATTTTAGTTTCGTTTGTAAAAAGTATAATAATAATTTGTCAGATTATGAAAGTGAACAAAAGTTTTTTTCAAAAATAAATTTCTATTTATAATTATAAAAATATTTGATAGCAGAAGACCTAAAAAAAACTTAGTAACAAATCAGAAAGTGTTGGTGACATCATTGATTTCTCTCTCAATTTATGTTAGTGTAAAAATAAAGAATTTTTTTACTAAAATCGTACTAATTTTCTAAAATAATTTTATTTTCAGCATATTTTACCAAAATATATTATAATATGTAAATAAATGCCAGCAAAATAGTCTAAAACATTAATTTTTATTTGAAAATCAAATAAAGAGTTTGGGGCAATGTAAACTGTTGACAGGTGTCAAAATTTTTGTTAGTGCTGGTTTCTTTTTCAATTTACATTCCTAAATAAATCAATTATTTTATATAGCGCGATGTTTTATAAACTGTAATAGTTAAACAGCATTAAGTCGTGCACATGTGCTTTGCAGATTTTAACTATAAATGATTGAATACAAACACTTCAAACACATGATAAAGTCTTTGGGAAAAGATAGAATGGCCTTAAAAGGCAGCCATTCTATCTTTTCCCAAAGACATTGTCATGAAGTGTTTGTATTCAGTCATTTATAGCTAAAATCTGCAAAGTGCATGTGCACAGCTTAATGCTGTTTAACTATTACAATTTACATTCCTGTAAAAGTATACAATTTTTTACTAAAATCTTACTGTTTTTTCTAAAATAATTATGTTTTCAGTATATTTTATGAAATTAATTTATAATATGTAAAACAATACTAAAAAAAGACTCTAAAACATTCGTTTTCATTTTTAAATGCAAAACAAAGAAATTGGAGCGATGAAAAACTATGGACAGGCCTCTTCTTTTGTTGAAATGAGAACCAAACAATCAGCATCAAGGAAAGCCTGACCTCTACCATTATTGAAGTCTAAATGTCAAATTTATTGATTTTTTACTTGTAAAATAATTCTAGAGAGGGCAGCATCTTACGGTACTTTTTTCAAGCTTTAAAATGACCATAAAATCTTTACCGTAGCATTAAAAATGATGGAATTCAAGTGACTTGAAGCCGTGATCATTTTTGATCAGAGAAACCCTGGAAAAGGTTAAATAAAAAATTACACATTTTCATATATTACTATTATATTTTATAAAATATACTTTTCCCCCTGCAATCTTCTTTCATAATAGAATGTTAAGTTGTACAAAAAATAATGGTATAATAATTTCACAATTGAGGGAAATAAGCAAAATCACAATAACCTTAGTGGATTTTATTCTCAATTTATCATTCTTAAAAAAACTTTCAAAATAATTTTTTTCATTTAATGGTTAAGCTATGTTGGCCAAGTTTTATTTACTAGTGATAATAATTTATATTTTTTATATAAAACTCCCATTATACTGACCACATTTAATGGACTTATAATTATTAATTAATTTATTTTTTATATAAAACTGTTACATTAAGATAACCATATTTAATGTACTTACTTGTTATGTGTAAATTATATCTTTTATATAAGACTACTACATTAGGCTATTCATGTTTATTGGACTTACTAACTGCAATACTTCATATCTTTTATATAAATCTGTTATGCTAAGGTAGCCAATGGACTTATTAGCTGTGATAATTTATATTTTTAATTCCTTCATTAACTTACCAAACATTTTAAATATTACTGGCACAGTATGCTCTTATCGTTTGCTTTGCTGTCTTCTGACGTACTGTCTCTATTTCTTTTGCCACTTTTTAATCTCATATACAAATATAATATTTTTATTTTATTTTCTGCTAATAACTTATATATATATATTGTACCGGTAAAAATCACCATGCTTAATCACACACAGTAATCCGAATTCAAACCCAGTCCACGTCTAGGAATAAATTCCAAAATGCAAACTAAATTCAAACCCAAAACCCTGGCATGACCCACCGATGACAACATTACAATGGTACGGGGTTTTCCCTTTACTAGCTCATCGAAAAACACAGACTAAATTACCTACAATCAGCTAGTTCATAGATATCTTATAGCCGGGATATTGGTACGGCTAATAATTTAATGTATATATTTAAGTTGTCGATACAGACAGCAGGTGATTGACTAGATTTCAAGAGTAATAATGCAAGAGAGACAAAATTAGGTTAGATAAATTTTTAATAACTTATTGAAAGCATTGAATAATATTATTTACAGGTACGGTAAAACTCTCAGATGTATTTTATAATAAATTGCTGCTAGTCATCAATAATCGGTTTGTACTGATTAACAAACTCATGCCAATATTTATGTGTTTAAATGGTTGTACAGGTTGATATGAGAATCAGAGTAAATGGAGCACTTAAAAGATTTAACTACTAGTTTATATTAAGTTGTTTTATTTTAATAGATTCAAACCATTGCGTATACGGATAAATGTGAGGCGGTTTTATATAAAAATATAATATATAATACTGATGTACTGATGGTTGCAGGGATTAAAGTATACTACAAATAATAACTTGCGGTGCATTGACAGAATACCGGGCGGCTTGTACTTTGACAAGTCTTAATGCCCCCAAGTAGATCCGGGACACTACAACCAGCCGGGCTCATTTTCGAACCCCGGTGATCCAAGAGATTACCTGGAGAAGAATTTCTTTCTCTCCATGTGGTAGTAAAACGAGACGCCAACTTAGGCGAAGGTAAAGGCATTGCCACAGTAACATCGAGGAAGAGTGATCGGAAGTGGATTTTAAAACGAAATTATATAAAACCTTTTCTCTCCGTAACATTTTCTACGCAACAGTCCGATATAACTATTCAATAAAAACATGGCGAAATCAAACGATCGCAAAAGTAATAATTAATTAATTTCACTCTGAAACCCATAAGTCCCCAGATTGTTCGGAAGGCAATAATAGCAATAAAATATTCACTTATTATTCTTACTCCGTAATAATATATAAAAAAAAATTATAATAAAATTTTAGACTATTTTAAGTATTTGAGATTTGGAGTATAGATTAAAATATCATGACGAAGTAAAAAAAAACAATAAAATATTTGAATATTTCTCAACTCAACATAAATGAAACAATTTTTAGTTCGATACAAGAAAATTACTTTTAAAATGAATATAATAAATATTATGAGATAAACTTTACTGACTTTAATTAGAGTTGAGAAATATTATTATTGGCATCGTTTTGTTTGTAAAATAAGTAATAGTAAAAATATAAATGTATTCACAAATGGATTATTAGTAGGCACAAATATTAATAATTATCATCTAAAGACTAGAGCCCAGAAATATTAGAGAAGAAATTTACTGACAGGTTTTAGTGTAACATTTTCAAATGGAAAACAAGAAATTTACATGCAACTACTTAGATTAACAGATTAAATATACAATTATTAAGCTCAAAGGAAAGTTAAAAAGTTCATGTAACAAAAGTTACCATTCTTTCTTCGTCCGGCTTTTCTTCTTGCGGTGATATGTATGAAGAACGTAGGCGCGCATTTTGAATTTCTTAGAACAGCATGGTTAATTTAAATGTTGGAATTTGGAAGACTGGAAGCACGGAAAACATTACAGATCAGCAGTACGAAAGATTTAAATTGGCGTAACAGGAATCAGCTTCTTGGACTTAGACCATCATTATTGCAGTTTACCGGGAAACTTCTTAATAACGGTTGAAGTGATTTCTCTGGAACAACTGCTTTGCTGTAGCTTGAGACGATCTAAGCACAGCCAAGTCAAAAGTTAGAGTCCTATATTATATTTAAGATGGCTACGGTTGACCTTTCTGCCTAGTTTTTGTTCATAACTCCGCCTCCTTTGATTTTCGGCCTCCAGCAATATCTAATTTTTGACTATACAATAGCATTTGCCTTTCTTGATAAGAGTTCTACGTTCGGTTTTCATTTATTTTTAAATTTAATACATGATTCTAAATTGACAAAACAATTACATCGGAATTCGTGAATACAAAAATATAAATTCATTATCTTAATTTATCGAAGTACAAACTAATTATCCTATACATTTGTACAAGTAAGATTTTGATTAAAAATACTGATCAAAGGAATGTGACTTTTGATCAGCATTTTTAAATGACTTTGTATAATTTGCAAAATTAAAATTTAAAGAAAATATACACGCAATTGGAACTTTTAAATTGAGCTAATATAAATCCACAAACCACACACACACGAATGTTATTTATCATGATTTGTGACATTTATACACATACTCTTTACATTAAATTCTTTTTAAACAAACACAAAATAAATAACTTAAAATTTATGTGGCTGGGAATAGAAAAAGTCTCATTGTGGGTAAATAGTGGTTTAGAATTACCGTTCTTAAATGACAACCATGAAACTAAGATCGATTCTTCGATCTGTCTGTTTCAATATATATATACTGACTATTTTTTTGGTAAAAATCAAAAACAATTTTAAAAAAAAAAATTATTTCTTAGCTGTATTTCAACTATTTTAATTAACATTACACTTGTCAAGCCCCTTTTCCCCTGCTGTCACATTTGCTCTTTGATTCCTAATTTCACCATTTATTTACCCATGTCACTCCCTATTAAAACACATCAATTGCATAAACACTTACAGCTGACAAAAAAAATATACATATCTTTTTCTTTTTAAAAATAATAACAACTTATATCAGATTGAAATTTATGTTTATAGCCTCATTTTGGGCCATTGTTTCAAGTCAAAGTCCCATGCTGGGAGCCCTTTCTATTTGTACTATTCACCATTTCCTTGCGGCTTATTATCAAAGATTGGGTAAATTATTTAAATCCCATATGCTAAATGATGAAACTACTCTATTTATTTAAATGTGTAGATCATTTCACAGTTTGTTATTAAAATAATATCACCCAATTATTCCTCAATTGTATTTAACGAAGGAGATTGAACTAATGTTATTTTAATGATATTTCTCAGCTAACTTATATGTACCTAATTGTTATATGCAACTTAATTTCATGTTTCTACTCCCTCAAGGCATATTTATAAGGGCCAATATTAATCATCAGTCTTAAGCACCAATTCTTATGCAATAAGTAAGGAATTGTGCAGTGAGAGAGGACATATTAAGAAAGTATAAATAGTATACTGGTAGAGCAATTCCTTACCCAAACTCGGTGTCATCAATGTAAAATAATAACTCACAGGGGAGTGGTATGTAGACTTCTTTAGAAATAGACAGAGAATGTTATCAATTTATTAATATTCACTTATTAAATCTTTTTATAAATAATTTAAATAAGTGAAGTGTTTAAACTTTGTGGTTAAATACCACTATATAAATATGATTTGTGCTAATGACACATGCACACACAAAGCTGATTTTTTCTAAATTCTTTATATATTACAATAATACAAAAAATATATGTAGAAGTGTGACTGAGCACTTTTGAGGGACACAGCTCTCATAATCATTGCCATATTGTAACTAAAGAAAGTGGCTAACTGCAATGCAAATTTATGCAAATGACTTTGTGTATTACACTTCTTGGATATGCTGTAGCATGTCTTCTCTGTTGATGGAATGATTATCCCTAGCAGCACTTTCTTTAGTTACAATATGGCTATGACTATGAGGGTTGTGTCCCTTGAAAGCATTCAGCCACATTTATACATATTTATTTTGTATTATTTTTGTATTATTATAATATATAAAGAATTTAAAATTATTCATCTTTGTGTGTGCATGCATATTAGCACAAATCATATTTATATAAATAATTTAATGAAATGATTGACTGCTAATTATGTAATTTTAAAAACAAATCAATTTATTTTGGACAAGTGAAATAATAATAGTAGATCACAAAATTGGTCTATTTCCCCATAACATGCTATAAATTTGCTTCACCAAATATGACTAATAAGAATACAAAAAAGCACCATAAGTAAACTTTGTAATACACATGAAGAGACACTGAACCACATCTTCATTGTGTGCTCATACTTGGGACACACTAGAAGCAAAATCATCACAAGTGTTTCCCCTGGCTGTGGGAATGTACTGTCAATTGACTGAGCAAGGAAATAAGAACAAGTACGCAAATATCAGGCTAGAGGCATGCCTAGTGCATGCCTTATGGATCACCAGGTGCGAACATATCTTCAGTCAAGGACCTAGTGATCCGTGGAAAACCTATGAAAATACTAATAAACCTGAAAAACAGAGATCACCTCCTTGTGTCAGAGTGTCTTTTTGTGGACACATGGGCACTGATTAGCATGTCTGACAATGAGACAACATCTCATACTACTGTACTAAATAATATGATTACAACACCATTGGTTGCAAAGCTTTGAACTTCTACATAAAACTACTGTAATCAGCAAAATATAGCTACCTGACACTGTAAATTTTTTCTTAATAAAAAAATACCATAATATAAACAAGAAAAGCTATCTATATAATTAACTCCAATAAAATTCCATTTTGCCATTACATGGCTATGAGTTGAATCTAAACTTTATACATTTAATTAATTATATACTCTTTCCCTTTGTTCATTTGGTTTTCCATTTAGACATCTTCTGTCTGTAAGTTTTTACATACATGCATATACTTGGGTGTGCCTTTTTACATTCATTAATAAGCAAAAAAAATAACAAATCAAAGGTCAAAAATGATCATAAAATTATTACTACAAAAATATTAGAAAACTTTGCAATTGAAATAAAAATAAATAAATTGTTTAGCATAATTCCTGGGAATATAACACTAAAATAAGTAAGCTTACTGGTATGTGTACATTTAAAGTTTTTCTTGCCCTTTGTTATATTCTCATTGAAATTTCAGACACATACAACTCATATGTAAATGTCTCTTCATATCTTTTACAGGGAACTCTGTTTGGCAAACTCATAATCCTGCAGCAGACAGATGGCAATAGAATTATCATAATTACATGGTTGTTGCAGATGACAAGTTTTGTATATTCAGATGATCGCTACACCATTATATTTTTATTTTGTTCTTAATATTGCATCTATTATCCATGATATACTTTGTAGTGCACAGACTACTTATTTCAATTCTTTCTGTTTCTATTCAACCACCCTGGTTAAACTCCTTCCAAAAATTCAGGTTTCCTTAGGGTTTTATTTTTAAAGACCATTTTAAAACAACATGAGCAGTTAGATAAACAGGATATAAGATCTCTATTTTTTCTGCAACATTGCTGATGTTTTTCACAATGTTTAACAACTTTTTTACCTGATCATGTTATTCCAGATCCCATATTTTTATAAGTCTTTTACTAATTTACATTTACAGTAAAAAATGTATATTGTATAACAATAAGATTATAATTTAGCAGTTTCATTTCAGCATGCTCTTTATTTTAATGATGGTTATATTATATGATTCTTTTTTTAACTTATGTATTCTGCTTCTTATCCTTTGTTTCTTTTATTTTATTTTCTATTTCTCTGCATTTTCTGTATAGTGTACAATTTATCTATTGATTTTATTAAGTGACTTTGCCAATGATTTATAATGAAGACAAATTGTTTTAAGGTTTTAATGTGTGTGGATATGTTCATTTTAATTAAAAGTTATTTTTACCAAGTTCAGTTCATGATTAGTTTTATGCATGATTCTCTATCTCTATCAATTGTTATAATATCACATGATCACCATTTCTTATGCTAACACATCTGTTATTACTCTGGTTGGCACTGGGTGGCACTACTGTGTGGAGAGTTTTGCCTTTGTTTATAATCATTTTAAATATTAACTTTTTTGAATTAATTACTATCATTATTTTTTGAAAAGTCATTAAACATAATTTTGGCTATTTTACCATTTGCCTTTAATCTTAGATATTTTTTGTTTATGTTAATCCAATTGCTTTAATAGTATTGTCATAATTTCTTTAGCACTATTTGTAAAAAAAAAAAAAACAATTTCATCTCCTGAAAAATTCAAATGATATAAATCATATCCCTATGTAATATAATTTTTTAACAGCTTATTTTATAAAATAATTCTTATAACCTTTGTGCCATCAAAAATTCTGGTTGGTTGAGTGAGTTAAAACTCTAAACTTTTGATCGGTCAATTGCAAAATCAGCAGTAAAAATATATTTGCCTTTTAATATTATATTCATTTTAGTTTCGTTTGTAAAAAGCAAATTAATAATTTGTCAGATTATAAAAGTGAATGAAAGTTTTTTCAAAAATAAATTTCTATTTATAATTATAAAAATATTATATAGCAGAGAAGCTATAAAGAATGTTCATAATCTATTAGAAAATGTTGTGTATGTCATTGATTTCTTTCACAATTTACGTTCATATAAAAGTAAATAATTTTTACTAAAATCTTAACTATTCTTTTAAAATAATTATATTTCCAGCCTATTTTATTAAAATAATTTATAATATGTAATAAAATATTTAAAAAAATACTCTAAAACATTCATTTTTATTTTAAAAATCAAAACAAAAAACTTGGAGCTGTTAAAATTGTAGATAGGTGCTCCCTTTTGTTCAAAATGAGAAACAACCAATCAGCACCTTGGAAAGTCCACTTTCTGCCACTATTCTAGCTTAAAATATAAATATTACTGATTTCTTACTTGTAAAATAATTCTAGAGAGGGCAGCATCTTATGGTACTTTTTAAGCTTTAAAATGAGCATAAATTTGCTATGATAACATTAAAATTACCGGATTTTTTAGCTTTGATTAAAATCAAAGCAGACAGCAGGATGGATAACACTTCTACAAAAAGTTTGACAAATACAATTTCTCAATTCCATGTTTTTGTAAATATAAAATTGTTCAAATAAATTAGGAATGTTGAATTTGCATAAAATACTTTCAGAATTTGTAGTAATATATTGGACTATTTTTATCATAATAGTTTAGAATGTTAAACATTTATTTAAAAATGTAATCTTTGTTTAAATTTTTTTCAAATACATTCAAAACATTTACAACAGTACAGTATATCACAACATTTTATGGTATTATTTTCTTCTTCTTTTCTGATGTTACTGGTCTGACCAGTAATAACACTAACATAGGAATTGAAACAGTGATCCTTAGCATTATTAGTACTGAATTTTAGGTGATAACTTTATTTCATTAAGCTATTTAATTATTTTAAAAATTTTTATTTTCAAAATCTATTCTATCCAAAGCAAAATAATCACTGATACTCAGTAATTTTTTTATAATATCTCTAAATAATTTGATACCATCTACTATGACAAACTGACTTTTAAATTCCAATAGATTTTTTGCTGGCTTAATGTGCTATATAAATAATTTATAATAATAATATTCAAAAGTGTGTAGTTTATATGAATGAATATCTTTATTGCATTGTTCTCATTGTTTAGACATAACAACGATCATATGACTTTTAGATTACTCTTAATACATTTCCAAACTAGCCACCACATTCTAATCTAAATTTATACAATGAAAACTTAAGTAACTAATAGATACCAGGGAATATTACTATATATTCTCATTCCAGTCTGGTTTCTATATTTTTTTCTTTCTCAGTTTATACAAAGAATCCAGTGAGGAGGATTACTTTTGGCATAATTTTGATATACAATATATAGTTTATGCATCAGTTTCTCTTTTTATTATCTACTTTTTTCAAATACTTATGAAATTTTTATAATTTCTTGCAATTTTCAAACCTAAATAATAATTTTGACTGGCTTAGATATATAGAAAGAAAAGTAGAGAAAAGAGTGGCACCCTTTTCTCATAAAATCTTTGTTGTGTGTTTACGGTTTGATCCTCATTTGGACAGCCATCATAACATCTGATTGGCTGTCAAATAAGCATTATAACGAGTGCAAAGAGATTTCCAGATTCTCAATTTATTTCACTTTCATACATTTAATTAAAAAGCTCATGTTTTATTTTAAATTTTTTTTTTAAAAAGCTGTTATTGCAACCATAATGGCTAACTTGTAGTTTTGTAAACTTTTAACTATTTGTTTTTTACAAAGTATTACTGACATATAACGAAAATTTAAATAATTAAACACTCTAAATGTACAAGTAAGCACAAAGTAAGTATAGTACTCAGACATATTAAAAATAAAAATGTTGAGCCAATTAAAAACCAAAACTAGTGAAACTTGTGGTTTTACTTGCTTACTCTTTTATCAATGGAAAGTGCATACATTGAGAAAATGAAGACTGCTAAAGATTGTTGGAAATTAAAAGACAGATATGGAGGTTATAAAATTATTATTAATCATTTAAGTTATTTATCATTCCACAAATGTACAATACTATTTTTTAAATTTCAAATTTTTTAAAATTGTACTTACTAATAAAAAAAAATGGTTTTTTTTTTCACTTTATTTTTCATTTTTTATAAATTTCATCGAAGGCATAAAAAATGCTAAATATAATTAACACCCAAAGTTAAATATCAACATCGCAAATAAAAAATATAACAAACCAAAGTAAATAATCAAAACAAAATTCTACACGTTTTGAACCTTTAAGATAAGAAAATGGTTTTTAACAAAAAAAAAATTACTAAAAAATCTGTACGTTTAAAAAAACAAACTCTTATTAAAATATTTAAATTGTTTAATTACAAAAAATATATAAATTTATAAGGTTATTATTAGGAAATTTTTGCTGTAAGTAAAATTTTTATTGACTAATTTTATTATAAATAACAATATATTTATAATAAATACTTATTAAAACAAAGATGTAATAATCTTTCAAAAAATAAATAGCTTAAGTAGAAACTTTTTATTTTTATTTTTATAAGCTAAATATAAAGTCCATTCAAGTGGTTGACAACTTACACTAAGTCCCAGATATACATTCAAAGATCAGCCTTCCAAGCTAATTGTGCATGCGTCTTCTGCGAGTGTTAAATAATAAATGAATAATTTTGGACACTCTATGTAGTGACTGAAATTAAATTACTAAAATATATAATAATGCAGCAAAGGTACATCCACTTTTTCTTTTAAAATATATATGTTCTACAATAATATCAACAAACAAAAAATCCTTCTCCTTTTTTCTTTTCAAAAACTTTATTTTTTATCTCAATACTGAACATACATATATATACATTAATATACAAAACTCCAACGTTTCAACTGTTTTATCTCATACAGTTATTTTCAAGGATCTGCAACAATATTAAATACATATCAACAAATAAACTTCAATTACATAAAAACTTTCTCTTACATTAACATAATAACAAACATATTAAACATATAGAAATATATTTTACTTACAGATTTCTCCCACTGTTATATTTTATTTCTTTTTTTTTATTTACATTGTTTAATTACAAATATATCTTAAAATTGTCCAAGAAACTTTCTATACAAATTTAAATACCAACTCTAATTTCCAAAAACTTCCCCCCTTCTTTAAATTTTATCTAAAACCCATCTTAAAACTACATTCCTAAACTATATATTTAAATGAATATAAAACAAATTTAAACATCGGCCCCTCTCTCTCTCTTTTATACAAAAAAACTTCTAACAATTTACCTAAACCCATTAAGCATTTATTTTAATTATACAGTAATTTATATTCCTTATCTACTCCATTAATTCTATTTAGAGTAGGATTATATTTTTTTATATAAAAAAATTCTTTAACCATCCTTTCCCTGTAATTTTTAACCCTTTCTAACATTTTAATACTAAATTCTTTATGACCTAAACCTTTACAATGAATGTAAATATTTGAATTTTTGTCATACAAATGTTGTCTAAGTCTAGTTTTTAATTTATTCTTAGTTGTACCAATATATGAAACCTTACCCTTCCCTCTTACAATTTAAACATTCAACTAAATATATTCCATTCATTTTGTCAGTTTCTATATTTTTTGTATCATTGATTAAATTTCCTAAATTCAATTTCTTTTTATATACTGGTTTAATAATTAACCTACTTTCCCAAATACAAAGGGGAAATGAATGTGGGATGGACCTGAAGTTAATTAGGTGGGTACATGTGTGTGAAAGTAAAACTGATTTTATTATTATTATTTTTTATTTGTAATAAATCTAAATGTATTTAAACAATAGGCAGTTAAAGATATCAGCGTTCCTGGAAATCTACATGTGTGAAATGTATAAAAACAAAAGACAGTTTACAAATCGTGCTTCTTATTGTTATAGCATCTGTAACAAAAGACAAGGATTAAAAATAAAATTTAGAACGCTAAAATGGAGTTTTACTTTTTCATTTAGTTAAATTATAAACATTTTAAAAGTCAAATGCTATAACTAAAAGTTTATCAAATTCAAAGGAAAGAAAGTGAAATAAGAAGTAAGAATAAGTGATTAATTCTTAAATAATTAAATCGTGTTTGAAAAGTTGTTGGAGTAAATTTGATTATTTTTAAATCTTTTCAAAAACAATAACGAGAATTAAATTTGCTGGAAATTGGAAAAGGAAAAAAAAATGAAATAGTTTTCTTAATATATATGTAAGAGCTTTAATATTATTCAATAAAAATATATGATTATAAATAATTATTAAATTGTACTTTAATATGAAAATGGGCTAGAGCAAAACATGCTATTGTGTGTCGTGGTATTTCCTGCCAGCTGCATTATATCTCTATATATATATTTCTACTTTATTGTAAACACACAAGATGATGCCTTCAGTCCAAAGTAAACAAGGATTGGAATACATTATGGTGAATCAAATGAGGATCAAGATATTTACCATTAAACACAACTACAGGAGACACCATTGTACCTATCTATTCTTGCTAAGGAGAATGATTTACTAAATGAAACTGCTTTGAAGAACAACTTGCCTAATTATCAACTACTACTAATTCTGTTATGGTGATTTTTATGAACTTTGTTCCAATTACAATTTTTAATCAAAGAATCAGTATTGTAAATTTTTATTTATTTATTTATTTAAATCTTGTTATCTATCTGTTGTATTTGCACACTCTGATGCTGAAGCCTCATTTTTCAGAATTAGCAAAGAAGAAAAGGGGGGATTATTCATTTTGATATTTTTGATATTTTCATTATAAATAAAATTTAGGTAATACCACCTGCTTCACATCAGGTTATCCACATAAATATTGAGGTAAGATTCTCTAAATTTATATATAGGTTAAATTACAACACATACAGAATACATATTATATGTTTTATTTTGTGATTAACTGTGTATGTATATTTTCCAGTATGTTTGTCTAATCAACTGGTAGCTGTCTCTATCATATATATATATATATATATATATATATATATGATAGAGATATATATATATATATATATATATAAATTGGGGAAACTTGTTAAATAGATTAACATTTGTAAATATATAATTTAGCTAGCCAGCATCTCAATTATATTAAATAACTAAAGTTGATTTTTCTATATAATTATGATTTGTAGAGAATGAGTGACATAGGTGGATTTCTACCATGGGGTATAAGTGTTGGATCTAGAGAATAATTAATTAGTAAGATGGTAGAGGTTCACTTGTGACACATGTACATATGATGATTATTATATTTTTTTAATATTTTTTTTATCATTACTATTGTTGTTATACTTGAAATTTATTATTGTTAATAATTGTTTGAGAGTTTGTTTTATTCTGGTCTCAGGTTTATTGAGTTGTCCTGGGTTTCCACAGTTTATAAATAATTATGCATTCACACACATCTATTTTTCTTATCATATAAAAGCTTGAAAATAAAACAAATATAATAAATGCTAGTTGTAACCTATATATAGGTGCAGGTGTTGCTGTGTGTATCTGTTCATACCTGCTAAAGGAGTTAAAAGCAATATTCTCTCTGGGTTTGAATATTAGGACATAATGGAATTAAAAAGGGGAAAGTGGATGAACTAACCTAAGTTGCATTTAATATTATTAAATAGGGATAGAGTTAGTTAATTAAAGGGTGTGCAATTATTGGTTAAGCATTTCATCGGGTTCTCATTAGCACTCTATCAGATTACCCACAGTCTGAACATAGGTGGACGCAACTTTTTTTCCTTCTAAGCCTGGTAGGTCTCTGCAGATTGTTTCGTTAGGGGTAATAAATTAGAGTATATTAACTTATCCTCTCACCATATTGATACATCTGCATAGTAGTACCATCTGTAAGTTAGTTGACCATCCATTACATCTGGTGCACCATCATTGGGCTTGGTTAGTTTATGACTGTTGATGAAGAGTACTGCCCATTATCTGGTGTTTGCAGTCTTTGGGATAGTGGTCATTGTTCCGTCCATTTATATCTGGCACCAGCAACGTTTGGGGCTCAATATATAGGTGTATCATCACATAAATACTTTGTGTAAGTTGGTCATACATGGTGATCGAACCAGATGATTGTTATATCTGATAGATATATCCAAGTGCTAATCGTTCCGTCCGTTATATCTGGTGACCAAGGTATATATAGTGGGACTACACACCGCTAAAGATTGAATTAGTGACCGGTGTGACTGATATGATAGGTATTAGGGGGGTTTATGATGATGAGAATCCTTTCGTCCATTATAACAGTAAACTACTTTCATTGCTATTATCATAAATTAATTCGCACCTAATATTCTGTTTACTTCTATGTATATATATTCAAACTCTTTTTACTATCCATACTAATTCTCCATCTCTCCCACTATCTATTTTTTATTAATGCATCTATTCTTCTATTCAATTCCTTGCCATAATAACATAGCAATACTCCTAAAATAACCATCCCATCTTTTGTATAAGTATACTGATATAAATTCTTTATCCAAATCTTCTGCATAACATATGACCTTTCTCATCCATATTGTTGCCTGCTATTTATTCATAATTCAATTACATACTATTTTGGCTATTCTCTTAAGATCCATAAATTGCAATCTACCGAACATTTTCATTTTGTTTTTGCATCTCTCATATAAAAATTTGACCATCCCATTTTCCCTTGAATTGCCTCCTTTGCCATCCACAAATCTGTATCTAAAGCATGTCTTCCCACTTTCTTTATGTTTTTTCTAAGTAATCTAATACCCCTTTACCAATACATAATGAATTATTACCATATGTTATAATACCCTGATACTGCCATTTTCTTCCATAAAAATCTAGCTACATCATATTTATTACATGAAAGAATTGTTGATTGCTTTACCAATCCCTTTCTTTTCTTTGCTTCATTTATCAATTTTTTTTCCCATTTATCCAAGAAATTTCTCTGATTACTTAAGATGATTCCCAAATAGTTATATCTATTCACCACACTTAATTTTATATCACCCAATAAAAAATTCATTGTCTTTTTTCCCTGAGTATTAATCATCATTATTTCTCATTTCTCTTTACTAAATTTGATTCCCCTGCTTTTACCTATCATTGTGCATGTCTTCAGCTTAACTTCCATATCTTCCCTACTTTCTGTACCCAAGACAACATCTGCAAATAAAAGACCGGATAATGTATATACTCCCTCTGCCTAGTCTTTCTTTTGCTCTCTCCATTTCTCTCAATTACAACAAAAACAAAATAGATGACATAGAGCATCCTTGCCTTAGTCCCACCCCATTTCACTTTAACTGATTATATGTTCTGTAGTTGATACTTATAGCAATTATTTTGATACAATCTCATAATAAGATCTACTAAAGCTCCATCCATTTCCAAATTTACTAAACTTACCCATAATATATTCTATTTATTCTATTATATGCCTTCTCTATATCTATAGAAAACCATATATAACTGTGGACCTATATTTCTACTCATATGTATATGTTGTGTAACTACAAATAAACCTTATTTCTACTCATATCTATAAGCTGTGTAAATACAAACAAATTATCTCCTATATGCACATACAATTGAAAAGCACCTTGCATTTCTACCACTATATTATTTTCTTCCATCCATTTTGCAACCTTTCCAGCCACTATATATGCAAAACTTTATATAACACTGATGGTACCACTATTGGTCTATAATTGCTTAACTCTCTTATGATTCTTACCCTTTCCTTTGAATAGTAGCCTTATTCTTGTATTACTCCAACTATCTGGAAAATCTCTTTTATGTATCATCTTATTAAAATGTAATAATACATTCAATTTTGCCCTACATCCTAAATTCATTACCATCTCTGCTGTTTATCCATCTAAACCTCTACCTTTCCACTTTTCAATTTTTTCTCTGCCTCATTCATTTCATTTTCTGTAAACCTAATATTATCATTACTATATACTCTTATGTTTGTTATCACTCTCTCCTTCATGTCTAACATATTTTTTATATCCATTACATATTTATTTAAAATTGTCTCTAATTCTTCTCTAGAGCTACATTATCTTCCCTCATGATCTAGGAAGTCTATTTCTCTCTCCACTACATCCCTTCTTTTAATGTATTTCCAAAATATTTTACTCCCAACTCTTCCGCTTTTATTAATATCATCTAACAATTTAGTATTTAGTTTCATTCTTTCTCTATAATTAACTATTTTAGCCAACTTCTTTTTTAAAAATACATTTTCTATTTAACATTAACATCTTTTTCACTTTCTTTGTATGCTTTATTCTCTCTTTTACACTTTTATTAACTCTCATTTTTCTATTACTTTTATTTTTCTGAATATTCTCACTAAAACCCTATTTGCCACTTTTTCTACTTCATCACACCAGTCCCTATATTCATCCACAGCCAACACTTCCATGGTTTCTTCAACTTTTATTTTATATTCTTCTAACTTATTTTATCATTCATTCTACATCCACATCTTTCACTATCCTCTCTACTTTTATTACTATTCTCCATCACATTACTAAGCATTTATATTATAAAGAAATTATTATCATTATTACATACTCTCTTCAATATCAAACACTTTAATTTTCCATATTTTATTCATTCCCTCTTTCTCTACAATCTATTGGGTGAAATATATTATTTCTAGACCATGTGTATTTTCCCTCATAAATATTTGATACATTTCCAATGCTCAAATTTACTCTCTGACAAAAATTCTTCAAAAGCTGTCCATTTTTGTTATTTATATCATCAATTTATTCAATACACCCATTCATATACCCTATAATCATTATTCACTTCTCTTTTTTGAAACTCTCTATATCCTTAACTATGCATTCATATATGCTACTGTTCCATTCCATTATAGTTTGACTGTCTCCAGTGGCTATACCCACCATTCATTCTTGCCTTCCTAATCTTATCTCAGACCATAAATGTTCTTGACATTTAACAGTATTTAAAAACTTTTTTGACATAACTTCTATACCAGCACCCTTTTTTTCTTTTTCTTTTCTATTGATACTCTGCCATACCAAGTCTTCCAGTATGGGCTCTTCTTTTTCTCTTACATGTTTTTCCATTACTGCTAGTATCTCAAGCTCCTCGTTTTTAACTACTTTGTTTAATTCGAAACAGTTTTATGGCCTCCTACCACCTTGCATATTCAAATATCCAATTTTAACAATTTTTCCCCCTAACTACTCTTTTATAAATTCTTTTGACTTTTTTTTCTCCATTACATTTATAAATAACTTGCTTACCATTAATTTTACAATTTCATTCTCTTTCCACATCTACATTTATATCTAAATTACCTACCCTTTGTTTATTTCTTACATCCCATCCATTTGTCTTCTTTTTGATAATACTATAATTGTAACCCCCCCTCCTCCTTTATATGTTTCTTAAACTATATTCTTTATAAATTAAACTCCCTAAATCTTCACTTCCTTGTTTTGCTGAGTGAAATACATCTTTACTATACAATTTGCTCTTTTTAATAAAAAATCCCACACATCCACAAACATAACATCATTTCTTTTACACATTTTTTTTAATTTCTCATTTATAGAACATGACCTATCTAACATATACCTATTGCTAAATCTTGATCATAATCTATCTATTCCTGCTCTTTCTTTAATCTTACTCAAATTGCCAAAAAAAAACTTTCCACATGCCACCTAATGGCATGCTTGCCCTAGGCTAGGCTGCTTGGCACTGGTCTATGCTGTGGAAGGGCAATTAATATATTTTTACCTCTGGACAATAAGAGTTCACACACCTTTTATTTTTTTCTCTTTATCTACTGACAACTAAGTACATTAATTAGAATTAATAATTTAACCATACGTTTGTCAATTAAAAAGTATATAATTAAATATTAAAAATAAATTTCTGTTATGAAGATCATCAGTATATAGATTATGTGAAAAACAGTTAATAGATTAATAGATGTGGAATACTGCTATCTCTACTCTGAAACCTATGTTTAAAACCTGATAAACTGATGTATATCTCAGCTAGATAACCATAATATCGAAATTATTTTTTCAAAATATCATTAAGTTAAAATATAAATATTTGTTGGATTAATATAAGCACTAATTTTTAATAAAATAAGGTTTATTAATCCTTGAATTTTCTAATAACAATTATACTGAATTATTCCAAAAATAAGTCCTAACAAGAAAATGAGCTCTAACATGATTTGTCAGGATACTAATAATAAAAATCCTACCTAAATATAATCCTGTCAAAATCATCAGTCAGTTAGATGCCTTTTGTTTGCCTGTTGAAACACGTGGTGAGCATGTTGAATTATGAAGTAATAAATGCATAAGTAAACAATATTATTGACATTAATGCTTTAAATAAATGACAGTATAAATTATGTGCTACTTATTAAACGTTTTTGACAAACATACTTCTATCCGTATAGGAAAACAGTTTTCTTTCTGGTGAATCTTGGACATAAAGTAATGAATTTATTGACTTTATGAATGATTTAACAAACTTTTGAAATTTTATTTGCCACAAGCCAGTATACGCAAACGATTTATATTTTTATTTATATATTTTTAGGTATTTATTTATTTATATTTAATACTTACATTTAGAACACTTGATTTAGTTTTAGAGTTTCATCATTGTTTTATCATGGTAACTTTTAAATATCCAAGATAAAAGAAATATCAGTTTGATTTTTTAAACAGTTTTTCCACCTAAAAGACTTTAACTATATTATGGTATTTGGCACCATATTGAATTTTTTAAAAAAATTGTCTTGAGACACAATTTTCACAATAACTTCAGTTTTAATAATGTTAGGGAGAAATTCTATATAGTGGCAGAAAATAGAAACACGAAGGAAAACAATAAGCCTAGGATAAATAGTGATTACCATTAAAAAATTAAAAGGAAAAAAAAGTTCAATATCCGAAAAAAATATTACTTTATTGCTTGTTCATAATTTTTAATTTATCATTAACTAAGTTTAAAATTACATTTTTATTGATAATTTTTTTTGTATTCCTCTCAAAACTCTCATTCAAACTACATATAACACTTCTTAACTGAGATAATCCATAGCTTCAGAATTTACAAAAGTAGTAGCATAAGAATTCTTCATTTTTATCTTGTATCCCAAAAGTTAAAAAATCTCAATGTGTCTATAAGAAAAATATTCATCCTAATAAAAGATACAAAATATATCATGTCCAGAAGGTGGATATTTATTTGTAATCATGGCGATTGACTTCTTGTCTATTCAAAACTAAAAATTAAAGGCTACTATCTGTATCAATGATAAAATGAGTTTCTTCTTCTCATTTTATATTTTTATGCACATCAGAGATGCTATATTGTTATATTTATTGTACCACAGAGATGTAATTTATTTACATATAGCTCATTTTTTAGCTATAGAGTTGAAAATAATGTGATGCGAGATGTGGGCAATAGTACTGACTCCACAGCTTGAGTACCAAGGCATAGAAAGAACTATGATTTGATTCTTTGTTGGCATACAATTCCATGTCATATACATTATCACTGTGGCTATCACCACACACACCATATTCCTGTATTGCTTTTAAGAGTTTATATTCTCATATGGTATTATGCCCAGTAAATTTTGTGATTGCTTTATCAACTGCAACCTTTCTGTCCATCCGATATTAAGTCTTAAAATTTGCATTGCACTGCTCAATAATACCTTAATTATATATATATAAATCAACACACTAATATAAATACATAAATTATTAAACCTTTGGAGAATCATTATGTCTGTAAAATAAGGTTGCCTCAAACTTGAAGCAGAGTCCCAAAATTACATTGTATATAAGTCACTATTTTCATTATATTTGAATTTAAATAGAAGTATAATTTATATACTACATAGACACACTAATACAAACAAACATTAATAAATTATAAATTTATCAAATAATAAAAAAATAAATAATATTTAAATAATAAAAAAATTACAATTCAATACTTACCTACATTATGTTTACTTTGTGGATGAAGGCCTTGAAATTGCAAAATCATCGAAGCATGTTGAATCCATTTTATTAAGAAGTCTAGTGATAAAAAAAAGTGTGCCTTTGATTCTTCATGCAATCTATTAAACTGAGCATGAAAAAAAATTAAATGAACTTATTAATAAAAATATTAATAAATCAAAATTTTGTCTGATGTTAAGATGCCATACACCATTATAAAAAGGAGCTCAAACCACAGGGAATGATAGTACTGGTATATACATAGACCTTTTGGTTTTCCCACAATTTTAAAAAGAAGACAAAAGAGATTTTAATTCCAATGAATCAGCAGCAGTGATGCTAACATTTACGAAATCCTAAAATAAATGGAGTGATTTTAATAATCAAAGTTTAGCTTAAATTAAATCACCAATTTTTTGCTTAAATAAAAGTTTTTAAAGTAAGTACCCATGCAGGACAATTACAAGTAATTTGAAATGTGTTTATAGTGCAAACTTGATACCAACTGGACATGGTTGTTTCATATATGAATTTTCATAACTCAATATGTTGTATGTTGCAATGGACTTACTTAATATACATATGTGACATATGAAAACAGTTTTTAAATTTTATGCCTCCATTTTTTTATTGTGTTTGTGTAAGTACATCATTTTTAACTGTAATCATTATTATTACCATCCCTATCTCATAAGTCTTCAATTTATACTTGATTTATTGGTAATTTTAAATAGAGTAATGTTTTGATCTCCAGATAAAATGAATGCAAAAAGAAAAATTGTGGAGGGATCCCAAAATAAGAATCTTACAGTTTTTGGTGAAGAAAAAATATATATGAATAAATGTACATTTTTAATTTCAATAAATGTAGATTATTGTACACAAAAAGTAAGATATCCACTGAAAATAAGTATTATGTTGTCTTTTGAAGCAAAATAATAATAATATAAGACCTGGTCTTATTTTCAGGAAAACATGGTAATATGTAGCACTGAATATTTATAATCTGGGATTATTTTGTAACCCACAACTTTAATTGTAAATATATCAAACAAAAAATTAATTGTTTATATTCAGCCAATACAATAATTATTATCAAGCTTTTTCAACTTTCAGTTACAATTTAATTTTACAGATTCAGCTATTGACAAAATTAAAACAATATATAACTATATAACATTATAAAATACAAAAATTTATAATGTAAATAAATTGTCTATATAAATATAGTACGAATATAATCTAATGTGAGTGTGGATATTGTTTTAATATATACTTTGATTAATTTTTATAGTAAACTTAAGTCTCCAACATATAAAATGAAATCTTAAATACAATATATTATTGATGACTAAACATCAATAATGTAAATTTAAAAATAAATAAATAAATAAAATAAAAAAAACAGATATATTAATCTTTAACTGAGGTTTAAAGTTTATCTGTGCTAAGATAATCTCTAGTTTCAAAAAATGATTAGTAATAATCATTAGTGTATTTATCTGAAATGGATGGCTTCAAAGTTGTGAGTGGAGTGAATTTGACAATGGTAAATGTAACAATTTACTCTAGATAAATACTTTGCATATAATAGAGATATATATGAGATAGTTACCTGGGCCAACTGATGAGTGCTGGATTAGCACGAAATGCATCTTGGAGGTCATTTGTCTTTTATTGTATTTTTATTTATATGAATTTGAAAAGAATAGAGAAGTGTGGAGGTGTTTATTATATCAACAATAAAGTACAAGGTTAGCGACAGTTGCTTTACAAGCAGTTGTCCCGGGATAGTGGGTTCGCTTCTCTGCTGATGCTATGACCATGAGAAAATATATATACTTCCAATTTATACTGATCATATTTCATCTTTAATTGCATCGAACCTTAAAAATTTTGATGGAAAATAAAATCCTTTTTTAATCATTAATATTGTGAGTATTATATCTGACTTTACGGTATTTAAATAATAAATTGAAATTATGCATTACTTAAGCACATTTCCTTTATATTTAATTATTTCAAAAAGCCTCAAGCAATAATATACTAAAAATAAAATATGAAAATATACAAACTAATTCAACCCTGACTTTCAGATTACAAACTCAAAAGAATCAAAATCTATTAATAAATTTTTATTTATGCCTTAATTAAAGCAAGAATATTAAACGAAAAATTTCTCAGGTAAATGTATATTCATAGAAATCATTTTTAAATTATTTATATCTAAAGTGCTCTAAAAAGTATTTTTTTGAATTATAGACGTAAAACTATGATAATAATTTCTAAGAAAAGTTCGACTAAGAAGCATAATATAGAAACGGCATTAAAAAATAATAAAGTCAGTTAAATAAATAATAAATCCGGAGGGAAAAGTATATAAAATAGTATTAAAGTTAGTTTAAAAAAATATGATTAAACATCAAATTAAAAGATTATGTGGTGATAGTTTTAATTACCTTCATATGCTGCAAACACAAATATGGATTTAATATTACATCTTTAAGTCTATAAATAGCTCAAATGAGCTTAATAGCAATATGAATATAATGTATAAATACATAAATTTTAATAATTAAAAGCCCAAAGCCTTTAAATAACATAAATTAAATATTAAAAGCTACTTTTTCTTTTGAGTATATTCATTAATTACCAGATATTACGTGCTCAGAAAGCTATAAATTAGCGATGGTTGAAACACATACTTTTATATACAGTATAATAATTACCGCGTAATGGTAAAACGTTAATATATACGTATACATGTATGTATATATAAGGAATTTAAACTCTGATTTTCAAGCACCCTACATCTATCCACTCCATACACATGATGAAAAAAATAAAGGATCTCCAATATAAGTATTTCGTGCTGAACCAGCACTCAACAGTTGTGTGATGGTTCGGAATGAAGTAAATATATATATATATTAGAGATCATTTTTCTTTTCACATATATGTTGTCATGTGTATTGGTTGTAGAAGATGGAGTAAATAGATATAAAGATCTTAAAAGTCTGAGTTTCAGTATGGTCAATATATTGTATTTAAATATTATATATACAATATTCAAATATAAGTATATTGTCTATACTAAACTCAATGTAATTAGAAAAGACTTGAACTCGGAACTTTCAAGCTTCCTACAGCTATATACTCCATTTGCCCATGACCATATATATTTGAAAAAGATAAATGATCTCCAATATATGTATTTTGGGCTGAGCCAGCTCTAATCAGTTGGTTAGGAATCACTATTTCCCAAACACATATTACAATCAGTGCTCAGTTTATATTAAGATAGCAAATCTTCAAACTTTAATGGACATCTTTATCCTCCATCTCTTCTCCCATCCATATAATTACATTGTTTTCTAAGGCAATATACTTATATTTGAATGTCACACATTCAGCTTTTATTCTTATCATTCATCTTCTGTGTATTTAAATGAACATATTAAGGTCCTATATGTGAGGGGTCAGATTGACTTAAAGTCAATGTGGGTATGACAATAATATTGACATCAACAAAGGTTTTGGAGTATTCCATCATTTTCAATGATAAGGATGGCTGAAGAGTTGGAGAATGGAGAAGATTGAAGCTTGTCATTAAAGTTTGAAGAATTGCCATCTTAATATAAACTGAGCTGCGATTGTATATATGTGTTGGAGATGGTGATCTGGACCAACTGATGAGTACTGGTTCAGCATGAAATATGTATACTGGAGATTATTTAGCTTTTTCATATGTGTACGGCCATGGGTATCAGTTATATAAGATAAAAGTCCATAGCTGTAAGTAGCTTGAAAGTTCAAGTCCATTCTAATTACTTTAAGTTTAGTATAGACAATAACCTTATATTTGAATATTACATACTCAGCCTGTATTCTACCCATCCCACTTCTATGTATTTAAATGGACATATTAAGGTCCTATATTTGAGAAAGTCAAAGTGATTTAAAGCCAACATGGCATCATCAAGGACTTTGAGTGTTCCATCATTGAATTTTCAATGATATGGATGATGGAAGGGCTGGAGAATGGAAAAGATTGAACTTTTTGACTGGATGGCTGAAAGGTTGGAGGGTGGAGAAGATTGAAATTCATTCATTAAACATTGAAAAATTGCTATCTTCATATAAACTGAGCAGTGATTGTATATGTGTGTGGGAGATGACGATCTGGACCAAGTGATTAATGCTAGTTCAGCAATAAATACATATATTAAATATCATTTATCTCTTTCCCATGTATATGGTCATGGGTATCAGTTGTATAAAATGGAGTGCATAGTTGTAGAGAGCTTGAAAGTCTAAGTTCAAGTTTCTTCTAATTACCTTATTTAGTATAGGCAATATACATATATTTGAATATTGCATGTTCAGGCTATATTCTGCCCATCCCATTTCTGTGTATTTAAATGGATATATTAAAGTCCCCTAATTGTGAGAGGCAGAGTGACATTAAGTCAACACTGCTGTGACAATAATGTTGGCATCAAAAAGGGCTTTGAATGTTCCCTCATTGGATTTTCATTGTAAGGATGGCTGAAGAATTGGAGGGTGGAGAAGATTGAAGCTTTCCATTAAAGCTTGAAAAGTTGCTATCTTAATATACACTGAGCACTCTTTCATATATGTGTGAGATATGATAATCTGGACCAACTTATGAGTGTTAGTTCACCACAAAATTTGTAAATGATTGACCATTTATCTTTTTCATATATATATATATATGTGTGTGTGTGTATGTGTGTGTATGTGTGTGTGTGTGTGGTTATGGGTATCAGTTGTGTAGGATAAAGTGCATAGCTATAGTGTGCTTGCAATACCAAGTCACTTCTAATTATATTAAGTTTAGTGTAGACAATATACTTGTATTTGAATATGACCTATTCAGCCTTTATTCTGCCCACAACTTCTTCTATAAATTTAAATCGACGTATAAAGGTCCTATATGTGAGTAATGTGCTAGTAAATAAAATTGAATATTACATAAGTATTATAATATTTGTTTAAAAATTTTTAATATATAATCATAAAATTGCAAATATAAAGAAACAAAATTACTTTTGTTCAGAATAGCTCCTAACTGGAATTGGTTAATTGTTTGTTCTTGTTTTTTTTTGCAATCAGTTATTATAATAAATTAAATTACATTTTCTTTATTATAAGCATTACTTTCAATAGTAATTATAGTATTTGAATAAAAATATTGAAACAATAGCCATTATATTTAACCAATAAATGGTTAGAAAGAATACTAACCCAAAAACACTCGTAAAACTCATACTACATGAGTTAAAATTAAACTAATTTGATTTTCACATAATATACACATGTCTATGACAGCTTTAAAATGGACACTTGTTCAATTTTAAAAATTCTGTGAAACTAAGCAAATAAAATATTTTGTGGTATCTCATACTAGTAGTTGGTATTGAGTGTTTGTTAAGTAATAAAATATCTAAAATAATAAACATAAAAAGTAGTGAGATAATAATACCAAAATGAACATCATTAATAATCTTCTCTATGAGTTATCATGAATATAAACATCAATGAACTAACTCTAACATCTATAAAGATAATCATTGGCTTTGTGCCATCAAAGAAATCTATAAAGAACTATTTGGATTTTCACATATGAATATTATTATTTTAGTGTAATTTTCACTACACCACTGTCACACAAGGTAGGAACTGGCTTCATTTATACATTTCTAATATCTCATGAAAAGATATAATCTTAAACATATAATCAAAGACATGAGAAAGAAATCTATGATCCCCAAGATGCACATTTAATACTAGATCAGCACTTATCAGTTGGCCCAGACTACAATCTCTTACACAAATCTTTATCATTGTTCAGTATAGGTAGGTAGGTAGGTAGGTAGGTAGGTAGGTAGGTAGGTAGGTAGGTAGGTAGGTAGATAGATAGATAGATAGATAGATAGATAGATAGATAGATAGATAGATAGATAGATGGATGGATAGATAGATGGATGGGTAGATGGATGGATGGATGGATAGATAGATAAGATAGATAGATAGATAGATAGATATATAGATAGATAGTTGGATAGACAGATAAACAGATATATTGATAATAAGTAGATAGATAGATAGATAGATAGATAGATAGATAGATAGATAGATAGATAGATAGATAGACAGACAGATAGATAGATAGATAGATATATAGATGGATGGATGATGGATAGATGGATAGATAGATAGATAGATAGATAGACAGACAGATAGACAGATAGATAGATATATAGATGGATGGATGGATGGATGGATAGATAGATAGATAGATAGATAGATAGATAGATAGATAGATAGATAGATAGATAGATAGATAGATAGATAGATAGATAGATAGATAGATAGATAGATAGATAGATAGATAGATAGATAGATAGATAGATAGATAGGTAGATAGATAGATAGATAGATAGATAGATAGATAGATAGATAGATAGATAGATAGATAGATAGATAGATAGATAGATAGATAGATAGATAGATAGATAGATAGATAGATAGATAGATAGATAGATAGATAGATAGATTTCTACAGTGTATTTGACGTGTTAAATATGCTGCCTTTACAACTTTGACACAAATCACTTAATGAAAATATATCATAATTTTTATTAGTCAATCCTTAGATGAGATTATTCAGCAATGAATAATATTTCTATAGTGTAATTTTCACTATCCCATTCTCATGCAAGATAGAAACTGATTTCTATCCACTTTTAACACCTTGTGGAGGAATGTAATCTTAAATCCATGACCAAAGATGTAAAGATGATCTTTGACCCCAAGATGTGCATTTCATGCTGAAATAGCACTCATCGGATGATTCTGACCACAATTTCTTTGAATGACTAAAAATTATTGATTAGCACATATATATTGCAAATAGTATGCTAGAATTAGCTTTGGGATTGAAATCACCCTAAACACTGTGAACAAAAAATATATACACAATTATTTTATTATTAAATAATATCACAGAGTTAACTTACAAATTTCTTAAAGTACAATATAATGAAATCAGTGTCACACACTTATAATTCACAAAACAAATAACTGTAAAGACAAAGGCATAAAAATAAATAATTCAGAAATTATTTAATAAAATTAACTAGTAATCCAAAGAATAGAAAAAATTATTGAAATGAATATTGTGACAAAAACAAAATTAATACACATCTTGATCAATCCTATCCATGTAATACATATACAATTTTATATAACAAATGATTATTTCTGATTATTCTTAATTAATTAAAATTTAATCTAAATAAGCTATTCCCTTGCACTAACCAAAAGTAGTAAAAATATTTTTCAACAAAACACCAGAAAAGATTATTCAATAAATTTAATTTAATTTTGTATAAAATAACATTTATTAATGTAGATGTTCACACTACAATATCATATCTTACTATGAATTTTTTCTTTCCTTCTTATGTAGTTACGAAGTTAAGTGTTTCTTATTGTAAATCTGACAAATAATACTTTAGTTGATTTTGGGTCCAGTTTTTTATAGTTTTCCTAGTAGTTGTTTTTATCCATGTCACTTTTCTTCTTCTTTTTTTTTGTAGCTCCAGATATTTAGTTTAATACTTATTTGGATTTTATTAATCTTTCATTTAGATTATTCTTTCATATATATGTAATGGTCACTTTGATCTTCTTTTGATCTCCTAGGGTGCCGCTAGGTCATTAACTATCCAGAAAATTTACTTTATGGTGATTCAAAAGTTAACGATGATGGTCAATGCTACCAGTTCGACTCAGATAGAGAAAGAGATATTTAACATTGTTCAGACAATTGAGGAAAGAGCACATAGACAAACGTCAGCCAAAATAATTATAAATAATTTTAAAATTTATTAAATATAAAATATTTGTCAAACAAAATATGAAAGTTTGACCTAAATTCCTCCACCTGGTTTATCAGAGTGTGTAAGAGAGTATTGTAACATTAAACACCCTGGGAGATAAGTTTGTTTTCTCACCTAAGAATTAAAAGGGATTTATAATGTCTTCCTGCTAGTGATTTATATACACAAATTTCAGTTTCTTTTAGTTAGAGATGTATGGGATACAACGAATCAGCACAGAAAGTTCTTTTCCTACAACCCGACAAAACCTTGGGATGTTATAGGAGTATCATTTGCCCACAAACTCTCATGGAAGATCACATTTAAAACCTTCAAGATTGATTCCAACAAAAGAAAAAGAGAAAATATTACAGTATTACATAATCTGAAAGACATGAAAACCAAAATCTTTACTGTTTAAGAAAAACAGAACATTACACAGTAATTCACTAGCCAAAAGATTTATGGTATGCAGGAAATACAAACCAAGATTGTCTAAATGAATCCTAATGAAAAAATAAGGGCTAGATGAGTTAAAAAGAAAATTACTAATATCTGCCCAAGCATTTATCAAAGATTAGAAAAATAAACAGAGAAAAACACTAAGCATATAAAATATAAACAATACATTTTTGGATAAATAAATCTAAAATATGAAATCTTAAAACTAAGACTTCAATACATGTAATAATAATAAAAATACATAATAAATTAATTAATTATATTTAAATGATTATACATCTTATTATAGGTCCAGGTTTTTATGAGATTGAGCTGAGACTTTAATATACAGATTTAAGCTCTGGTTATAATATAAAAATATTTGTTACTTTCAAGGCATAATATTCTGCCAGCTGATTTCTTCCAGTGGAATGTGCACAGTTTATTTCTTTTAGAGTTCATTATGATGGTTTTAATTTCTATTTCTTGAGCCAGGAGTATGATAGCAATATTCAGAATCAGTTCTGGACAAAGGCATTAAGGCATGTTTGTAGTGATGCAATTATGTGGCTCTGGGATTCATCTTGAAAAGGTTTTGCGTGGCATATTGTTGTTAATCTGGTTCTTCAAGGTAGGAAGTTTTTGCATTCTGGATGGACAATCAGTGTTTCCAATATCTTAGTGTATTCACTTCTTCTGTTAGCAAGTATCTAGGCAATTATTTCTGAGCACAGCAAGCAATAAATACCATGCATAAAATCTTCTATTAGCAGTCTGCAAAAATATAACTTCAAGAATCCATGTTTATCTTTAGCAAATATAAATTGAGAAGAATAAGTCAAAAACCTGAAGCTTTTATATCAAATTGTTACCTCCTGTCTAATGTTGATTAAAAGGTATTGACCAAGGTAAATCTCTATCTCCTGCTTAAGCTTATTTAAAAACAAAATCCAACCAAGGCTCTTATCTATTTTCAAATATTAATTAAATTTAAGTAAATGGAAAAATAAGTCTCAGCTTTTAAAATAGATTACAATCAGCAAAATGAAAAAAACTGATCGTAAACAAAACATTTTTTTTTTACATTAAAATGTTTTTACAATCAAGTACATGTGTTATGGCACATACTCTTAATATGGCACATACTCTTAATACATAAAAAAATAAAGTACAACAATTTTTAAATTCAACTTTCTTATAAAATCTTTCAAATTCATTCTAATTTTGATTTTTTTTGATAGTGCTTTTGAAGTGGATAAAGCATCTGGTGCAATATATAGCTCCAGGTTTCCACTAATCCCTTTTTTTCATTTTATTACTTCTTTACTTAGATTCATTTCTATTATCTTTTGTAGTTGCTGATTTTCTAGTTAATAATTATTCTGATTTCAGGTTAGTAAAACTTGAGATAGTCATGATTTTGAATGAAAGTTTCTTTTTCGTACTTTCTTTTTAATCAAATTGGTTACATAGTTGAGTCAGTAATGTTCTTCTTTTAACAAAAGTTTACCACATGGTTATTGTAAGCATCATAATATTATACACTTTTGCAAATTTTATTTATCTTTTTAATTAAGAGTGAGATTAATGAGTGAGCTCAATCAAGCATCAGACTTCCAAGATGTGATGATGATTACTGAATCCCTACTACTGAACCCCTACTGAATTCTATAGTCTAGATATAATTTTGTTTTCAGAAAACCAAGTCTAACATCCATTTTTTAATCCAGTCGTATGACTACCTTGGAATTTACTCCATTAAGTATTGACCAATTGATTTTCTTTTTATATGAAACATTTTTTTTTCATAAAAAAAACTATTTGATTTATATGCCAATTTGAAAAACACTTCATTTATTCATCGATAAAAATCTAATCCTTTCCTGTTTTTAGTTTTTTAAATTAATTGACAAACAACATTTAATATCTTCAGGGATAAAGTTGTTTGATTCATCATGTCAACCAAAGCTATATGTGAAGACATTGGAAAAGATATTCTGTCCTGGTTTTTAGGCAATACTATTATTCAAAATCAAGTGGCTACAGTAAATGGGACTACAAATTGGGATGAATTAACTGACCAGAACCCATAACTTTTTACAGAGCAACATACAGTTAAACCAGATAATTTTGTTGTGTCAAGAAAAAATAGGCTTTATATTTTGATTTAAATGGAGTTAAACATTGTTTACAACCTCAACTAGGACATGAAATGACTACTGGTAAAACACAAGGTGAATTAAAGAATTTTATGGTGTATCCATGTGTATCTCATAAACAATGGGAAGAAATTTATGTCTGCATTTATTCAAACTGTTTTGTGGATACTATTTTATCATGAAGGTGGAGTTGATATTGAAGATATAGATGCAAAGACTATAAAATTGCACATTCCTGTTGGAGAAAATCATTATTAAACAAATTATAGTGTTTTTCCATATGCTTCTAACCAAAATGAGGAAAATTTGGTAAACTTCATACAATCTTTATACAGAGTTTATGTTGAATTATTTTTACTTATCTGGAAATTAATCCTTTAGTTGTTAAGGATCATGATATGTACATTCTTCATTTGGGTGCCAAAATTGATGCTATGGCTGAGTACATCTGCAAAACTAATTAAAAGATAACTTTTTTTTCCCAAAAATAAAGATTTTCTTTTTGGTACTTGAATACTAAAGCTTCAATGTAGGGGACATAGGAAATCTTTTCACACCACAATAAAAGTGTCATGTCATGATGTCATATTGAAAGAAATAATCCTATACTTTTCAGTGGTGATGATGTTATAGTTGACATCATCTTATCATAGATGACTTTATATTGAAAGATATAATTGGACATTTTTCAGTTATTGGCCAGATTTGTTTCTCAACAGCTATTTTTTCCATTGTGATATTCTTGTTATTTTCATTTGTGTTTTTGGTTTAATTTCTTTATAAAAAAAAAATGATAACAGTTTAATTAAAATCCCAGCATACTTTGCAATCAAGTGATTTTATTTTTGGAGTGAAAATTTTTACTGCAGATCTCCATTTTCTATGGTAATATTTAATAGGAAAAGTTTAGTTTTAACACATATATTTCTATTATATATTACATGGTAAGGGTAGTAGGAATATCCAAATTATTCCAAATTCATAATCATTTACTGTTTGTTTTATGTATATTTAAATAACTATTTTTTAATTAATAGCATCACTCTTAAAACTTGTTTTTTTTTTAAAAAAAAGTTGTTCAAAATTACTTAAATAACCTTAAAATTTACAATAACCTATCACGCTGACCTTACGTAAATAAAAAATTCCTATTTCATACTTATACAAATACTGTTAACAAATCACAGAGAATTGTCTTTCAAACCAATAAAATCAAGTTACTTAACTTTAAATTGGAAATATAGGGGATCTTAACACAGACTTTCAAGCACCCTTCAACTATCCACACTATCTCATACCAATGAAACAGATGACCACACACATAGAAAAGATAAATAATCACTAATATATGTATTTCATGCTAAACCAGTAGTCATCAGTTGGTCCAGATTATCATCTCCGACACACATATATAATCAGTGCTCAGTTTATATTAAGATAGCAAATCTTCATACTTTAATGGAAAGGCTTCAATCTATTCCAACCTCCAACTCTTCAGCCATCCATTCTATTGAAAATCTGTTGAGGGAAAGTCCAAATGCCAATATTATTGCCATGCCCATGTTGATCTGAAGTCACTCTGACCCCTCATGTACAGGACCTTATCAATTTAAATACATACAAAAAGAATAGGAAGGATGCACATTTGATGTGTAAGATTTGAAATACAGGCTTTCTTCATATACCTGGAGTTTAATTGTAAATATAATGGATTTGAATACAGACTTTCAAGCACCCTTCAACTATCCACATTATCTCATACCATTGATACACTTGACTAATCACCAATATAATATTTCCTGCTAAACCAGGACTCAGCATAGAATTTGGGCTTTCCATCATTATAGTTTCAATGGTTTGGATGGATGAACAGTTGGAGACTGGAGTAGATTGAAGCCTGTCCATTAAAGTATGAGGATTTGTTAATTCTGACTCTTTTTTCGTTTATGTAAACAAATTTTACACTTGTTCGGTGGTTTTGGTAAAGCGCCATCTTTTGAACATAAATAACAAGTGATAGCAGGTTACGTGAGTAACTTGTTTTTGTTTTTCATATATATATATATATATATATATATAGAGAGAGAGAGAGAGAGAGAGAGAGTAAGGAGTTTGCTATTAACTGAAAGGAGACCCTTTGATTCCTCTTGGAGGCCTTAAAGAAACCGAGCAGGGCAAATTCCTAATGTCCACTCCATACGTTTTTGTCATTGCAGCTGTTATTACTATGTGATTATTCATATAGTATACGAACATGGATGGGCTGCTCACCAACACGCATTAGCCAGTGTGGTGAGTTTATTGGCTTTTTACCTCCGAGTTTAAGAATATTTTTTCAATATATACAATCATGACAGACAAAAATAAAGCATGGCCCTTATTCCCAGGAGGCTGTAAAGTCACCAACCAAGGCAGCGGTTGGTGGCCGAAGGCGGAGGGTGCTAAGAATCCCCTGATTGCGGACTCAGGCTGCCATTTGATGACGACTTTTTATTTAGGTACTTACAACTGCAGATCACTTTCAAGTGAAGGAAGATTGCAAGAGTTAGAAGAAGAACTATCTTATATTAAATGGGACATTATTGGACTTTGTGAAGTTAGAAGAAAAGGTGAAGAAACAATTCATTTAAAAAGTGGACATGTACTCTACTATAGAGGCACAAATATTGGAAATACAAGTGGAGTAGGATTCATTATAAATAAAAAATGGAAGAATAACATTGTAGAGATTGATGGTGTTTCGGACAGGGTGGCAAGATTAGTTTTACAACTTAATAGCAGATACCAAATGCAGATAATTCAGGTTTATGCCCCAACAAGTTCTCATAGTGATGAAGTAGTAGAAGATTTTTATATGGATGTACAAAAGGCTTTTGATCAGAGTAAACAACATTTTAAAATTGTTATGGGAGACTTTAATGCTAGAATTGGTAAACAAATGAAAGATGAAAATGCTGTAGGTAATTTTGGTTATGGTAATAGAAATGAGAGAGGACATAGACTTGTGGAATTTGCAGAAAAAGAAAAACTTTATATTATGAATTCTTTTTTTGAGAAAAAGGTTAAAAGAAAATGGACTTGGAAGCATCCAAATGAAGGTACAGCAGAATTGGACTATATTTTGACTAACAGAAAATACATATTTCAAGATTGTAATGTTCTTAATAAATTTAACACAGGAAGTGATCATCGATTAGTAAGATGTAAGATACATGTTAATGCAAAACTAGAGAGACAAAAATTATTAAGAAAAACAATATTTACAGTTGATATTCCTAATCTTCAGAAACATTCTAATGAATTTAAATTAGAACTTACCAATCGGTTTCAAGTATTAGTAGATTTTGAACAAGATTCAGATTTGAATGAAATTAATAGGAAAATAACTGATACACTTTTAAAAACTGCCACAAAGATAGCTGGTAGAAAAAAGCAGGAATTGACCAATAAAATTTCTACTGAGACTAGAGAATTTATGAAGAAAAGAAGGAATATGAAGATATACAAAAATGATGCATTAAAAAGGATTGAATATCTCGAATTTTGTAAAATGGTGTGGAAAAGAGTTGAAAATGATATAAGAAAGTATAATTGTGAACTAGCAAGGAAAGCTGTAGAAGAGAATAAAAGTCTAAAGAGTGTAAAACAACATTTTGGTATTGGTAGGAAATTTATATCTGCAATAAGAAAAAAAGATGGCATTATTACTAAAAAGAGAGATGACATCATGAAATGTGTAGAAGACTTCTATCAAGAATTATATAGTAATAAAGAACAAGTACCTCCTATACCTATTATATCTTCTGAATTGCCCAGAATTTTGAATGAGGAGGTGAGACATGCAATTAAATTTATGAAGAAAGGGAAGGCTCCAGGTAATGATGGAATTATAATTGATATATTAAAAGAAGCAGGTGAAGAAATAGAATTTTTTTAGCAAAGTTATATTCTAAATGTCTAAATGATAAAGATGTACCAGATGATTGGAAGAATGCGGTATTAATATTAATATTTAAAAAAGGTGATAAAGAAGATATTAGAAATTACAGACCTATCAGTCTTTTATCAGTTTTATACAAAATTTTTACTAAGATAATTACAACTCATCTACAGAGAACACTGGACTTCCACCAACCAAGAGAACAAGCTGGATTTAAAAGTGGTTTTAGTACAGTAGATCATATCCAGGTATTGAGAGAAGTTATAGAAAGGACAAATGAATATGAGTTGCCATTATGCTTAGGATTTGTAGATTATGAAAAGGCATTTGATTCTATAAATATTTCTTCAGTGATTAAAGCATTGGATCATCAAGGTATAGATCCAGGATATTGTCATATTTTAAAGAATATTTATAAAAATGCAACAGCAACAATTAGATTACATAATGATAGTAGGAAAGTCAACATTGAGAAGGGTGTAAGACAGGGTGACTCCATATCTCCAAAACTTTTTACAGCAGTGCTGCAAGAAGTATTTTGTGGATTAAAATGGGAAGCTAAAGGAGTGAAAGTAAATGGAGATTATTTAAGTCATTTAGATTTTGCAGATGATGTAGTTGTTTTTGCAAATAATGCTTTAGAGTTACAGGAAATGTTGCAGGAGTTATCAGATGAAAGTAGGAAAGTAGGACTAAAGATAAATGTTGAAAAGACTAAAGTAATGTTTAATAGATTTTCTCAAAATATGAAAATAAAGATTGATTATGATGAATTAGAAGAAGTTAACAGTTACAAATACCTTGGTCAGATTATTAATACAGATGGAAACATAATGGATGAAATTAATCATAGAATTAAACTTGGTTGGAGTGCTTTTGGTAGAAATAACTTGATACTAAAAGGAAATATGCCTATGTGTTTGAAAAGGAAGGTTTTTAATAAATGTGTTTTGCCAGTTCTTACTTATGGATCTGAGACTTGGACACTTAATAGAAGAGCAATACAGAGACTTCAAACCACTCAAAGGAGTATGGAGAGATGCATGTTGGGAGTAACAAGAAGAGATCGAAAACGCAATGTATGGGTAAGAGAACAAACAGGTGTTACTGATCTCCTTGAAAAAATTAAAAGACTGAAGTGGAGTTGGGCTGGACATATTGCTAGAAGAGATGATAATAGATGGACAATTGAAATTTTAAACTGGATTCCAAGAGATTGTAAAAGACCCAGAAAGAGACCACATGTGAGATGGATGGATGAAATAAGAAAGTTTGCAGGGGTGATGTGGAGAAGAGAAGCTAAAGATCGGAAAAGATGGATTGAACTTGGAGAGACCTTCATCCTGCAGTGGATTGATAATGGTTGATGATATATATATATATATATATATATATATATATATATATATATATATATATATATATATATATATATATATATATATATATATGGGAGATGATAATCTGGACCAACAAACTGAGCATTGATTATATATATATATGGGAGATGATAATCTAGACCAACTGAGGTTTGCTGGTTTAGCATGAAATATGTATATTGGTGATTATTTATCTTTTGTACATGTGTGTGGTCATGTGCATCAGTGGTATGAGATAGTGTGGATAGTTGAAGGGTGCTTGAAAGTCTCTTTTCAAATCCCCTATATTTACAATTAAGCTCCAGGTTTATGAAGAATGTCTGTATTTCAAATCTTAACTTAAAATTATAATTATCCAAATATGTCTAATATTATTAATAATCTATTAGAATCAAATGTCAATATAAAAGCTTAGCATTTAAATTGAATTTAAGATTTATACTGATGAGGTTGAAATCTAATCAAAATAAATCATTCTATTTAATGGAATCTAAATACCAATTTTTATGTATGCAATTACTAATTTTATAATGCAATAAAGTTTACCATCTTTGTAAAACTAAATACTAAATTATTATAATATACATCCAATAAATAATAGTTTAAAAGAATATGAAGGCATCAAATTATAATCGCCTTTGTGGACTTTAACTAATTAGTATGTTTGTACTTTATAAACTATTAACTAGCTCAGTTATAAGTTTTTACCCAAAATAACTATTGTATATAACTAATGAAATAATTATGATAATCTTCTGAACATGTAGAAATACCAAATTAATTAATCTAATAATTAAAATGTAAAACTAGCTCATGTGATAATACATTGGATTTACTATAAAGAAAATAACATGTAATTGTACAGACACTTATCAATCCCATTGTTTAATTCCCGGACTGTCTTATGAGTATTTGTTATAAACTATATGGTGTAAATCAATACCGACCACTTTTTGTCAAAATATTATTAGCCAATAGGTTTGTGTTATAAATTGAATGACAACTAGAGTAAACATATGTTTTAGATCAGTCACTCTCAACCTTCCTAATGTTGCAACACTTTAATACAGTTTCTTATGTTGTGGTGACTCACAAGCTTTAATTTTGCTACTGTTATGAATCAAAAATGTATTTTCCCTGTGAAAGGGTTGGTTGTTCGACGCGCAAAGGGGTCATGACCCATAGGTTGAGAACTGCTGTTTTAGATGAATTTAAAATTTATTAACAATTAATAAAATAAATAATAAATAGACAATGAACATTTGAAACATATACTATAACCAAATATTATGGTACATAATCTTTATAGAAATTAATATAATAAGTGTTTATACATTAAAATTCACCTATATAGTGTTGAATATATAATATATATATTTATGTGAGATGGAAAATGTTGTTACACATATACACTCTGTGAAATACGTGAAAGTTAACGACACTTTTCTAATCTTCATAAAAAAAAAATTAATTATAAAATGAAATGAAATATAATAATTATAACTTTATTTATTCATTCACTTTACTTTTTAAATAAAATACCAATGAATAAGTGTTACAATATAGTTGTTTTAGATTTTCAATACTTATCAGATGCATATTCAAAAATAATTTACAGTTAACGAATATGAAAATAATATTTAAAATCAAAATTTTACTTGCTAAAATTTAAGATATAAATTTAAATTTTAAATTAATTTTAACTTCCTTTACTTCAAGTATATATATATATAATTATTTAACTTAAGATATAGCAATCAATTATATTTATAAGTATACACCATTAAATACATAAATAATATATATATATATATATTGTAAATGTAAAAACAAAGAAGATAGTTATATAAAAGCTCTGATGAAGACTGCAGAACAGTTGAAACTGTTAAAAAATGAAAGGAATTATATAAAAAAAAATTGCATTAGTGTATATGCGGATATTTATAAAAAGTAATATATACTAACATATGACTTGATTCTAATCACCATCCTCTTATATGATATTTATATGTAGCAATAATTCCAATGTCTATTCTGTAAGCTATAATTTAACAATGCTTATTAATCCAATCCAAGTAAAAATATCCTAAATAGTCATCCAAAATACTGCATATTTTGTTAATTCCAATATTTTTCAAGTATTAAATTTTATCCTTCATTTTGCAAGTATTTAATACTATAATGACATCATGAATAAACAGATTCTATCTTAATTTATGTCAGTATGTCAAATAAATAAACTGATTTAAATCCTGGGTTTAAACACTTCATCAACATTGTAAAATTATATCTGCAGATGAAAACAATTCTTATATACAATGTTATGTTGTTAGCATTTATATTTCATTATTGAAACATTTTGTTCACACACAATATCCATTTTTAGGGAAATATTAAGATAACATTGAACATAATAAATAACTTTTTCATTCCCTTACCCCATTCTTGGTAATCCATTCCAATTTTTCTGGACAAATATAATTCTTCTCACCCCATCATTTTTATAGTAAGCTGTCATTTTTGTGCTAACATTCTGACAGATTTCTTTGTTCTCACTAAATTTAAGCTTTCAATTATCATTTTGATATTAAACCATTATTATTTATCAGAATATAATAAATTTGATTTCATTTAATAGATATATTTGTTTAGAAATTAAATAAATTTTAAAAAATCACATTGATTTTTGGAATTATTTTAAAAATTAGATTTTAATCAAAACAAAATGCTATCACATCATCAAATTTCAGGTGGTGCTGATTCAATTTGCAAAATGAAGGAAATCTTCTTTGTTTGATGTTTCTTTTAAAAATCTGAATAGATTATTTTTAATAACTACTAAATCTATGAATTTATGCTTTAAAAGATAAAAAAATTTCATAATTTTTACAATATCACTAAATATTAATAACAATCTGCTGAGCGACTTCATTTCTAGTTAGCTGTGTTTCTCATGACCACAATCTTTATAGTAACAATATCCAGAAGAAAATATTATTTTATATTTAAAAACAAAATATTTCTGTAAAAAATAAATATTTAATAATATTTATTTTTGATTTTTAATAATTATTATACAATCACAATATAAATATAATCATAAACTTTTCAAAAATCAAGTTTTTAGACCAACAAAATATTTTCTCAACCATTATAATATCTTCTTGAAGTAATCTCGCACAGTTTGAGACCGCAAAATATATAATAAGTACCCATAATCCCAGAGTTTTGAGATGCTTTGACTGACTGCCTATTCAATTTTCCCACCATCTTTTGAATTTTATTGTATTTAAAATATTAGAAAATAAATATATATAAATTTACAACCCGTAAAAAAAAAGATTTGCAAAATTTTCACCAGGGAAAGAAAAATGCAAATTTAATTTCTAGAAACCTTAAAAGGAATCTTGATTGTCTGGATAACCAAATGGACAACAAGTTAAAAAATTTAATATATATATATATATGAAAGTACTTTGTTTTCCATATATGAAAGTCATACTAACAAAGAGTGAATTTGAATCATTCAGTCCCTTTTACAATCTAGTACAATTGTCATCATGAAAACCTTGGTTACACTCTTTATTTACTCTTATATAAAATCACCCTGCATTATACTGAAATCACCCTGTGTTCCATGTTTAAAATTACTTTTACAACAACAATAATAAAATGAAAAAAATATATAATCATTACATAAATAATAATTAATAGTAGTCACATTTTAAAATATAAATAATATTATTTTAATTCAGCATAAATTAAAACAATGTACACCATATTCACTCTATACTGCACTGGATATATATGTACATTATATATTTTTTGCCAATACAATATTATGTATACCATATAAATATAACAACAAATACATAAGTCATTAAATACTTGTGTGCATTGTTTATAATCTATCATTCATGAATGCAAAAACCTAAATATGCATACAATACAAAAACAATAATTTTATTAAAAACTATAAACTTTATTATTTATTTATGCATTATAAACAAAAATATTAATTTATAATTTTATGTTGCAATAATAATAATAACACTTCCCTTAATTCTTTATTGTCATAGTAACCTATTTTACTGCTCTTTGGTCAATACATTCTCCATTAAAGTCAACTAAGAATATATATATATATATATATATATATATATATATATATATATATATATATATCAAAATACAGTACAATTTATATAAATTATATTCTTTTAGAAGTACTTTCGACTATACACTTTGTAGTCTTTATCAACTATATAACGTTGAATAATCAAAACATTATATAGTTGATAAAGACTACAAAGTGTATAGTCAAAAGTACTTCTAAAAGAATATAATTTATATAAATTGTACTGTATTTTGATATATATATATATTGATTTGTATATTACATATATTGTGAAACGAATACAGATATCAAACTTTATTTATTACACACACACACACACATATATATATATATAGGTAGAAACAAGTCTGGGGATGGGGACAATCTAATATAAAAATGATATGAATGCCTTCACTTGTAGTAGCATTTATCATAAATAAAAAAAGCTTGTTTAGAGTGTTAGCATGCTCTTAAGTTTACATATATATATTTCACATTCCATCACATACAGAATTTACTCCAAATTTCAGTTGGCACACTATATATATAAATAATAAATATAACAGTAATTAACGATTATATACAGTCTTCCAATCTGCAGAACTTTTGGTTAATTCCTTAACCCTCAATTGTGTATCATAGATAAGTGAATCAAAGTGCAGTATTAAAAAAAGATTAAAGGAGTATGTACTGTTATACAAACATGTGAAAAGTAAAAAGATAATCATTTCATGACTGTTTCAGTTTTCATGGATCATGAAAGAAGATATAAATATAAATTTAAGTTTGATATTGACAGTGTTAAGATTCTTCATGAAAAGAGAAATCATAATATGAGAAAATTATGGAGGCAATTTTAATATACAAATAAAATTAATATAATTAATAGACAAGCTGCTAACATCAAAATTTGGGATTCAAGAGATTTGAGTTGATGACATTTGCTTCCATCATGTTTTTTTTTAATTTAACAGCAGTTGAAAAGGGTTAAGAAATTAATTTTCTTCTGCAGATTGAAAAATTATATATAATAGTTAATTTCCATTATATTTATTTTTTTATTGTTACAATAGTTTTTTAATTAATTGATGTTTTATTTGTATTATATATATATATATATGTAATAAATAAAGTTTGATATATGTATTATTTGTATATATATATATATATATATGTAATAAATAAAGTTTGATATCTGTATTCGTTTTACAATATATGTAATATACAAATCAATATATATATATATCAAAATACAGTACAATTTATATAAATTATATTCTTTTAGAAGTACTTTCGACTATACACTTTGTAGTCTTTATCAACTATATAACGTTGAATAATCAAAACGAGACAACCCTTAACAATACCCGTAGTTCAATTCAGATTTCCCACAATTCTGTTATCTTAACATTTGATGACTGGCGATTCATTAACATTTGACGATTTCTTGAAATCAACATAGCCTCTTTTATTTTACGTTTATTATGACAACGTTCAATTTGAATGATTTTCATATTTTTATAATCAAATTTAAATATATATATATATAGACAACTTCCATATTTCTCCATTCTTTTTATTTCATTAACAGTTGCATATAAATAAAGATACAATAAAAGACAAATAATCCCAAGATTCATTTCATGCTGAGCCAGCACTCATCAGTTGGGCCAGGTCATCATCTCTCAAATATATCTTTATTATATGAAGAGTATTTATGTAGAGCAAATTGTCTCATTTTTATTTTCAAGTGTTAATTTACTCCTCTCCCAACTTTTACGTTATCAACTTTTTGATATACATGTAATGATTATTACTAATCATTTATTAAACTAGAAATTTTCTCTAGCACAGATATAAACTTTAATTCAGTTAAAGATTAATATATCTGATTTTCAGCACACACACAGTATTTATATTTCTCTTTTTTCCATGTGTAATATCTTTTTTATATATAGACAAGATTTATATATATATATATATATATATATATATATATATATTGTAACCTTTGGCTTTGTCAAGAAAACTGATGTCTTATTTATTGTACATATTTAATAATGAAAAAAAATTTGAAAGAAGAAATTTTCATCAGTTAAACTATCTTTGTATATCATATTTATTAACTCTTTAGCTGGAGTCTTTGTTTCTCAACAAACACAGCTTTAACTCACTTTAAAACCAGTAGTTTTTACATTATCATAGTGAATTTATGCTCATTTTAAAGCTTAAAAAGTACCATAAGATGCTGCCCTCTCTAGAATTATTTTACAAGTAATATTTAAATTTAAAGTTTTAACAATGGGAGAAGGCAGACCTTCCTGGGCTCTGATTAATTGTTGCTCATATTGAACAAAAGGGAGCATTTGTCAACAATTTTTACTGCTCAAACTTCCTTGTTTCAATTTTGAAAATTAAAATGAATGTTTTAGAATATTTTTTTAGTATTTTTTATATATCATAAATTATTTTGATACAATATGCTGAAAATAAAATTATTTTAAAAAAATAGTTAAGATTTTAGTAAAAATTATTTACTTTTACAAGAATGAAATTAAGAAACAAAATAAATGACATATGCAACATTTTCTAATAGGTTATGAATGTTCTTTTTAGGTTCTCCACTGTAAAATATTTTTAGAAATGTAAATAGAAATTTATTTTTGTAAATACTTTAATTCACTTTCATATTCTGACAAATTATTAATTTGCTTTTTATAAACGAATCTAAAATGAATATAATATTAAAAGTCAAATATATTTTTACTGCTGATTTTGTAATTGACCAATCAAAAGTTTAGTTTTAACTGACTCATCCAACTGGAGTTTTACACCATAAAGGTTAATATTAAATAAGCTTAAATAAACCTAAATAGTAAATTATTTAAAGTATTTATGTTATGAATAAATATTATTATATTTCCCTTTATTGTTTTGCTAAAATACTTTTAAGCTTAGGATTAAAATAGATTTTAATAAATTAAATTAAAAAGTGTAGCTAATAATACTAATAATATTAGAGAGGTTCAAAGTATTCTAATACAATTTAGTATATTTAGTTTGATACCTGAATCAATCATAATACTCATTAAAATTAATTTAATGTTAGAAGTTAATGTGTAATTGTCATAATTAGAATAAAGTATTTTATTAAAATTTGTTCTTAATAGTAATCAATCCATTTGTTAAAAATATTATAAAAATTGAGTTTAGAGATTCAACTAACTTAGTTGATTTGTAAATAGGTGATTAGTTTAGTACTATTTAAAAAAAGAGTTAATGTAGTTAGTTTAACCATTTTATTACCCAAATTCTGGTTGGTTGAGTGAGTTAAAGCTCTAAACTTTTGCTTGGTCAATTAAAGAATCAACAGTAAAAATATATTCATCTTTTAATATTATATTCATTTTAGTTTTATTTGTAAAAAGTATATTAATAATTTATCAGATTATAAAAGTGAACAAGTTTTTTCAAAAATAAATTTCTATTTATAATTATAAAAATATTTGACCTAAAAAAAGTTCATAACAAATTAGAAAGTGCTGCAGATGTCTTTGATTTCTTTCTCAATTTACATTAGTGTAAAAGTATATTTTTTTTTACTAAAATCTTACTATTTTTCTAAAATAATTATATTTTTAGCATATTTCATAAAAATACATTATAATATATAAAAAATACTTTTAAATGCTCTAAAACATTTATTTCATTTTCAACATCAAAACAAAAAAGTTGGAGCAGTGAAAATTATTGAAAGGCACTCTTCCTTTGTTCATGATGAGAACCAACCACTCAGCATCTAGGAAGGCCTGCCATCTCTCTTTGTTGTAGTTTTGAATGCCTATATTATTGATTTTTTACTAGTAACATAATTCACAAGAGGGCAGCATCTTATGGTACTTTTTAAGCTTTAAAATGAGCCTAAATACCCTACAGTATTGTAAAAACTGCCAGATTTAGAGCATGTTAAAGCAATGTATGAGTTTACTTGAAACAATCCCTAAACATGTTAAAACATATGGGATAATTTCTAAATGTGAGTGTGTGTGCTTGCATTAGTAATTTTAATTTTTATTTGTTAATGAGAAAATTTTTTTATTTTACAATACTGGATATTATTCTAGAGTATTTTTATTTAGTTAAAAAAAATTGGTGAACCTCATTTATTCATTAAAATAATTTAAAACATTTTTTAAAATATTAATAAAATTATGTAATTTTTATTTTTTTATTTTTCATTTTATCAATATAATGTAATTAATTTGTATCTTATAATTATTTAACATTTCTAGACAATCATATTATTGTCTTATTATCTAGAAAATGTTTAAATTGCTACTATTTTTAGATTCAGACCATAGATACTAATTAACTGTTAATTTAAAGGTGGAAAAATTAAGAGGAAATTATGTTTTCTGTCAATCAAAATGATTGATGTTAGCAAGCTATAAAAGGAGCAAACATACATGTTTAAAAAAAGGAAGAAAATATTATTTTCCAATAACCATCATTTTTGTAAGAACTAATAGTATACAATTTTAAAATAAGTTTTTTTCCTCCCAAATGAAATGAGTACTTAAAAAACTTTATCAGGTGATAAGTTTTTGAGCCCATGTCATTTTGAAAATTTAAATTCACAATATTGAAGAAAAAATTTGGAAAGAAAAATGTTAACTAATTGTCTACTGATGAATAAAGCATTATTTTCCAAAAAGAATGTAATATAAGTGTCAAGCTTAAGTTAATCTATTTCATTTAAAAACTAAGACTTATTTATGTCCCATATTTAGTATGAACTGTTCAAATTTTTTATTTAAAGCAATAGGAAAAACTTGCTCATTTCATAAAAACTACTAGATTTAAATATTTACTTTGAATTGTTTAAATTTAGAGGACAATTATGACCAAACCACTATATGAAAATATTTTGAATAAACTACATTATATTTAAATGTTTTGTTCAGAAAATTTGCTTAATAATTATAAAAGAGGTATGTGTGTGACAAATTACTATGTAAGATATTTTACTTAAAAAGTCTACTTAACTTGGAAAAGAAATGTTTATGAATAAACTGCTGTATTAAATATCATTCTTGGAAAACCCTGCTTAAATTGGTAAATATGATTATATGATCAATTGCTATATTAAAATAATTACCTGCCTTAAACAGGTTGAAAAACCAGAGTAATGCCATAAAAAGTGTTAAAACTGTCTTGTCAATTATGTGTTGTATTATTCATGAAATAATGGTCATTCATTTATTAAATTTTCTTTGTGTGTGCATGTATGAAGTCTTTATAAAAAACAGAAAACTGTCAATGCAAATGTACCCTTTTGAATTATATTACTTGTGTATAGAGAAACATACTTACTTGTTAAATTTATTTACTGCAAACCAGAAGCTGTGCAAGATTAAGAACTTTAATATATATATATATAAACACAAGTAATTAATGGTATAAACAATATTACAGTTTAAATTCTTTTGAAGCGCTTTTGATTATGTAGTAATCTTCATCAATTATTTGTGTTATTATATATAATATTTTCTATAACGGGTATTGTACTTTTAAATTTATTATATATATATATATGTTAAAGCGAAGATTTGCACAGGTTAAATATATAAATTACATATTTTGTGAGTTCATCCATGTTAAAAACTTTTAATATTAATATACTGACATTTCGACTTGGTCACACAAGCCATCCACAGAGTTATAAAAGGTAGAAAGATGGTTGTAGAGATGCTACAATCACTGATTTGAATAAAATGTTAAAATTCCACCAATAGCAAAAAATGTTAAATTTAGGAATGTTTTTTAAAAAAATCTTTCCAAATAGGAGGAAGTTTGCATGTATCATCTCGCTTATTGATACAATCTGGCCTTTTAAGTATCTCAATGGCTTCTCTAATTTTGCATTAGTAGAGATTATCACATCTGGATATGATCCTGGTACTAGTACCAGGATTATATCCAGATGTCGAAACGTCAGTATATTAATATTAAAAGTTTTTAACCCAGATGAACCCGCAAAATATGTATTTTATATATATATAGTACCAATATCGTGTTGGTACATATAATAATTTTGGCAAAAAATTATTGAAATAAAAATCTTTCATTAAAAGAAAATATTACGTAAAAGTGTAAAGAGTTTTTTTATTGCAGTTTGTTTTTGAAATGTTAAATTAAAAGTCAAAGAGTTTTTTATTATTAGTAGTAGTTGAAATAAATTTACAATTAATTAATTAAAAGAGGGGAGGGGGTTTGCTTTAGAAACGTCAAGTTCAACATTTATAAAAGAAGTTTAAAAAGTTTTTTATTTTTTTTTGCTAAAAACAATTAATTCATAGTTACGGGAAAATTAAAAGAAATTGATTTTCAAATAATTAAAAATATAAATCTCTTTTATTTAAGTTAAAGAAAAAAGTCATCTTAAAAACTAAATAGTGAATTAATTTTAAGTTATATATGTGCATAAATGATGAATGAATGTGAGCTTGTTAATAAAATATATATGTGCATTGTAAACATAGCATAACTATGTGCATGTTAAAATGAAATAAATGAAAGTTAAAAAATTAAAAACACTCAGCGATTGCTACTAAGTTAAAAATCTATAAAACAACAAGTTTTGCGATGACTAGTAAGTTAAACAAAAACAACAATAATAAGTTTGCAGTGGCTACTAAATGAAAACACCTAATTAAAAGCTTATCAGAGGAATGTGATTAAAAACAAGGAAGGGATTTTGACAACAGATATTGCTGGTAGGACATCAAAATGACAGCAGTCCTTAAGTATAAATAGTCCAGTTTTTCATCAGACAATCAGTTAAGATTGATCAGTTGAGGTTCAGAAAAAAGTCGAGAAAACAGTTGAGTTGAGTTTTATAATCAGTCAATCAATAAGTGTATCCAGAATCAAGAATGCAGTGCTTATCAGCATCAGAATTATATGACTTTCTGTATACTGAGTCCAGTAAACATCCAATTTGCCCAGAAAAGGATAATGTTGCATAACAACTTGAAATCCCCCATCAATATTTAACTCTCCAAGAATAGTGTCACTGAATAAAAATAAAACTCCTCAAGAAAATGACCCAGCCAGCTGGAAATATTCTCAATTGAAGCAGCAACCAGGAAGAAAACAAAGTTCTAAGTCCACGTTCAAAAATCCTAGGTAATAACATTTTTCTTATTCTCATTTCTAAAGTAGCCATCACATTAGTTGAAGCCTCCCAGAGTCAAGTAATATGAACTCAATAGCATATATAGATGAACTACTGATGTGTGTGTTTTAAATATCAAATATTATTTAATGCTTTGTTATATGATATTATAGTGTGTGAATTAAGAATGTGCATGATCCTTACACCAGTGTTATGTTAGTTAAATAAGATTTATAAAAGTATTTAACATTAGTATAATAAATGTTAATTAAAATAAATTGTCTTTTAAACTTAAAGCTTAATATCTATCGGTCGATTCTTTATCATTAATTAAGTAAATTTTACCACTAGTTAAATTTAATAAAGTGTTGTTGTAGTCTTGATTGAGCTAGTCATGGGATAAACTTAGGTGCTGAGTCAGTTTGCCATCATTCAAAGCATGTTAATTGACCCTTTTGGGTAATTAACTGGTGCCTGGAATATTGCTTCCAAAACAAAAGAGCGCTTTGAATGATCAGTGTTAAAATCAGCAGCCAGAGAAAAAGTTATGTCCTGAAAATGTAACACTAGTTATATCGTTTATAGCTATCATTTGGATATACTTACTCTCCGAGTATGTTTTTCTCTGCCTAAGAGGCTGGTATTAAGACAGTCATTTAACATATCCAGTACAATTGGCATACCAACATGGGCTGAACTCCTCATAAATGGCAGTAACTAAATGTTTTATTACTGTTTGAAAATAAAAAATGTAAAAAGCTAAATTACGTATTTTAAAGTGGTTTAATTTTTTTTAAAAAAAAAAGAGTTGAACAAAGCTTTTTTTTCTTTAAATGAAAAGAGATTTAGCTATTTATGTTAGTTAAAATAAATCATTCTGTTAAATCGGAGACAGTTAGATGTTTTGGGCAGAGTTAAGGTGTTAAGAAAAGGACAAGGGGGTGGTATCAGTCATCTGTTCCATATCAAAAAATAAATAAACAGCTTGTATTTAAATATTGTTTTAAAAATGGAAAAAGAGAAAGAAATATCTGAGACACAGATGATGATGAAAATGATAATAAATATGATGGAAGACATGCATCATGAATTCAAACAAAGTCAACAAGAGTTCAAAGAAGAAATGCATCAGGAATTCAGGCAAAGTCAACAAGTAATCAAAGCAGAATTTAAGGGAACATTAGGGAACTTAGAGCAGAAATAAGAGAAATAAGATGTGAGATAACAGGAAACATAGAAAAGAACCAAGAAATCATAGAGATAGATTTAGTTAAAGAAAGTCAGGAAATAGAAATTGTTGAGGTCATAAAAGAGATAGAAATTAAAGCAGAACAGGATAGTGCTGAAACGAAAGTGTGGCAGAAAATATAGATCAAGAAATAGAAGAGAGATATAAGTTCAAGGTAGAAGATAGTGTAGAAAAGTTTTCACAAAAATTTAAAAAGTTTAAGTTAAATGTTTGTCTTAAGCATAGAGTTAAAACAAAAAGAAAGAATAGGGAAAAAATATTCACGGTTAGGAAAAATACAGAGTTCTGCGAAGCTTAAACGTTTTCTAATTTATAAAGCAGAAAATAGAACCAAACGGGAAAGAGATAATGCAACAAATTTTAATTGAGGGATAGACATGAGAATATGGAGTATAATTTATGTTAGTGAATTAGTAAAAAGAAAGAAGGAACTGTCTGACATAGTTTAAAAAGTTAGTAATCGGGCAGAAAAGTAAAGGAAAAAACAAAGGATCGGAAATGGACAATGAGCATGAATATGATTATTCTAATGTAAATAAATCTGATAAATTTAAATCTGAAACTTCTATTTAAGACTAAAATAATAAATTTGAAAATAAATGAATAATAATAAATGAAATGTTTGGAAGTAATAATAATAATGGAGGCTTTGTAAAATAAAAGATTTTTCTCCATGCACATGTTAATAAATAAAAATATTCATAAATAAATAGGTCAAATTAATGATTTAAAAGTAATGTTTGTAGGATTAAATAAATGAATAAAATAACAGAAATACATAGAATGAAATCAAGTTAAATATATAAGTATAATATATCTGTAGAAAATAATAAATAAAGTAGCGTAATAAAATAAAAGTTTGTTTTGAATACACACGAGCTAATAAAAGGAAGTAAATAAATAGTTTAAAGTAATCAGATCAAATAAAATGAATAAAAACATTGTGTAATAATGAATCATAATAAAGTAAAATGGTTTTTTTTTCGGAATACACGCATGTTCATAAAGAAGTTAAAGAAATGGTGTAAAATATAATATTGTAAGATTAATATAAATAAATGGTTTAAGATAATGTTCATGTGAAATTAAAAATAATATTGTAAGATTAATAAATAAAATATAAAGTCAATCTAAGTTATATTAGAAGTGTATAAGGGTTTGAAATTAAAGGGAATGAGGGTAGCAAATAGAAATAAGTTGTCGATAAGGATAAGTTAAAGCTGTTGGCTGGATAAAATTTAGCACCTGTAACAGACTTTTCAGGGATCATTCCTTTTTTAAAATGTGCACTGGGAACAACCAGCATAAGTTGTGAATCACTTCCTTGTGGGAGAATCCCCATATTTCATATTACAAAGTATAAGTCAGATTGGACAGTTGATGAATTCTGCCATTCGCAGTGACCTTTTCTTTTCCAAAGTCTGGTAAAAAAAACGGCAAATGAAGCTTCATTTTTCATATGTGTAAGTCGGTATAAGCCAGCAAACTCTGCATCTGCCTTGTTTTAAAATCCCTGTGCCACAAAATTAGTTTGGCCTCGTGGTCACTATCCAGTACTTAGATCATTGTAAGCAATGTTGCCAGCATTGAAAAAAGCAAAGTATAATGGAAGATTGCCCTTAGAATGTAAAGTGTCAGATATTAGAAAGTAAACTTAGAAAAATAATAAATATTTTAGAATTAAGAATTAAAGTTATCAGAGATAAAATGGTCAAAAATGATGCCTTTTACTCACAAATGGAGGGCAGTGTAATGTACCAATATCATGTTGGTACATATAATAATTTTGTCTAAAAATTATTGAAATAAACATCTTTCATTAAAAGAAAATAGTACGTAAAAGTGTAAAGAGTTTTTTTATTGCAGTTTGTTTTTGAAACATTAAACTAAAAGTCAAAGAGTTTTTTATTAGTAGTAGTTGAAATAAAAGTTACAATTAGTTAATTAAAAGGGGGGAGAGGGTTTGCTTTAGAAATGTCAAGTTAAAAGTTTATAAAAGAAGTTGATTTTTAAATAATTAAAAATATAAATCTCTTTTATTTAAGTTAAAAAAAAGTCATCTTAAAAACTAAATATTGAATTAATTTTAAATTATATATGTGCATAAATGACGAATGAATGTGAGCTTGTTAATAAAATATATATGTGTTGTAAACATAAAGTAACTACGTGCAAGTTAAAATGAAATAAATGAAAGTTAAAAAATTAAAAACACTCAGCAATGGCTACTAAGTTAAAAATCTATAAAACAACAAGTTTTGTGATGACTATTAAGTTAAACAAAAACAACAATAATAAGTTTGCAGTGGCTACTAAATGAAAACACCTAATTAAATGCTTATCAGAGGATTACGATTAAAAACAAGGAAGGAATTTTGACAACAGATATTTCTGGTGGACATCAAAATGACAACAGGCCTTAAGTATAAATAGTCTAGTTTTTCATCAGACAATCAGTTGAGATTACAATTGAGATTGACCAGTTGAGGTTCAGAAAAAAGTCAAGAAAACAGTTGAGTTGAGTTCTATAATCAGTCATTCAATCAGTGTATCCAGAATCAAGAATGCAGTGCTAATCGGCATCAGAATTATATGACTTTCTCTAGCCTGAGTCCAGTGAACATCCAACTTGGCCGGAAAAGGATAATGCTTCCATAACAATTTGAAATCTGCCATCAATATTTAACTGTCTCCAAGAATAGTGTCACTGAATAATAATAAAACTCCTCAAGAAAATTTCCCATCCAGCTGGAAATATTCTCAATTGAAGCAGCAACCAGGAAGAAAAAAAAGTTCTAATTCCATGTTCAAAAATCCCAGGTAATAACATTTTTTATTCTCATTTCTAAAGTAGCCATTGCATTAGTTGAAGCCTCTCAGAGTCAAGTAATATAAACTCTACAGCACACATAGATGAACTATTGATGTGTGTGTTTTTAAATGTCAAACATTATTTAATGCTTTGTTATACGATGTTATAGTGTCTGAATTAAGAATGTGCATGATCCTTATACCAGTGTTATGTTAGTTAAATAAGATTTATAAAAGTATTTAAAATTAGTATAATAAATGTTAATTAAAATAAATTGTCTTTTAAACTTAAAGCTTACTATCTATCGGTTGATTCTTTATCATTAATTCAGTAAATTTTACCACTAGTTAAATTTAGTAAAGTGTTGCTGTAGTGTTGATTGAGCTAGTCATGGGATAATCTTAGATGCTGAGTTAGTTTGCCATTGTTCAAAGCATGTTAATTCATCCTTTTGGGGTAATTAACTGGTGCTCGAAATATTGCTTCCAAAACAAAAGAGTGCTTTGAATGATCGGTGTTAAAGTCAGCAGCCAGATAAGAAGTTATGTCCTGGAAATGTAATGCTAATTATGTATTTTATAGCTATCATTTGGACATACATACTCTCCGAGTATGTTCTTCTCTGCCTAAGAGGCTGGTATGAAGACAGTCATTTAACATATCCAGTACAATATATATATATATATATATATATATATATATATATATATATATATATATATATATATATATATATATATATATATATATATATATATATATATTACAAGAAAAGGTTTGGTAAAATTTTATGTTTAGGTTTAAGTCATACATTTGTAACTTTATATTATTGTTATTTTAAATGTTAATTATTTTTTTATACTTTACATGTTATGTCTCGCATGCCTAATAGAGATTCACATATTAGTATCAATAATACTATATATGATATAATGTCTTAGTACTAAGTTATTTAAAGTGTATTGCTTTGTCTTTTCTTAAAAGAGTTATATTTTATAATCAATGCTTATATGATTATGAAAAATGATGTATATTTTGTGTTTCTCTATTTTCTTAAGGCTACATTTATTCAGTCATATTTCACAACTTTTTTATTACTTTATCAGGCATCAATTTAGTATTATGTTTATTGAGAGTTTATAATTAATTTCTCTCTTGTATGTATTATCTGCTCATTGTATTTTTGCAAGTCATGCAAATTTTATTTCCACTTTGATGATTTGGAGATAGAGCTTGGCTCTTTTATTGTTATGTTGGAATAATTTCGATATTTTATTGGGAAATAGAGGGTTCTTCATATTTTATGGTTGTATTTGTGGTAGTATTCCCCATTTTATTCTATATGTTTATAGATAAGAGTCCTAACATATTTTTTGTCCTCAGAAAGTAGGTGTGTGTTTTGGGTTCATGCCATCACTAGGTTTATCGCATTATTTAGCTTTTCCTCATGGAAGTATCTTCTGTATTATGTATTTACCACTATCTATGGTATCATTGATATTTTAGTAAGTTGGCCATTGATATGTTCATGATTTTGAAGTGTATCATCCTTTCTTCAGAAGCACTTTTAACTTTCTAAGTGGCGGTTGAGATTTTTGATGTATAAATCTGTATTCCTGTGCTTTACCAGCACTATGTGAGATAAAAGTAATAATGACTTATTCAAAATTATAAATTTATATACTTTAACCTAAATAAGCAATATACATCATCATCATCATCATCCAGAACTAAGACATTGCTAGATTGGTAAGATTATTCAGTTTTACTTATTGTTGGGACAATAGCATAGAGTATATGAGTATATATGTGTAACCTCTGAAAACAATTTAAAGATTTAATACAACTTTAGCAATTTAATACCATAGAATTAATGAGTAATGTTCAAATTGATAAAATCTATAAATTATAGAATTATAGAATTGCTTTAGCACATATATTTTATGCAGGAAGGTATAAGAACTTTACTTCTGTTTCTAATCACGACTCAATCCTTTTTTCTTTTCAAAAATATACAGCACATATAGCCATATAATTCTATAATTAAAATCACTTCTTTTCTTTTCAAAAACTTTATTTGATATATATATATATCCACTTATTTCCAACGTTTTGACTATCTTTACTCTATAGTCATTTTCAAGGATCTAGAAAAAACATTACATTATAAACAAACTTCACATAATAAAAACAAAAAACAAAAAAACAAAAATAATCAAAAACAATATAAAACATATAAATATACATAGTAAGGAAGTTGGACATACAGATTTTAAGATTAAAATGTTCGAGGGGGTTAGATTGTATAAAGAAAGAATGGTAAAAGAGAGTTTATATATACAAAGATATAAACCTGTTTTAAATAGAATTGGATATGACATGAATAAAGAATTATTTTTGGAAATAAATTTATTTTTGAACTATATAAGAAAGAAAAAGAAAATAAGTTGTTTATTGTAACAATTGGTTTTTTGGATAAAGAAAATGTAAAAAGGAAAAGTTTTTTGAGAAGGGAGTCAAGTAAGTGTGGTGTATGTTTTGTGCTTTTAATTTAATTGATTTTAATGTATTTTATTTATTTTTAAATTTTATGGGGTTTATATGCTTTATATTGTTTTTGATTATTTTTGTTTTTTTGTTTTTTGTTTTTATTATGTGAAGTTTGTTTATAATGTAATGTTTTTTCTAGATCCTTGAAAATGACTATACAGTAAAGATAGTCAAAACGTTGGAAATAAGTGGATATATATATACATCAAATAAAGTTTTTGAAAAGAAGTGGTTTTAATTATAGAATTATATGGCTATAAGAACTTTACTAAATTGTAAACAAATTTCTGGTACAAGAATGATAATTACTATTTAACTTGAAGGATAAAATTTCTTATAGTAATCTCTTCCTTGTCAGATATACTTGTCCACCTAAGACTATCATAGATCATCATTATTTAATTTATTCATTTAATTTATTTATTTAAATAAACTTAAATTGTAAATGTATTCTTCTATAAGCAATGGCGTTGACTATTGTAACAATATTTTGAAAATTTTGTAACAGACTTTCATTGTGTTCATATTTATGAAATTTGTTTATTGTATAATAAATGTTATTTTGTTATTAAGTCTTGTGTAATGTCTCTATAATGTCTTGTATTTACCAATCAATATCCAGAAATCTAAACATTGTGTAATTTGATATGCAAATATTTTTCATGCTAATTATTCAAAATACAGTTACTTAAATGAATATTAAACTATTTAATGACGATGATTTTGCAGTTATGAAGAATGCATTTGAAGTAAAATATTATTCATTTTATTCTTCTGATCACTGTAATTTAAAACTGCAATTTATTCAAATAAGCCTGCTTTTATAATCAATCATTGTTTATTTTTCATTTAATAAATGTATTTATATTGTTGATGAATATTTTGAGAGATCATAAAATCCTTTTCCACTTTTGGTATGCTAATACTATTCTAGAAGATGATTGTATTATTCCAAAGTTAGAGTTTTAAGCATTTTTGTCTTAATTAAATTATTTTATTATTATTATTATTATTATTATTATTATTATTATTATTATTATTATTATTATTATTATTATTATTATTATTATTATTATTATCATCATCATTATTATTATTATTATCATCATCATCATCATCATCATCATCATCATCATCATCATCATCATCATTATTATTATTATTATTATTATTATTATTATTATTATTATTATTATTATTATTATTATTATATAGTAGGGAGACATTAACTTGTAGACTAAGTGTATGTCTTCTCATGTGTACCACTAGGATATTATTCATTTTATTAACAACATGTCCATAAAGCAAAATATTGAGAAAACTTAATATTAAAATAAAATAGAACAACCCTGAGATTATCATGTCATGGTTTTATAAAGTAAGAACTTATATCTATTGTCAAAGAAAGGTAAAGTGGCATAAACAAATTAGTAAGGTTTATAAAAGATGGTTATTTTATTAAAATGTGATCTGATCATGGCAATAAGACAATGAAGAAGTTGGAGATGTAAGAGTACAGTGAAGTGAATAATGAAAGAAATTATTGTATCCTTCTTACTTTATAATGTGTGTTATCAATATTGGAAGCTTTAAAAGTTTTATAAGATGAGTTGAGGTTTATTCTTCTCTTAATTTTTTATTTATTTTTATTTTTATAATGTTTAATACTTATTATCATTTTTATTATAGTAGCTTTTTTTATTCTTCACATAAATTGTAGTAGCAAAGAAAGAACCCTGAGTTAGTTCAACATAATTTGCCGATTGATCCCTAATGCCTTTGACAGTTTCCCTTCATAATTTCTCATTGGCACAATCCCTATATGCTTGCCTCCACAGTTCTTGGGTACAATATATATATAATTACGCTAGAATAACTAAACAAAATTAAAAAGTGTCTACATAAAACTAAACAATAATTTCTTTGCTATACAGAAGAAGCCGTATGTTAGTTAGCTATAGAAAAGAAACTATTGTTAGTTTTATATAGACATTTTTAATTTTGTAGAGTTATTCTAGTTTCCTAGTGGATAAATTTTTTAATAATTTAATTACTGTATTTACAAATATTCAGTTATATAATTACGTATACTGCTTTGAAAAAAAATACAGCCATCGAATAATATATACACCTGGGTCTCGTTTTACGTGATAGATAGGTTCCTCAGAAAACACGCACAAATGAAATCGTGCAAAAATAGATGTAACTTACCTTGACAAAGGGGGGATATGGACTGTGATTTTTCAAAACTTGTGTAAAAGCAAAGCACCAACGTAAAATTTACTTTAAAATTCGTGCAAAAAAAAAATAAGCAAATAAAATATGACTAATAAAAAATTTCAAATTTGAAAAAAATTGATACAAGACAAACTGTTTTTAACTATAATATTTAATTTTATTCAAAACAATATATTTTTATGCATAATTTACAGTAATTTATATTTTTTTATACATGTTTTAATTATTATTGCTATTTGCCGGTAAAGAGGTTCGTTTGCAAACTGATAAAAAAATCAGATTCTTCACAAGATGAAATACAACTAGTGCCAACGTCACTCTCATGTTGTGTTAATTAATGGTTTTCTGGTGACAATGTAATTAGTAATTAATCTCACAACTAAAAATTAAATTCTTATTTTTGTCTTTAATTTTCAATTTTAATTGTGCCCACTGCTATTACTCATCTTTTAAAAATAAACTTGCGGACACTAAATGATTAATAATTGATTAAACGTTCTTTTTTAAAAACCAAAAACAGAATGTGATTTAAAATGCAAAATTAACACGCACACTGTTTGAACAAATTTACATTATAGTCTTGTAAAATTTAATGTGTATATACATAAAATGTGGAAATCATGATTTTAATTCATTATTGCATAAAATCTTACTATTATAAAGCACTGAAAATATTGAAATTACTAAGTTGAAAGTCGAATTTCAATAATGTGCTATTACTTTCAATATAATGTGAGTGCGCAAAATTTATTATTTAAAGTAATAGCACAATATCGGAGTTCGACTTCCGGTGAAACACGAATCGCGTAACTTCAAAATCGTGTTAAATAAGTTCGCGTAAAAAGAGACCCAGGTGTATATTAAAAAGATTTACTTGAAAAAGTATCTTAACTATTATTTAAATTTAAAATAAAAACAAATTCTGAATGAAGTTATATTGTATATTAACTTTTATCAATATGTATGATTTTACTTTCATTCTTAATGCTAAAAGTTTCAAAATAAAAATATGAAAAAGTATTCTGTAATAAATATTTTTATTTACTTATTTTAGACTAAAAACATAAAAAATGTTGTTTCTTCAACTATAACTGATGTTTTATATTTAACTTGAAATCATTTAAATCAATTTTTTGTTAGAGATTGACTTAATTGATTTCTGGATCCCATCCTTATGCTTTTATTTCAAGTTAAATAAAAAGCCCAATTATAGTTGAAGAAACAATTATTTTGTATGTTTTTAGTTCAAAGTAAATAAATAAAAGCATTTATAAAATATTTTTTATATCTATTATTTAACAACAATCATATAACAATAACAAAAAAATAATTCTCTTATTATTTTGCATTATTATTTTCTATAATAATTTAAAAGTGAATATAATTATTCATTATAGTAAATATTATGCAGTAAAAAATGCTTTAAATTATTTGAAGATAAAATTATATTTGCCTGTGCATCAGGAATTGATTATGTTTTTTTTAAAAAAAAATGTTTATTATAATAATGGTTTGTTTTTTTTACAATATGAAATTATTATTGCAGCAATTCATTTTAGAGAGATTATTTTCATAGCTTCACTAATGTAATACTCGGATTTTATATTTTATTTCACTCATTAAAACTCATTTCTTTTCCACTTAAATAGATACATAGTCAGATCATGTTATCCTCATAGATATTTTTTTTCTAAAGTTGATAATAGTAAAGTTCATTATTTACGTTTGCATTTATTTGCTTTTAATAGATAATTTTAGTAGTACGTTCTTTAAACGAGAAACAATAATATTTAACTTATTATTGGTGGGGAACTTCCTTCAGTGCAGGTGATGTATGTTAGATATTACGAATATTACTAATGCCCCATGTGATTTAGTGCTGTGATAGAGAGTCAAATACTGGAATGTGGGGTACTAAGGTCCACTCTGGGCTAGCATTTCCAATGCTTGAACTTTATATAAACTATCAAGCAATCATCATCATCAACCATTATCATTCCACAACATGATGAAGGTCTCTCCAAGTTCAATCCATCTTCTCCGATCTTTAGCTTCTCTTCTGCATATCACCCCTGCACACTTTCTTATTTCATCCATCCATCTCACATGTTGTCGCTTTTTGGGTTTTTTACAATCTCTTGGAATCCAGTTTAGGATTTCAATTATCCATCTATTATCATCTCTTCTAGCAATATGTCCAGCCCAACTCCACTTCAGTCTTTTAACTTTTTCAACGAGGTCAGTAACAACTGTTTGTTATCTTACCCATATATTGCAATAATGTCATTTAAATGTTTGTTTTTAATATCATTAATAAATATTGTAAGTTTAGATCTAGTGTCTGAACCTACCCTAGCGCCTTTTTGAGGAGTGCCAAAGCACAAAACCATGGTCAGAGGTTGGGGGGGGGGTTTCCTGACAGAGATATTTTAAATGCTTGCTCTGGCTAAGCATTTATCACAAAATGTGATGAGGAATTGGAAATCCTCATTGATTATATCTTACAAGCTTAAGAGAATTGGGTCATGTGATCTATGACTCATATTTTGACTATTTATAGTCTCTGCTTTAAGTCTTATGCAATGCTATATTGCTAGGCTGAGGATCCCTCAGCCCCATATAGCTATTTGAGTTGAATAGGTGGGTTTGAAGACATGTAGGTATTTGAAAATTTCAGATTTTCCACTCAATAGATAATTTCTATATAAATGCTGGCTTTAGGTTGGTGTTTTTAGATCTAGTGTCTAAACCTACCCTGGTGCCTCTTTGCGGAGTGCCAAAGCATGAAACCATAGTCAGAGGTTTGGGTGGGTGATCCTGACAGAGATATTTTAAATGCTTACTCTGGCTAAGCATTTAGCTTGTTGAGCAGAATTGGCAATCCTCACTGATTATATCTTACAAGCTTAACTACTTCAGCTTAAAGCCGCCATAATGAATTTTTTAAAATACTGGCCTGAGATCCAATTTTCACAATAACTTCAGTTTTAATTATGTTAGAGAAAAAACAATTACATTGCTAGAAACTAGAAACATTAAGGAAAACAATAAGCATAAAATAAATAGTGATAATTATATAAAAAATAAGGGAAAAATAAATTTTCACATTCGAAATAATTATTTTGTTTGTTCACAATTTGGAAATTAACATTAACTAAAATTCAAAATACATCTTTCTTTATATTCCTCACACAATTATCTTTCTAAACATGTATACCATGTCTTACCTGAGATAATCCACAGCTTCACAATCTCCAAAAGAAGTCGGATATGACTTCTTCACTTTTATCTTGTACCCCAAATGTTTTAAATGTCAAAGGCGTCTATTAAGAAAAAGATTCATCCTAATAAAAGATACAAAAGAAATCATCATAGCAATTGGCTTTTTGTCTATCTAAAACTAGAAATTGTAGGCTACTGTCTATATCACTGATAAAATGAGTTTCATCTCTTCATTTTGTATTTTTTTGTGTACATCAGTGATGTTTATATTCTTTATGCACACAAGTGATGTTCATATTCTTTAAGCACAGAAGTGATGCTATCTTGTTATATTTATTGTATCACATAGATATAATTTATTTGCATATAGTTTATTTATTAGCTATAAATTTGAAAATAATGTTATGAAACATATAGTAAAACCAAAGCATGAACAAGAATAAACATAAACAAGAATCAGAATTTGATTATATGTTTGTGTATGCAATGTTTGTATACATTTGATTATTAGTTTTATAACTCATTACTTGTAAACCATATTATATAAACATAATTAATGATTTTCAAAAAGTGTAGGTAGAACATTAAAAAATTATGATAGATATGAATTCTATATGAGCATAAATAAATAAATATATAACTAGGAACACAGACTAAGTTTTTGATAGATATGAATTCTATATGATCATATATAACTACAAATTAACTCACAATAATTACAAACTAAAATTATTAAAAAAAATTTTTTTTTCAAAAAATTAAAAAAAAAAATTTAAAAATTTTACTTGTGAGAAAATTACTTTAAATTTCTATTGTAGGCCTTGTTTGTGAATAACACCGGAGATATTTTTTACTTGCAGCCCATAAATCATTTTTGTCTTTTATCGCTTCGTGATTTTGATAATAAAAAAATTAAATACTGTGGTCGATTAAAACTGTTGCCAAAAATCCAAATTTCAGCCGATTTTTGGGGGATTTTTTTTGGGGTAAAGATCGTTTGAAAGCTTAGACATTGAGCTTTAAAATGAGCATATTTTGATTGACATCATGCTTATACTTTTTACATCAGTAAAGAAAGAAAATAACACGTCATCAAATGAGTACATGAAGCGCTTACTTAACGCCAGCAATGCTGAAAAAGTTTGAGAATTGAGTCATGTGATCTATTACTCTTATTTTGACTATTTATATATCTCTGCTTTAAGTCTTATGCAATGCCATATTGCTAAGACTACTAATATATGGTATGGCTGAAGATTTCTCAGCCCCATATAGCTATTTGAGTTGGATAGCTGGGTTTGAAGACATGTAGGTGTCTAAAAATTTCAGATTTTCCACTCAATAGATAATTTCTAGATAAATGCTGGCTTTGGGTTGGTATTTTTAGATTTAGTGTCTAAACCTATCCTAGCACCTCTCTGAGGAGTGCCAAAGCACGAAACCATGGTCAGAGGTTGGGGGGGTCCTAATAGAGATATTTCAAATGCTTGCTCTGCCTAAGCATTTATCACAAAGCTTGTTGAGGAATTGGCTATCCTCATTGATTATATCTTACAAGGTTAAGAGAATTGGGTCATATCTATGACTCTTATTTTGACTATTTTAAGTTTATGTCTAAAAAAAAATAAAAATATAAGTACTATTTTAAAGTCTATGACAAATCTTTTATAATGTTGGGTGTTTCTTTTAGAATGATGTTGCTAAGGAAGAACTATCTCCTTGGATATTTGAGCTAATAACATATGCAAGCTTTCCAGTGTGTTTGTTTTTATTATTGTATTTAAAAAAAGTTCCACAAAAAAAAAATAATAAAGCAATTTTAAGATACAATTGATTTCAGGGATTGCTGAATTGAGAGATATTAAAACTTAGTATCATTTCTTCTTGTAGTGTTATTGAGTAACTACATTTTTATAATCTAATTCAAAGCTTTGTTTACATGTGTACTGCTCTCATAAAATAAAAATCATTACATGATCATCATTTCTTACACTTGCACATAACTGTTATTAAAACAGGCAAAACTCTCCATACAATCTGGCTGGCATTGAGTGGCACTACTGTATGGAGAATTTTGCCTGTTTTAATAAAAATCATTACTATTATATACTAAAAATCCCAAAATGTAAAGTATAAGTTAGGAATCAAAAAAGTAATTATTAGTTTTTGGTAATATAAATATTAAACCATCAAACATCACATGATCACCATTCCTTATTCTTCCACAAGCTGTTTTTCACAGAGGAAAGCCTCTTGACACAATAGTGACACTCAGAACAAGCCAGAGTAATCAATGGATGCAGGAAGGTTTGTACATAAAATCTCTATTTACTAACCTTCCTGCATCCATTGATTAGTCTGGCTTGCACTGAGTGGCACTACTGTGTGGAGAGTTTTGCCTCTGTGAATATAAATATTATTTGGTTAAGATAAGGTATTATTAAGATAATAAGTTTATGATGTATATATGTTCAATCATTATTCATTTTCAAATGAAATCCTTTTTTTCCTTTTACTAAAAAAATATTTATCATTTTGATAGAGATACACCCTATTGCATTGTATATATAAACCTAAAATCAAATAGGTTGTTGAACACTATATAGAAATCTTCACTGTGTATTGGAGCAAAATGAATAAGATAGAATATAATATAAAAAAATCAGAAAACTCAGCTGTAGTTGAAAGATAAAATTAATACTATAAATAAAACTAATTAGCATAATAATAGGTATGTGTGTGTTAACAAATATTTCAGATTTATACATGTATAATTTTCTTCTTGATTTTAATTGGATTTTACAGCCATCTTCAGAATAGTAGAAACCATTTAAATATGTTACAGAGATACTCGAAATCTGAAAACTTTGTTTTAATAAATAGATGATTTAAATATTTGCTTTTAAATTTTTTCAGGAATTTGCAACTAAAATATTTTTCCCAATAAAATTGAGAAATGAATTTGTGTTTGGAGATAAGGATAAATGAGAGATCATCTAAGAGATTTAGAAGATTTTTATATTGGAAAAATAATGATTTTCAGCAGTTCTGGAATCATCATCATCATCATCAACCATTATTAATCCATTGCAGGATGAAGGTCTCTCCAAGTTCAATCCATCTTCTCCGATCTTTAGCTTCTCTACTTCACATCACTTCTGTACTCTTTCTTATTTCATCCATCCATCTCATATGTGGGTCTTTTACAATTTCTTGGAATCCAGTTTAAGATTTCAATTGTCCATCTGTTACCATCTCTTCTAGCAATATGTCAGCCCAACTCCACGTCAATCTTTAAACTTTTTCAATGAGATCAGTAACACCTGTTTGTTCTCTTACCCATACATTGCGTTTTCGATCTCTTCTTGTTACTTCCAACATGTATCTCTCCATACTTTTTTGAGTGGTCTGAAAACCTCTAGATAACTTTTATTGAACGAAAGTTTGTTATGATGCAATCAAAACAAGCAAATATACATTCAGAAAAGCCCAAAACAAAAGTTCATTTTTTATACTCATAAATTGTGTTAATATGTATTTAAATTAATAAAAAATTAATAATTGTAAAGCTAATATATATATATAACGTAAGTAGTCTTTCTTCACAAAACATCTCAAACAATAAAATACAAAATGCAACTTAATATCTTTTTTCCGTGTGCATATATTTGTAGACAAACAAGGGATTAATTTAAAAAAAAGGAAATATTTAATAAAAACTTAATTAAGTTCGAAAGTCGATATTATACTGATGTAAAGCAAAAAAAAATGCTTTTCAATTTGCACGCTTTATAAAATTACAATAAAAATACTGCTAAATTCAAAGGTTTAAACGATAAATAATTTTAAATATAATGCTATATATAATCCAAAACTTAAGTTTGATAACCGAGTTTACATTATGAGCCAATTTGCTTTAGTGAGATGAATAGATCTACTGATGGATATGAGGATAATTGCCTAGATGTGGAGATATGTAGATTAAAATATATAGATGGATGGTTAGATATCAGATCGACAGAAAAACATGCAGATAGACTGATGGGTGAATAAACAGATGGGAGAATAGTGGTTAAATAAATAAATAGATATATGTATGAATGCCAGATACACAAACAGAAAAAGAGGTAAATAGATACAAGCATGGATAATTAAATATAGATAAATAGATGAATGAGTATATGGACAGATATAGAAAATCAAACAATGTAAATAGTTAGATAGACAGACAAACATATAAATGAACAGATAGATGGATAAATAGGTAGATAGATGGACAGATAGGTAGATCACTAAGCAGCTAGCTAGGTATGTAGGTAGGTAGATAGGTAAATAGGCAAGTAGGCAATAAGCCATTCTGACAGGCAGATAGATAGATAGATAGATAGATAGATAGATAGATAGATAGATAGATAGATAGATAGATAGATAGATAGATAGATAGATAGATAGATAGATAGATAGATAGATAGATAGATAGATAGATAGATAGATAGATAGATAGATAGATAGATAGATAGATAGATAGATAGATAGATAGATAGATAGATAGATAGATAGATAGATAGATAGATAGATAGATAGATAGAGAGAGAGAGAGAGACAGACAGACAGACAGACAGACAGACAGACAGACAGATAGATAGATAGATAGATAGATAGATAGATAGATAGATAGATAGATAGATAGATAGATAGATAGATAGATAGATAGATAGATTTTACTAATTTAAAATAATAGAAAGTTAATGCCTAAAAAATGGACTCTATTCCATATGTTTTAAATGCTCAAGACATTTTTTACTACAACGCAGTTAATTTCGATAAACAAAGGCTATTACTCCCATACTTTCCGAGTGTGCACAAAAAAATTTGTACTATTTTTAAGAACAAATATCACTTGTGCTTTTATACCCCTCCCCCAACTCCAACAAATTAAATAATAACACCAAAGACATATTACCATCTTCTCAAACACCTAAGGTGGTGTACAATATTGCCTGCCATGTAGCAAAATATTATGCCTCATACTTGGTGAGACCAGAGCCTCCTTGCCTATGTGGCAGCCTCAACATATATATTTTTACACCAGAGCTCTAACAGACCCAATGTGTAGCTCAGTTTTCACCCACAACGCAGCTCAGCAGGGCACGATTGTGAGCCAAAAGACCCCGTGGTTGTTTGCAGAGAACGACACGATTTAAAAAGAAAACTGGCTTGCTTTATTGCGAGAGACAATCTTACCAACAACAGAAATGACACGTGCTACAATATATCCAAGAAATGGAATACAAAAAACCATTTGCGTAAATTTGCATTGCAAGTAACTAATTTGTTAGTTACCATATGGCTTTGACTATGAGGGCTACGTCCCTTGAAAGCGCTCAGCCACAATTATACATATCTATTTTGTATTACTTTGTAATATTTTAATATATAAAAAATTTAAAAATTCAGTTTAGTGTGTGAATGTGTCGTTAGCGCAATCATATTTATACTCAAGCTAAATTTATTTAAAATATATAGAAAGATTTATATAATGTTTTATTTCGTGTTCCATCTCATGTGAATAGATTAGCAAATAATTTAATAAATATTATAGTATGAATACAAAAAGTAATCCTAGGATATATGAGCACAGACTTTCACCCGAGCCACCACTCTCCACACTGTCTCATAACACTGATACACTTCAACACATATATGTTAAAAAGATAAATAATCACCAATATATGTATTTTATGCTAAACCACATTTGTGTAGAGATAGTAATCTGGACCAACTGATGATTGATGGTTTAGCATGAAATACGGTATTGGTGATTATTTATCTTTTCAACATATATGTGTTCAAGTGTATCAGTGTTATGAGATAGTGTGGAGAGTGGTGGTTCATGTGAAAGTCTGTGCTCACATATCCTATATATTACATATATAGACACAAGTATATAATAAGCATGTGTGTTTCAGTTAAAAAGTAATCCTGTAAATGAAGTTTTATATAAATGCTAGGCTTGATAGAGCATACAAAGTAATATTTGTAATGACTTATTAATAGCATCTGTTTTGTTTTATCAAGAAAAAATATGAGTTTACTTTCAATTTCAGTCTGGAAAATACTAAAACTCTTCATGAAGAGAGAAACCATAATAGAAGAGAAATTAAAGAAACAATTTTGTTATATAGAAATAAGATATCTTCAAATAATAGTTGTGTACAAATGAATCATGGAGTCTAATGAGATCACATTTAATCCTGCTACATTTAAATTTAAATGGTTTCATTTGAAAAAGATTACCAAATTAATTCAAAGTACTTTTGGGTTTATTTTAGTTACTATCATTGTTATACTTTTTTATTACAATGTTTATTTTTTTTACTATATATATTATTCAGTTTCCCCTTTGTTTGTGGTTGTAATTCTAATAATTTGCAAACATATTGAAGTGTTTTTTTCCACTATAACCTAATACTATTGTTTTGTTTTGTTTTCACATAGATGATTCGTTCTCTTATTCAGATTTCTATAATAGAAAACACAATACAAAAATAATCTGGACCAACTGATGAGTGCTGGTTTAGTACGAAATACAATATTGGTTATTATCTAACATTTTGACATGTGTGTGATCAAGTGTGTCAGCAGTATGAAAGCGTGGTTAGTTGAGGGGTGTGTGGAAGTCCGATTTCAAACCTCCTATATATTACATATTGGAGTGCAGGTAGGAAAAAAGCATGTACTGTAGAAACAAATTCATATATTAAAAACATTAAATAAGAATATATAATGTATAAATAGGTTAATAATAAATGATTATATATAAACTCTTAACTAGCACAGTTATAACATTTTTAATTTTTATAAAATTTACTCCTTTTGGTATAGATCCATCTTTGACGTTTTTAGTCATCTTTTCACTATATTTATGAACTTAAGGTTTTTTTTAATTCACTAATTACAATCCTAAATGTTTCACAATAGGGGGTGTGTGCTTACCAAACATAACATACTTTAACAATTATCCATTTTAACCATCCTATGCATAATTATATTAACACTATTTCATTAGGTATTTTTAAATATTAAAACATTACATCCTAGTATGGTAATTTTTATAATTTTTGTAGCCAATAAGAATTTATTAAAATTAGACACAGCAAATAATCTATTAGTGTGTTCATCATGCTTCAGTTTATATAATAAAAATGTTGTAAAAGCAGTCTTTTTCCCTTGAATATTCAATCCCACACAGAAGAAGGATTCAGAAATACGTAATTTTAAACTATTGCAGTATCTTTGTTATTATTTAACTTCAAACATTATCCACATATTTTCCACTCAACTTTAAATTATTACTTCATGTATGTAAAATAATGTTGATATTATAAAATTTAATTTGATAAACCTAATTCTTAAAACTAAGCGACATATGCGTCACACAAATATTTTCTTAACCATTTAACATTTGACTCATTATTTCCCAACAATATCATTTTTATTATATAAACTTCCGAACAATATATTTTGCATTGGTGGTCGAGAGGTCAGCCCGGGTTACGGGTTCGCGTCCCGGCCGATGCTATAACACTTAAAAAAAAAAAACAATATATTTTATAATTAATCCCTGTCATAGAAATGAATCTACACTTACACACACATATATATATATATCTGCATTTTACTTTATATATGAATAGAAAATAAATAATTGGCTATTAACTATTAAGCATCTCATCCCATGTTCTTAGCACAATCCTTTTAATTGGTGTACAATATATATCAAATCACCTCAATCGTTAAGAAATTTTTAGCTGCGCCCTCTGTGAAATAAATAATATATATATATTGTAATGATAATCGCAAATATTTTTTTTATTCTAGAAGAATTATGAAACCTAGCACGTGACCACATACATAATGAAGTGACTATACAAATTTTATTTAATTGACTAATTTATAATAGTCATGGATAACAATCAGACTAAATACACTTAAAAAAAGTCTTTATGCTGATTCAGCCATGTCTCCTGATTATTACCCCCTCCAAATTAATATGATTAAATGACAAAATAAATTAATCTGTGCAGAATTCTGAAGACAAATAAAAAGAAACAAATTTTTTTAACAATAACAATGACTTTTAATTAACAAATAGAATAAGAATAATCTTGAAAAAATTATATTTCCATATTTACATCTAAGATGATTCACAATTTCATAAGAAAAAGTTTATATTAAGTTCAACTATTACCTAATGATATCTCTGTGAATATATATATATATATTTCTGTATCTGTGAATGTAGATATTTATATTTGTCCATCATAAATATAGATATATGGCCAAAAAATCATTATTTTATACATCTGCTGACAATTTGCTAATATTTCAACTTCTCTTGGAATGTTTCGATAGTAGTTTAGTCCATGTAGTTTTTTTTTTTTGTTATTAACAGCATCAAAATTACTTAGATTTATAAATTAATTCATTAATCATTAGATACAGGTTTTCTTATATTGGAAGTGTTGCATAATTTTAGCTTCAGACAGCAATTAATAGACCAGCAGAATCAAAATTAATTGTTAAGGCATTTCTTGGTTTATGATCCCATAATCAGCTACACCACTGGAATGATAGGAGTAAGGCATTCAGAAGTTTTATCCCGGAGGCACAATTATCAACTTAATAATCATTACAATTTTTATTGATGTCTATCCTGTTAGTGTCATGACAATGAAATCCTTTTGTATAATGCAGATGACCTAAGAGTTTTCAATTGGTTCCCATAGCAACATGAATATAAAATGGTATTTCTTTATTTCAAAATGAATGATAATAAAATTATGATTTTTACAATTATTACTAATAAATCATTTTATAATTTATTTATACACATGACTTTTTATATCTTAGAAAACATAATAAAAAACAAATACATATAAAGGTCATGTATATAAACTCAGTCAGGAAGATTACAATATATGGATATCATTAGACAGTTAAATTTCATATAAAAACCTTTTATATTTTATATGCATTAGCACAGGAACATATACACACACATCTATTCAACTGTTGTTTACATAATCTTCAAGTTTGTACTTAAGAATTAATAATTTTTAAAATCTTTAAATTAATTAAAGAGCTTTGCTAATTGCTCAACAAGCTTTCTGATAAATTCTTAGCCAGAGAAAGCATTCAAATATCTCTATCAGAAACCACACCCAAACCTCCACTCCTGACCAATGGTCTGGGGTTTGGGTGTGGTTTCTGATAGAGATATTTTAAATGCTTAAATCAATTCTTTACAATTTTTTAAGACATCAAATATCAAGACTTTTAAATAAAAATTTTCAATGATATAGTAATTACTTTTTTGTATTCAAACTATAAGCTTTAAAGTAAGTTTAACTTTTTCTTTATCATCTTCTTTTCATAATGCATTACTTTTTTGCTCATGTGTCATAGCATCAGCTGTGAAGCAAACCCGCTAACCCGGTACAATTGCTTGTAAAGCAGCTGTGACCTCTCGACCACCAATGCTTGACTGCATTACATAATTTTTAAATAACCTAACTACAAGAAGAAAGAAAATAGTCAAACATTGATGGCCTAGTCGTTAGCATAGTTTCCTTCCAAGCAGCTGGCTCGGTTCACTTCCCGGTCGACGCATTTGACATATGAAAAAAAGAAGACAAAAATATGTTTATCTTTCTAATTTTATATACTGAAACTTTATTTCTTTTCTTTTAAAATTATTTAAACAAAAATCTTTACATAATAGAAATAACATAAAACATTTTAAAATAGAAATACACTTACAGATTAAGAAATATTCCTAGGAAATATAATTTTAAAACTAACAATTGTCATATGATTAATTTTAGAGAGTGAGCATTTTGTGAGTTATTTAGAAAGTTTTTAATATTTAATTTGCGAAGTGCAGATAGATGAAATTAAAAGTAAATTGAGATACTGAAAGATCTCATTGCACTCGTTATAACATTTATCTGACAGCCAATCAGATGTTATGAAAGCTGTCTGAATGACAACCAAATCATAAACACATGACAAAGAATTTACAAGAAAAGGGTGGCCACCCTTCTCTCTACTATATAGAAAAAAAGTAGAGAGAAGGGTGGCCACCTTTTTCCCATAAATTCTTTGTCATGTGTTTATGGTTTGGTTGTCATTTGGACACCATAAACACGTGACAAAGAATTTATGAGAAAAGGGCAGCAACTCTTTTTTCTACTTTACTTTCTATATATCTAAGCCAGTCATAAATACTTAGATATATAGAAAGAAAAGTAGAGAGAAGGGTGGCCGCCCTTTTCTTGAAAATTTTTTGTCGTGTGTTTATGGTTTGTTTGTCATTTGGATAGCTCTTATAATATTTGATTGTTTGTCAGATAAGTGTTATAACGAGCACAATGAGATTTTCTAGTATCTCAATTTAACTAGAAAGTTTTTATAGGTCAAAATAAGCATAAATATATTTATATATTTTGGCCTATATATACAATACCTAGTTGGTCTGTTAGCAAATTTTCTTGAAAATATATACATATCTTTCTTTTTCCTCTTGAGTAATGAAGAAACTTCAGATTATGTGTCATTTTATATCTTATTGTAATCGTCATAAGATATTCTATACCTGCTAGTACTTACAATTTGCTTGTGTTACTCTATAATTTATTTGAGGAAATAAAACATCCTTCTACTGTTTTATGCAGAATAGGCTGCTATTCAAATGATTTCTTCTATTCATTATTTAAAATTTGTACACCCAATATCTCTCCTTTTCACAAGTTAAACCCACTTAACTTTTTGTCTTATTTAAATCTCGTTTATATTTTTAATTATGTTCTCTTTTTCTTAGGTTTTTTTAAAAATTTATAATTATTTTTACTAATTAGCCTAATTATCCCATAATTACAAATAAGCACAGAAGAGTTTTTTTTTAATTAATAAAACCAAAATCATAAAAAAAATCCTTTCATTTAATCTATTATAATTATGTCATATTTTAAAATATCCATATAGTTTACTAATGTTTAAAATGTTGATCAAAACAATTAATTTTTTAGTTTTTTCTCTATTAAGAATAATTATTTTAATTTTTTTTTTTCATTTAAAAACTTTTTTTTTCTATAAAAACATCCTTGGTGAAAGTAATTAACATTTTAATCAACTTAAAATGAAGTAATAAAATATATTTTATTTATTTTCCTTATATATATAGTAAATATAATAAGATGTAATTTACCTTTCTATTTCATTTAGAATAAATGTCTGTACCAATTATTTTCATTCATAGGTATTCACACATACAAATATATATTGAATTTATTATATTAATGTTTTGATTACTTAACTTATTAACCAATTTAAGTGTGATTTGATTTTAATCCAAGAAAAATAACTATATTTTAAGTCCCTACTATTATTACTGTCATTTATTTGTTCCATGGCAAGAAACATTGTTTCAATACACATATCAAATAATCAATAAATGGAAATTCCATTTTATAAATAAGCTAAAACTACACTCAAAGTGCAGTAACCAATCACATTGATCCTATTAGGCTGAAAGAGAACAATAATAATGTTGCCCACACTACTTATAATCATAAAATGTGTTGTTTTCAATCATTTACTCGGGTTATTATGTTTGAGATAGTAGCTGGACATTATAACTATAAATGTTCATATATAATATATAGCAACAATATTTCAGTTGAGATGTAAGTAATGTTAAACAAGGCAAAACTCTCCATAGAGTAGTGCCACCCTGTGCCAACCAGAGTAATCAATGAATGCTAGAAGGCTTATGCCTAAAATCCCTATCTAGTGCCTACTCATCCAATATCCCCAGACAAGTTTCTGGCTTGTGGCCTTCATCAGTGAGGAGCCTTGGATCTGAGAGCACTGCACCTAGATCTTAGGATCTAATGCAACCTTCCAGCAGCCACCTTTTATCTCTACTTAACTACAAAACTATGAGAATGAAATTGGAAAACACAATAATATTTTCAATCTAAGCTCAATAGCTTATATAGTCATGTGAGTCTGAACTCAGTTCAGCACCCATACATTTTGGTGTCTTTGGCTCTTTAACAACCAAAGAAACCACTATCCTATTAGGCAGGATTGGTGTTAAACCCCTAAAAATCACATGATCACTATCTCATACTAGCACATAATTGTTATTAAACAAGGCAAAACTCTCCATACAGTAGTGCCACCCTGTGCCAACCAGAGTAATCAATGAATTCCAGAAGGCTTATGCATAAAATCCCTATCTAGTGTCTACTCATCCAATATCCCCAGATTAGTTTCTGGCTTATGGCTTTCATCAGTGAGGAGCCTTGGATCTGAGAGCACTGCACCTAGATCTTAGGATCTAATGCAACCTTCCAGCAGCCACCTTTTATCTCTACTTAACTACAAAATTATGAGAATGAAATTGAAAATACAATAATATTTTCAACCTAAGCTCAATAGCTTATATAGTCATTTGTGTCTGAACTCAGTTCAGCACCCATACATTTTGGTGTCTTTGGCTCTTTAACAATCATAGCCACCACTATCCTATTAGGCATGATTGCTGTTGTTATACATTATATGTCAACACTTGTAGTTATACTGCCCAGCTACTACCCCATACATAACAACCTAAGCAGCTGATCAAAATTAGTCCATCATTTTGTCAGAAATAATATGGACAAGCTGGCTTCTATTCTTTTAAGCCTAGAAGGAATGATATGATTAGTTACTACACTTCAAAATATCTTGACTGTAGATTTTAACTTAATCATAATAGGAGATCCCATTCATTGATTAATTGGCATCCATTTAGCCTGTATAAAAATATTAAATTGTAAATATATATATATATATATATATATATATATATATATATATATATATATATATATATATATATATATATAACAAACTAACCAAAGGAAATACATATAAAAACAAAAAAAGACTTATAAATCCAATAAATAATATAATATTTCAACCAGAGGACTGTTTTTTATCAGAAAGAAAAAAAATACACAGTAAAATGGCAATAATCAAAAATTACAGATTTGGTAAAAGATTAAAAATTTTAACAAACCCCCCCTGATTGGTCACAAAATCTAACACAGAATATCTACCCAATCAATGACAAAATTCAAACAAAAAAAACAAAAAACTACATTCCCTCCTAATCAAGCTTAAATTCTATTTAAATTAAAATAAATATAAAAATAAAAAATCTAAAATTAAAAATTAAAATATACATATGTGCATAGATAGAAAAATTAGACTATGCTCACATACAAAAAATAGCTGTGCTCACAATAATATTCCTAAAAACTAAAATACTTATACATTTTAATCAAAAATTATAGTTAGTGCAAAGTACAATAATTTATAATAACTAATTATTTATCTATAAACCAATTAAACACAGATATTAAACATCCATATAACCAATCTTTACATAAAAAACCTCATATAAGAAAATTTTCGCATAAAAAACTCACATATAGAAATCATTTAGGAGACCAGGTAACCCAGAGATGTAATAGTTCCAGTGTTCAAATTCAATCCATGTGGTTCTAAGGTCTTGAATTTAAAAATTAAAAAACTCTCCTTTTGTTTCCTCTCCCTTGTAGAAGAAAAACCTTCCTGAAGAATTGATGATTTGAAAGTAGTGATTCTTCAGGAAGGTTTTTCTTCTACAAGGGAGAGGAAACAAAAGGAGAGTTTTTTTATTTTTAAATTCAAGACCTTAGAACCACATGGATTGAATTTGAACACTGGAACTATTACATCTCTGGGTTACCTGGTCTCCTAAATGATTTCTATATGTGAGTTTTTTATATGAAAATTTTCTTATATGAGGTTTTTTATGTAAAGATTGTTTATATGGATGTTTAATATCTGTGTTTAATTGGTTTATAGATAAATAATTAGTTATTATAAATTATTGTACTTTGCACTAACTATAATTTTTGATTAAAATGTATAAGTATTTTAGTTTTTAGGAATATTATTGTGAGCACAGCTATTTTTTGTATGTGAGCATAGTCTAATTTTTCTATGTATGCACATACGTATATTTTAATTTTTAATTTTGGATTTTTTATTTTTATATTTATTTTAATTTAAATAGAATTTAAGCTTGATTAGGAGGGAATGTAGTTTTTTGTTTTTTTTGTTTGAATTTTGTCATTGATTGGGTAGATATTCTGTGTTAGATTTTGTGACCAATCAGGGGGGGTTTGTTAAAATTTTTAATCTTTTACCAAATCTGTAATTTTTGATTATCGCCATTTTACTGTGTATTTTTTTTCTTTCTGATGAAAATCAGTCCTCTGGTTGAAATATTATATTATTTATTGGATTTATAAGTCTTTTTTTGTTTATATATATATTGTACATATATGTTCTCCTTTCCCACATATATATATATATATATATTCTTTAATTTAAAAAAAAATTTGTATAGAGATTTATGTGTGCGTATATTATATATAGTTTATAAGTGATAGGATAATAAACAGTAATAAATATAGGGTTGTAAGAAATAATATTTAATATATTGATCTATTATTTTTGTTAAATAATATGTTAAATTATTTAGTTGTATTTTTTTATTAAATAAAACAGATTGGAAAAGAAGGTGTAAAAAGGATTTATAGATTAGTATATAATATGTACACGTGTGAGTACAGATGTTTTAAACATAAAACATTTTTTACACAAATCTTATATACATTTAGATTGCAAACTCTGTTATCTGGATCTTAGATTATTTCAAGGAAGGAAGGAAAATGCTTTGATGAAATAAATGTAATTATTAATCTTCTTATTAATTGCTAAAAGACCATCAACTTGTGAAAATTTGATTGCTATCTCCAAAATGACAGGATTTTTTTTTTGATCAGAAATTTGAAATATAAAATGAGTGAAACAATATTAAAAAGGTGAGTTGTTACTGTTAAAAAGAGAGATGCAGTTGTTAAAGTTGTCTTAAATTTAAAAGAAATATGCAGTGGTGTTAAAGTTAAAAAAAATGCCATTGTTAATATTAAAAACAGATGCAGTTCTTTTAAAACCTTAAAAGAAATGGGCAGTTATAGTTAAACAAGTTTTTTTTTCTCATCTGTTTTTTTAAGCTCAGAAGAAGCTATTGATTTTTTTTCTCTTTAAAAAATTAAAGAAAATATGACTCTTGCTTTAAAATCAGTATAAAAGATGTGTGCATATATATAAGTAATTTTACCGCAAAATTCATCTAAAGATATGGATTTAAATTGAATCCTTTAAAAGAAGTTGTTAATTTAACATATAATGGGACTTATATGTATTTTGGCTATGTGTGAAACAATCAGGATGCCATGCTAATTTTGTCATTCTGTTCCTTGGTGCCTTGCATTTATGAGTTAAACTTACCAAGCTATCTCTGGACTCATATACCAGTCTATAAAAAACCAAAGAAATGGCCAAATTCCAACCAACCACAGATGCTATCTGAGAGGCTTCTTTTTTGTCTCTTGGCCTATTAAAGATTCATTATCTTTGAATAAAGGGAGAAGAGGAAAGAAGAGAAGAAAGAAGAAGATGTCTAAAGCCATGCAGCCAACCTCAATCTATGAATCAATTTTTTTATAAGTTTTCTTCACATTTATCTAAGTGTCTGCAATAACTCTTTCTAAAATGGTAGGAACAAGCAAATCAACCAGTTTAAGCTATAAATTGGGAGAATGGTAAACCTGGGACATTAATAAGAAATGAAAATGGATCGGGTAAATTTTAAATTTAATTATCACATTTTTCTTATTTACTTATTAAAAGTAAATTTTAGTTTCCACAATCAAGCATTTCTTTTTCTTTTGATACAGAAACATTAAGAGTTTACTTGTTGATTGTGTTATTCTCAATACTACAAAGCATTACACATACAGTTTAAATTCATTAAACTTAGTTTTTCATTGTTTTTGATTTTTTTTATTATATATTATGTTACTAAATGTTTTTTATTATTGTTCTTTATTAATTGTGATAATTAAGCAACCTATAAATATATGCTTTCTAATGTTTATTATTATTATTATTTATTTTTGCATATATTAAATTTGATATGTTTTTTTTTACTCAAGGTTGCAATAATATTTTTTATATATGTGATTTATGTATTAATCCATAATATAGAGGTACACATTTTAAATATATATGTTGAAATATCACAGGGTGTGTGTGTGTGACTGCTTATTCCCATCCATCAAAAATAGGTTAGGCATAGTTAATTGAAATATAGCAAATTGAAGAACAGGGCTTCACATGTGTATGAAAGTGAAAAAACACACACATTATATCAATGAAGTTTACCTTTATGAAATGTAATAAGTAGGGAAAACCTTGAATAAGCATTCAATAGAATATTTTTTATGTCATTAAGTCAGCTTATTTCAAAAGATGTAGTAATAAAAGCAGATATATAAAATTAGTTGATTACGCATATAGTATTAAGATATTTTGCTTAATTATGTTTAATAAAGTCAATTATATAATTAGTAAATTTGATTTATAAAAAAAAAAGGAAGAGTGTTAATAAAAATAATTATATCATATTTGTCTTCTGAGTTATTATTGTTAATATTGTTACATTTTTCTTCTCTTGATTCTATCGTTTTAATTGATCATCATCACTCATAAATGTTAGGTAAATATTAAGCATAAGATATTGATTTACATATAAGGATGTTTAAGGATTATGCTTGACATATAATCAAGTTTTTTAATAATTAGATGTTAATAATAAATGACTAAAATTATGTTGTGTTCAAGATTTATGATCACCATCATCACTGAATAAATAATAAGCATTAAATCTAACCTTTAAAATAATTAATATGTTTGGTAAATAGATATTTATGAAAAGCTAAATAACATGTGGGGAGATTCATGATGATCATTCATCATCTCTGGTAAATACTGATAATTGAGCTATAATTTTATCTGTAATAGTATTTGAAGTAAATATAACCACAAACGCTAGTGAGTATTATAATTAAATCCTAATTTGAACATAATGTGATTTTCTGAAAGTGCCTATAAGCTTATAAAGATAAATTTGTTGTTATGAGTTCATTATAAAGCTATGGTTGGAATCATCATCATCATCATCATCATTATATTATGATAAATAATTAAATTAAGTAACTAAGTCTAATGGCCAGATAACTAAGTAATGGTCTTCACTATGTGAGTTTGGAAGCCATTAGTAAGAGTATTCCTGCATCTGTTTATCAATATGCTTAAGCTGAGCTGGGAATATCTATTAGAATATTGGATATATAAATTTTGTGGTACTGGGATCTTATAATTTTATTGACATGGATAAAATATAAGAATGTCATGTTTTTGTGTTGTTCGTTGGTCATCTAAGCCATGTGTAGTAAAAAATGTACCGAATGAATTTGAACTTAGTACACTATGGACAGATAAAATTTATCTAGGTTTAAAAACAATCTAGTGGCACCCATGGAAAACACATATACTTAACTAAGCTGAATAAAGGTGAATTAGTCTTTTTTCCAACTTGATAGTATTAACTTTTTATGATATTTTTTTATAAGTTGTTATTTAAATCGCCAGTGTGTGCATGTGACCATGGATGGTCTTATATATATATATATGGAAAGAGAAATGGAAAGGATTCTTTGTTAAAAGAACCTATTAATGGAGGTAAGCATAATGCACTCCATGGATTTCACAGTAATTTTACTCAGTTGCTATAGCTAGTATTGGTTTATCTGATGATATTGGCTAGTATATTTTGTTAGTTAAAATGACTTCCCAATATCGAAATATTTTAAATCTTAAATAATGACAGTGATTAATTTTCATTTTTTATTTTGTGTGTTGAGAAATGGTATAATTTATTTATCTCATTATTAGCATGATGGAATTAATGTTTATGATAGTTGCAAATGGGCTATGGTGTCATATTTAATTAGTTACAAATGGATGCCTAACTAAAGCATGATATGTAAATTGCCATATTTTTATTCATAGATTAGTGTCTTCCTTATTTAATTATAAATTATAGCAACTATCATTTCATCATTTTTTTTATTCAGTTACTAAATTCATCATTTAAATCCATTATTTTATTCTGTTACAATATATATATATATATATATATAATAACGAAACTTAAATATATTCCAAACAATGGTAAACAATTTATAATATAATATAAATAAAAACACATAAAGAAATATTTATTTTGTTTTATTATATATATATAAGAAATAAAAATAATAAATACAATGGCAATTAACTATTATATACAGTCTTTCAATCTGCAGAAGTATTTTTAGTTAATTCCTTAACCTGTCTTAACTGTCATTAAATTCAAAAAATAAAATGAAAGTAAACATCATCAACTCAAATCCCATGAATCCTGAATTTTAATGTTAGAAGCTTGATTATTAATTACATTCATTTTATTTCTAATTATTAAAATTGTGCCCTTAATTTTTCTTTTATTATGGTTTCTATCTTTGTGAAGAATCTTAACATTTTTAATATCAAACTTAAATTTATGTTTTGTTTTTTGAATTTATCAGCAGTTGAGGAGGGTTAACATTATTTACTTTCAGAGAGCAAGAGAGACACTTCAGTTTTTTAAATTTTAAATTTGTGTTTTTTGCCCTCTGCTGAAAATTTTGTGAAGCTTTTTGTTTTTACAGCTTTAAAATTCATATATATTTATTTTCTAATATTTTAAATATATAAAAAGTCAATAGATTGTTTGGAAAGCCAAGAGGTGATCCAACAAATTATCACAAGCTCTGCCGATGATGGATACCCATTATATATTTCTCAATCTCATACCTTGCATGTTCATTTCGAGAAAATATTACAGTCTTCGAGAAAATGTTACAGTGGTGTAAAAACTTCATTTTTTGAAAAGTTTATAATTATATTTGTAATCTAATTATGTAATAATTATTAAAAATAAAAAGTAAGTATATTTATATATTCATTTTTAACAGAAATGTTTTATTTTTAAATAAAAAAAAATATTTTCTTCTAAATATTGTTACTATAGAGATTATAGTTGCGGGGGAAACTGCTGTCTACAAAATGAGATCATTCACTTGATTGGTATTATATTTAACAATATCATAAAAATTATGAAAAAATTGTAAACTTTTAAAGTATAATTTGATAGATTTAGTAGCTATTTTTAAAAAAATTCATTTAGATTTGTAAATCAAATTTGAAACAAGGAAGATTTCATTCATTTTATAAATTGAATCATCTCCACCTAAAATTTGATGGCATGATTACATTTTGTTTTGAATAAATATATTATTTAAAATAATTACAAAAATTAAATGTGATTTTTTTAAAATATATTTAATTTCTAAACAAAAATATCTATCAAATGATGTCAAATTTATTATATTCTGATAAATAATAAAGGTTTAATAACACAATGAAAGTTGAAAGCTTAAATCTATTAAATCTAGTGAGAACAAAAAAAGCTGTCAGAAAAATAGTAAAAATCAGTTGGGTTAAAGATCATTTTATTGTAATTTTGTTTGCTTGGGAAGAAAAAAGTCAAGTTTTACAAAAAAGGATTTTTGTTTTTACTTTTAAAAATATAAAACTTACAAAATCAACATTTATTTTTATTTAAATTTTAAAAGATTGCTAATAATCTTTTTAATGAAAATTCTTTTTAAATGATTTTATACATTTTTCCCTATGTTTCTATCAGGATATTCACATTTTTGAATTTTTAACAATGAAAAAAATATGTTCCTGCTTAGAACTCAAACTTATATCTCTACCTTTTCCAGGAAAAATCCTTAACAACAGAGTCCACAGAAATATTACATTTGTTGAATAAAATTTTGTCAACATGATTTATTTAATTAATTCAAAGTATATTTTGTGACAATAATAATAAATGTATAAAAAAGATTACAGAATTGTTTTTTTTTTTCATTTCCAAAATCAAAACAAAAAAGTGTCAAAATCATTGGCCCAATAGTTCTCTTGAGAAGATAAAAAACAAGAAACACAATAAAAATATAATTAACAGAGATTGACAATGAAAATTATTTTATTTAAAATAAAATTATGTATTTCATTTATAATTAAAAAGCAAAAAAAAAAACATATTGAAAATTGATTTTTTTTAAGTAATGCTTTTATGCAAACAGCTGATTAAAAAGTAAAAAAAGTAATCTGACTAATAAAACATGTTGTGTAAAGGCCTCACGTGCTTTAATAAAATGACAAGTTTGTTAGTTGGATTTCTTACATAAAAAAATTATTTAATATATATATATATACTGTCCTCTCATAGATATTACTGAAACCTTATTGAAGTGACAAGAAGGCATTAGAAATTTGATATCAAAATAATTAAAATCTACCACCCCTGTGAATCCACATAAAATATTTTAGTGTCATATTGCATTGCCATTGGTTCATAATAAATTTGCAACATTTAAACAAATTGTATTGAATATAAATATATTTAACTTCTTTTATTCAAATAAACCTTGAGACAAACAAAAATTCTAATTTGTTTAATTGAAACAACCAAACAAACAGAAATTCTGACTTAAATAAATGTATTTAAAAACTGAATCAGTTGCAATATGGGGGAAGTTAAAACATGCAAAACTCTCTATACATTTTGCCACTCAGTGCAAGCCAGAGTAATCAGTGGATGCCAGAAGGCTCATAAAATCCCCATCTAGTGCCTACTCATCCAATATCCCCAGACTAGTTTCTGGCTTGTGGCCTTTGTCAATGAGGAGCCTTGGATCTGAGAGCCCTACACCTAGATCTTAGGATCTAATGCAATCTTTCAGCAGCCACCTTTACCTCTGCTTAACTATAAAACTATGATTCTTAAATTGAAAACACTATAATATTTTCAATTCAGGTTCATTAGCTTATATAGTGATGTAGGTCTGAACTCAGTTCAGTATCTATACATTTTGGTGAATTTAGTTTTTTAATAACCATAGCCATCACTATCCTATTAGGCAGGATTGGTTTTAAGCCAATAAACATCACATGATCACCATTTCTTATGCTTGCTTATAACTGTTATTAAAACAGGTAAAATTTTATGCATATTGCCACTCAGTGCAAGACAGAGTAATCAATGGATTCCAGAAGACTTGTGCATGAAATCCCCATCTAGTGCCTACTCATCCAATATTCACAAGCCAGAAACTAGTCTGGGGATATTGAATGAATAGGAACTAAATGGGTATTTTTATTCACAAGCCTTCTGGCATCCACTGATTACTCTGGCTTGCACTGAAAGGCAATACATATAGATAGGTTTGCCTGTTTTAATAACAATTATAAGCAAGCATAAAAAATGGTGATCATGTGGTGTTTAATATGGGGAAGTGAGATGATATAAGTCTTGGTGAAATTTAAAAAGCTTGAAAATATTTCTACAGTAATATGATTTTTACTCAATTCCAAATTAAACAAAGTGGGTGAAATCAATCTTTAAATTGTATGGGAGTTGTAAAATGGGAGAAGCATTGAGTTTCCAAAATTGGCTTGGATCTTTGGATGTTTGACAATTCTATCTCACCTGAAAAAGAAAGATTGTTTATAAAATACAAGCTTCAAATATAATGAGAAGAATTGTCTGAGATTTTGCACTGGACAATATTTATCATATTATAGATTTGAAATAAAACTTCTGATAAAAGAAAAACTTGAAAATTGTTTTTTTTTTTTAATAATTGCATGCAATTTAATTACAGCATTGTTTATTTTAAAAAAATTTCACCTTGTTTAAATTACTTATGAATATAGAACATATTCCAAGTGATATTACTTTTCTTTTCTTTTTAGTTGTTGTTAGACTAACTAATAACCACTAGCATGAGTAATAGTATGGTTATTTTTAGATTTATAAATATCAAATTTAAGATTATCAGTCTAATTCCATACTAGCCATCATTAGTCGAACTAGTAACAGCTGAGAAATAAAGGAAAATAATACCATTCAAAACATTTCATTCCTAATAATGGATTTATTTAGAAGATATAACTGAAATACAGGCTTATCTTATATATGTATCAATACATGTAATATATAGAGTATACGAGCACAGACTTTCACACGTCCCACCGCTCACCACTCTATCTCATATTACACTTGAACACATATATGTTGAAAAGATAAAAATAAAGTTTGAATGTTCATAAAAAACTTTATTATAATGTTTATTAAATAATATGAAAAGTCTAAAATATTACACAAATCTCCACTTCATCAATAAATTATTTTATATTCAGATTTATATTATTAAAGATAAAATAAGAATTCCTGCAAATAAAGTATGAAATATTATGCAGCAGCCCAGGAAGCATAATAAAATACTATGGAGAATCTCAGAACAACATCGCTACAAGAATAACACAACATGAGTGCTTATATACCAAAACTAAAAAAAATCAACATATATGATAGCATTCTTAAGTCATGAAAAAGAACATGGACACCATTTTGATCTGCATGATGTTAAGATGATATGTGTAGAAAGAGATGATATAAAGACAAAGATAAAGAAGGTTTGGTACCTTGTCAACAATAATTATGTAATAAATAAAAGAGCTAAAATCCATTTATCAAATCATTAGAATATATAAATTAGCCCTTTTACATATTAATAACAGCCACCATAAAATATCAGGCAGAGTGAAGTAAAATAGCTATGATTGTGATGCATATCCCAAAAAATGTGTGAAGCCAAATGGAAAACAAAAAATGATGAAGAAAGAATTATTATACATTTCATAAGGTATATCAACATATATACGTAAAAAAATTTATTAAGAAGAATATAGAAGACATAACTAATGTTATATCTAATTGTAAAATGAAAAAATGTTTTCGATAAAAAGTGAATAACAAACTGCAACATTTTTTTATCTAGCATACATTTTTTCTTTCTCCATCTCTATGTGATTTACAGTAAGTTTTAGTACATAATAGATGTCAGTTGATCATGTTTAATAAACCCCTATGCTATTCTGCCCTATTCAATATTCCCAGATTAGTTTTGAGCTTTTGGCTTTCATCAGTGAGAAGCTTTGCATTTTGAAACAATGGTTTAAAGCATTTTTTTTCTGGCAGCTATCATTCATCTTTCCATTATACTATACAAACAAGTTGGCTAAGATTGAAAACATTGTTAAAACAGGCAAAACTCACTATACGTATTGCCACACACAGCATGCTAAAGTAATCAATGGATTCCAGAAGGCTTGTGCAAAAGTGCCTACTCATCCAATATCCCCAGACTAGTTTCTGGCTTGTGGCCTTCATCAGTGAAAAGCCTTGGATCTAAGAGAACTGCACCTAGATCTTAGGATCTAATGCAACCCTCCAGCAACCACTCTTTATCTCCATTTAACTACAAAACTATGAGTCTTACACTGAAAACACCTTAATGTTTTCACTCCAAGCTCATTAGCTTATATAGTCATATGGGTTTGAACCCAGTTCAGTACCCATACATTTTGGTGTCTTTGGTTCTTTAATAACCATAGCCACCACTATCCTATTAGGCAGGATTGTTTTTAAGCCAATAAACATCACATGACCATCACCTCTTATGCTTTTGTATAACTGTTGTTAAAACAGTTATATAAGCTATATAAGGTAATGGGCTTGGATTGAAAACATTAAGCTGTTTTCAGTTTAAGACTCATAGTTTTGTAGTGAAATGGCGATTGAAGGTGGTTTCTGGAGGGGGGGGCATTAGATCCTAAGATCTAGGTGCAGTGCTCTCAGATCCAAGGCTCCTCACTGACGAAGGCTACAAGCCAGAAACTAGTCTGGGGATATTGGATGAGTAGGCACTAGATGGGGATTTTATGCACAAGTCTTCTGGCATACATTGATTACTCTAGCTTGCTGTGTGTGGCAATACGTATAGTAGTTTTGCCTGTTTTAACAACAGTTATACACAAGCATAAGAGGTGGTGGTCATGTGATGTTTATTGAAAACATTTATATATTTTTCAGTTTGGGCAGATAGCTTGATAGTATAGCGTAGAGATAAATAATAGTACCCGAAATGAGGATGCATTAGATCCTGAAGTTTTAGATACACTGTTCCAAAATTCAAATTTCCTTGCTAATAAGAACCAAAAGTTTGAAACTAGTTTAAGAATATTGGATAAGACAGTATAGAATAAGAATTTATTAAGCTCTACCATCGGCATCTATTATTTATTGAAGCTTACATAAATGTTATAAAAGTGGCGAAAAAATGTATGCTGCTAAAACAGCATTAAAGTAAATTAGAGTCTTGTGTCAGAGTCAAGCGATATTTAATTGGTTTATAACCAATCTAGTTTTTAATGTTAAAGCAAATTATTCATAATTGGTATTTTTTGCCTATTATTTGTTTCATCATCATCATCAACCATTATCAATCCACTGCAGAATGAAGGTCTCTCCAAGTGCAATCCATCTTTTCCTATCCTTAGCTTCTTTTTTCCACATCATCCCTGCACACTTTCTTATTTCATCCATCCATCTCACATGTGGTCTCTTTCTGGGTCTTTTACAATCTCTTGGAATCCAGTTTCAAATTTCAATTGTCCATCTATTATCATCTCTTCTAGCAATATGTCCAGCCCAACTCCACTTGTTTACAATAGCTAATATTGAACATATTTAGGAATTGTGTGAGAGAAAACATAATATGTGTGCGTGTGCAAACATAAATAAAGTACTATCTGAAAGTTGCTTTTTTGAAGTTTATACGTGTATCAGCTTACTATATCTACAACTGGATTCAAACTCTCGCTAAATAAACTAGTTTTTTTCCCCCCAAGTTATACAGGATTTATGTAGATATCTGGCCTATATCTACAACTGGATTCAAACCCTCGCTAAATAAACTAGTTTTTTTTCCTCCAAGTTATACAGGATTTGTGTAGATATCTGGCCTAGAACCGTTGAAGTTAATACCCCAATAGCTGTCAGCAAAAGAGTATTTAGCAGACTTTGGGTCATAAGCTCTGGATAGATTTTAGTTCTGTAACATCCGGCTCGCGAACTTTTTCTGAACTCCCGAGCGATTATTTTATTTTTAAAAGTGAAAGAAGGAAGTTCTCAATCCCCTTACCCTTCAGTAGTTGATAAGACAGAAGAGTGAAGCTTTTTTTTTTTTTAGTGTTTTCTTGTGAGTGCTCTATCCCTTATTTTGCTGTAGGCTAAATTAAAGACTATTTTACCTTTCTTTACGAGATTAAAAATACATATGTTTTTAAAATAAGTCTTAAATGATCTTTTACTATCTGTAATACATAAAATAAATGTTGTTGACAATAAAATAATTGTCAATAAAATAATAAATAGCTTTCCTTAAAAATACTTTAAAATGTAAAACGTTTTTATTTTAAGTCTGATAAAAGAAATGTAAGAAAGAAAATTACTGCTTTTAAATGAAATCTATAAATTTTGATTTTTGTCATCAATTATTAGACTTTTTATATATACTTTTATCTTCTAATTTGAATTAAGTGCTTTTCTTTTTAAAAAAACAAAAAGGGACAGAGGATTTTTTCCAGCAAAGTTAACTCTCATGATATTATTTTTGAACTTTACAGAGCAAAACAATTTAAATATATAGTTCTACGAATAATAAAAATTCATATTTCAGAAATTTACGTTATAATTTTTAATGGAATATTTTAATTAAATCGTACATTTCAGTCCAAATGGATAATCAAAAATACTTGAATAAAACATCATATAATTAAGATTAAGAATTATAAAAATATTTACATTAAAAATATTTCCAAGATATATTTTAAAAAAAACAAAACAGAAAACATAGTTTGAAAAGTCTAAAGTTACTTTAATTAAATTAATCTGTTGGGTATTTAGCTTTAATTGTATATATATCTTGGTTAGTGTAAAATTACGTTATTAAAATTAATTAGTTTGATATTTAGTTTTTTATGTATTTATATCAAAATATCGGGTTTTACATTTAACAGCTTGCTTTTATTGAATTCATCAAATTGAGTGGAAATAATTCAGATTTAAAGTGTAAATCAGTAGCAATTATACAATCAAAATATTGAGAACAATTGTCAAGCATTGGTAGCCCCGTGATTAGCACAGCCACGTTACAAGCAATTGTCCCGGGTTCGCTTCCCGACCGACGCTTTGACATATGAAAAAAAAAAGATTGAGAACAATTCGCGAGCATTGTGCTTATCTTCTTTATAAATGGAATTTAACAGCTGCTGAACCGTAATTGGCATAAAATTATGATATTTTCCCATAAAAGCACGAAAGAAATTATACCAATTAAACAGAGAAGCAAAGAAAGAAACACTACTAACGGATAAGATTAATAAGAATAAATCGGTTAATCTTCAAAGTAATACATTATGAACCATACATTTATTTAAAGGATAAATGAAAAAAAAAGATTAAAACATAATTATTAAAATCTTATGATACAATCTTATGATACGCTGTTCTATGGCACCGTTTTCGCGCTAAAAGTAATAAAAATGCTGTTTCCGGCGACACATTCAAACCCACGTTTTCTATAATACAACTTTTTTGTTGTGCTACAGAATGCAGGCCGCTATGTCGCATCACAGCACAGCATGTATGTTGCATGGAAGCAAATATATATTTCCCAAATTCGCACAGTTTATAAAACAGTTAAGACTTGATGAAAGAGTGTGTATTTGAATTGTATGAAAATGTAGTTTTATTTGTTTGTTTTTTAATTTTAAAGGATTAAAATGTTCAGATTTTGTAAAGTAATAATTCTAAGACTTTCTAAAACATACTGTATTTAAGTTTTAATTGGGAAAATATTAAAGATCTATGTTTTTAGTGAGTTGCAATTCGGTAACGCGTCAAGTAACGTACTATTCGTAACATTCCAAGAGATAAGCAATATGGCACAGGAAATCACACATGTTGTTAGATTCGGTGATTTACCAACAACAGAATATAATGCTGTGTCCTATTTGCAAGCAATGAATGTGCTTCCACATTTGAAAAAATGTAATTGTGGATCATACATGAAGATATTTTTTTATAAAGGAGTCGCTCAATTTCGCTATCCATTGCATTCATGCAGACGAACGTGTTCCATTCCAAAGCATAGTTGTTTTGATGGCTCCAGAATTCCATTTGTTCAAGCTTTACGACTTATATATTATTAAACCTAACCCTAAAACTAACACTAACAACTGTTACTTTTTATTTGAATTAAAAACTAGCCGTAATATATGTTTATCTGTTAATAAAAATAAAAAAAAAAGTAAAATGAAGACTAAGAAAATAAAAAATAGACTAAGAAATTTTAATTTTTATTAGGATTATTATTTTTTAAACAACAACAACAACAAAAAAAAAGTCGTAACACAAAGTAAAAAAATATCCGATAGAAAATTGATAAAAAAAAAACCATAACACAAGTAAAAATATATACGATAGAAAATTAATTTTTCTAATAAAGAAACATAAAAAAGATGTATCAAATACTAATTTGTTTATTTTATTTTAAATTTATTATTATCATTTAAATTGTATATGTTAATAAAAAATAATATTTTAAAAAGATTTTGTTTTGTTTTTATTTTCGCATTACAAAAAAGCACAGAAAAATTATTAAAGTCAACGGCCTGTGAATGTTCATATTTTATAATTTTAGCGTGAAAACGGTGCCATCCAATGGCATCTTTATCTATAAGACAAGCACCTTTTTTTCTTACACTATAAGACATCAAATATAAATATTCAGGTTTTATAATCTCTTGCATATGATCTCCTCTAACATATGCTTCCATTCTTGTCTGGCTTCTCAATATTAACAAAATATTCTCTCTACCTGCCAATATAACCATAGATTAATAATTATTAAATATATGTTTTATGGCTTGTGTTTGTCTAAATTTACATATATCAGTAGTTGTTAAATTTCATTTATGAAGAAGATAAGCACAATAATCATTAGATGTATTGATCATGAAAAATCAAAGTTGTCACATATTAAACATGGAAAAAGAATATCCAATGTCAGAAGTAATTCATATTTATATTATAAATTTTTGAACTATCCCTTTTGGATAGACATTGTTTTCTGAACATCTTCAAAGGGGATTCTGATTTCAGAGTAGCTTTAGGTCATGAAATTATAACTTCAATTATCAGCAAGTCTCTTCTTTTTTAACAGCCTTGTATATAGCTTTTGTAGGTCTACTTTTCTTCTGATATCTCTTAGAGAAATATATGAAAAACAGTGAATCACTGTTAATGAATACACATAAATATGGCATTAATATTTTTTATGGTAATATTTAGTAAAATTAGTATGAACATTTTTTCTTTATACACCTCAAAATTCACAATATACAATAAGGAAGCTATCTATAAAGTATTGCCATTACAAACTAATGCTAATCACGTTTCCAAATTAATTATTCCTAGGAATTATTTTAGATTTTAATTCTCAGATATATGAAAAAAATAAGGTAGTATGTTTTGAAATTATTCCTAAATAGTTTGAAGTAACACTATGTTTCAGTCTATTATTGCAAATGATTACATTCAGTAACAACTCGCTTCATACAATAGTGCCACCTAGTGCAAACTATTGCAGTCAATGGATGTTAGAGGTTTATGTATCAAAATTTCTATCTAATACTTAGCTTAGGGCATTCATCAGTGTGAGGGTTTGGATTTGAGAGCAAAGCACCTACATCTATGGGGCTAATACACCCCTCCAGGAGCCATCTTTATATTTTTCAGTAACTATAGAGCTATGAACCTAAACTGAAAACACAATGATGTTTTCAATTCAAGCTAATTTGTTTGAATAATTATACAGATCTGAACTCAGCTCAGTATCTATATATTTTGGCATTTTTGAGTTATTAATAACCATAGTCACCAATGTACTTTAGCTATGATTGGCACTATTCTATGGAGTTACTACTGTTTTAACAGACTGTGTAAGCATAAGAAATGGTAGTCATGTGATGTTTTAATGTTTTAATACCAATCCTAGCCAAAGGGTGTTGATGACTGCCTTTATTAATAAACCCAACATACCAAAATATATAGATAATGAACTGGGTCCAGATTTATATTACTGTGCAAATAAATTAGCTTGGATGAAAAACATTATTGTGTTTTCTTCTTAAGGTCATAGCTTTATAGTGAATAAAAATGTAAAAGATGGCTTCTGAAAGAGTGCATTAAATCCAAAGATCTAATTTATTGCTCTCAGATTTAAGAATTCTTACTTAAAAATGTCATGAGCTAGAATTTAATCTTGGTATATTGGATGTTTAGGCATTAGATATGAATTTTGTCACACTAATCTATCATCCATTGATTATTATAGTGCACTAAATGGCAATGTTGTATGAAGAAAGTTTCTATTGTGTTATCAAACTGGATATGCATAAGAAATTATGGCCATGAGATATATTAAATGATTATATTATTATTGGAAGGTAACTGTTATTTAAGTTAAAAGTTGAGCATACATTTTTGCTAAAGTCCCATTACTTTTGGTAAACTTTTTTTTGGTCTTGGAAATTATTTTTTGTGAAGTTCAAACAATGTAACCAGTTCCACTTCTGGAAGATTACTGATAAACATATTATATGAAAAAACTAAACTTTGTGATAGAGTGTCTTATAAAATTTTGTATATTTTTCAATTAGCATTTAAATTTTATCAAGTAAATTAATGGTTTCTATGCATTTAAAGATTTTAAAAACTTTTACAAGATCATTTTATTATAGTGAATTTAAACCTAGACTTTTAAGCTCCTGTCAGCTCTCCAATCTGTCTCATACAACCAATTTATATGACCACACACATGTGAAACAGATAAATGATCTCCAAGGTATATATTTTATGCTGAATCAGCACTCATCCGGTTGGTCCAGATCATCCTTTCGCACACACACATATATAATCAGTGCTCAGTTTATATTAAGATAGCAAATCTTTAAACTTCAATAAACATGCTTAAATCTCCCCCACCCTCCAACTCTTGAGCCATCCATACCATTGAAAATCTGATAATGAAATGCCCAAATTATTGAAGATGCCAATAGTATTATTATGTCTATGTTAACTTGAAGTCACTTTACATCTCATGTATAGGATCTTGTCTATGTAAATACACAGAAGAATGATCAGCAAGATACAGGCTAAATCTGTAGTGTTTAAATACAGATGTACTTTATATTCCTGGAGTTTATATGTAATTACAGGGGATTTGAAGTTTGAAGATTTGCTGCATTAATATAAACTGAGCATTGATTATATATATATATATATATATATGTATGTGATGTGACAGATGATGATTTCTACCAACTGATGAGTGCTTGTTCAGTGTAAAATACATATACTGAAGATCAATTATCTTTTTCATATAAGTGTGGTTATGTGTATTGTTTGTATGAGATAGATTTGATAGCTGAAAGGAGCTTGAAAGTCTGGGTTCAAATTCCCTATAATTGCATCTAAACTTCAGGGATATGAAGTACACCTGTGTTTAAATATTCAAGGCCATTTTATTAAAAAATTATCACAAGAAACATTACATAAATAAAGGTAATAACTGATTTTAATTAAATTTTGAAAGCATTCTTTAATGTTATATTTAATGTTCTTAAAAATAATTTTTTTTTTATATTTCCTCATTAGACCAGTCTCATCTATAAGAGGATGACTCTCATCTATTGGAAAACCCCTCATTAACATAGTTTTTTCTAAAAGCTTCAAGGGCATATATAATAATCATATAAGATGGGAATTGTTTGTATTATTGTTGACTTTATTTGGTTTTAAGACCACTATAGTTTTGATTATGGAAAACATTTGGAGTAGTTTTAATATGAATAATGTTGTTGGATATTTTTTCTAAACACACTTTCTGGCCTAATTTTTTTAAAAATTTGGAAATATGCTATCTACTTCTGCATCTTTATTTGATTTAAGACTATTAAAGACAAGATCCATGGGTATTGAGCTGTAAAAACTAATACATTACTATTACCCTAAGCCATACATGATAATCTATCACTTTTAACTAAACAAATAAAAGACTTATTAGTAATTATAAATTTTGCTTAATCATATACTGTTTTAATATGGTTGCACAGAAAGCTCTTTCCACAAAGCTATTGGAATAAGCATAAAATACAACTGTTAAGATATGCATAAATTTAAAATTAACTAACATAACCCTCATTTAAAAGAAAATTACCAAAAGATTATATTAGAAAAAAATAGTGTTAAATGGCAGAAAGTCATGCATATCATGGCAGATTGAGCAATTAACCAATCTATTCAGTTAAAATAAGATTTTTTAAAAAACTTTACAATACTGAGTTGAGAATTGATCCTGTAAACTTCATTAAGCCCACCATTTTACCACTATGCTAGTCAGCATTAAAATAATATGCACTGATACATCACATATTCAAGGCATTAATCGATTTTAAACATTCCTTATAACTTGCACATTTATCATATTTTTAATATTTGATTTTTTATAATCCACAACTCAGGAGTGATGTTTAAATATTTAGCTTCATAATCCATTATCCATCGAATGGTATTTAAATCTTTAGCATTGGTAATCTGTAATTCCATTCAGCAATTTAACTAATTTGAACAGATGCTATAATTTCATTCAAAAGATTAGCATCAGTCCACTAGAGGAAGCCAAGGACTCCAGTTAACACTATTTCTGGCTCCCTGTTTCGTTCTCTTTTTTCTAGTTTAGGCAATTAAATTTCTCTAAAACTATCCCTATTAAAAAGGGGAGTTTTTAGCTCTCTTTTCATATACAAGATATATCAACAATGTAATCACAAGTAAGAATAATTTCAACTTTTATAAAAATGCTATGTAAATATATGGCAGCCACTGAAATTACAAAAGATTTCCACAGAGATTTTACCTTTTAATGAAAATTTTCATTTCACTTAATTTTGTTGAATGCATGAGAGAGTTAGCTTGTTGGGGGACCCCCAGGGGTCTAAATCCTAGTTCTTTTGAGGGATGGGGCTGGGATGAGGGTGCTGTGGTGATCGTTACCAACATTGGCTTTTCTCATTCAGAATATAGAAAAAATGTTATCTATGGTGATTGAATGATTTTATCCATGTATTATTGCAAAGTAAGTTGCAGTTTGGCTTCATGATTCTAATTGCAAATGATCCACCTTATTTAATTTTATTACTTCCAATGTTGTTATTCATAGGGCTGGCCTTTTGCTGTTCATGTGATTTTCATGATGGATTAGAATGGTTTTGAGCAGAGACATTTTGAAGCTTGGATTTTTTTTTCCTTGTTCTCCATAGTTTTTCCATAACTTTTCCAAAGCATTTGGGATTGCTCTCCTGTTAAAAATATTTGAGGCCATTTGGAAGAACTAAACAGTAGATTGATTTAATCCATATTTTATATTATCTCCAAGTGTTTTCCTATTTCTCAACTTATCTACCACAAATTGGATTTCCCAATATTGTATTCCTAACAGATTATTCATAATTGATTTCTAGACTTTACAAATAATTCCTAATTGTAACATTCATTTGTCTTTAATGGTTAATATACACCCTTTCCACATTCCTTTCCCTTTTCATATATATCCTTCCCCTTTCACCATGTTACTCCTGAATTTTATTTTTACCATTCTTTGTAAACCTCTTATTTAACTGTGTTTGTATCTTTTTTTGATGAATAAACTTTCATTACTGAGAAAAAAAAAGATTAGCTTCATTACTTTAAAATTAATCCATTTATTTAGAGACTTTAAATCAATGATGTTCAATTCTGATCATATCTCTGATAAAGCAAATACTTTATTATTCATAACAAAGTGATTTTCATTACTTTTTGATTCAAAATCCATTCCTCTAAGCAACAAGTTTAGACAGATGTATATTTGACTTGAAAAAAAAATTATTTAATTTTTTTTTTTCTTAATTAAAGACAAGAGTAAAAAAATATTTTTTTTAAATATCTTTTGAAAAATAAAACATCAGCAACTTGTTTGAAATTAATCAATATAATTTTCCAAAATATATCACCTATTTACTATTACTTCCTATTGAAGAAATTCAGCGATATATTGTTGAAATAACAAAACAGCATTCCATAAGTCAATTTGTTATTTTTTCCATTAACAGTTGATTAATAAATGAGATATCTTTAAATAAAGAATTAATGAATTAATTAATGATGGTTTCTGTTTTGTTTTGCATATTTATTCTAGAATGATATGAAAAAGTATTTTGTCTAGCAAAGGCAACTGCCTAGCTGTTTATTTAGCCAATGGTCATCATGGACTGGCTGGAAGCCAGTGACCATCATGTAGATGACAATAAAAAAAAATTTATAAAAGACTGGCTGGATTTCTCAAACTTCAGTTTTTATACCAGTTATCACATGATGTCAGGATTACAGAATATTCTCCATTATGTATTGGGTTTCTTCATTTGTCAACAAAATATTAAAAAAGGTTGGCATGGTTTCGGCTGGGCAAAATACTAAATGATAAGATTTTTTTAATCAAGACAGTAAAAACACTGTTCAAAAATAAAATAAATGATTTTAATTTCATTTTTATTTCTGGGTTTTAAAATAGTATTGCAAACATTTATTCAAAATAAAAAAAATCATAAACCACAATAGTTCTATTCAATTAAGTTTAAATTGATCTTTTTAATAAATAATTTATTAATTAATTTAATTATATTTCAGATGAATTGTTTCAATTTTTTTACTAATTCACCCCTAATGAGAATTTCTGCAAGCATTATATTGTAAGTTGCATATGTTTCTATATATGTTATAATATAAAATTTTAGTTTGAAAAAAATTCCACAGAGAGCAAGAAAATCAAAAAATTCCTCAAACCAATAGAATTTAACTCCTCCTTGGCAAGTATCCCTATTGTTTTATGACAGGTCTTTGACATCACAATTTTTATGACAGAAAAAAAAATGATTTGAATAACCAAAAACATGTTTATTTGCAAATTTATTACAATTCCAGATATTTTTATATAATAATTTACACAATATTTATTAGATATCAAAAATATAAATTATTAATAACTTATTTTGACTGGAAATACTTTATATTTTCAAAAATAGAACTTTATGTTAGAGGACAATGCAAATATAGCCTAAAGCTATTTAGAAGTTTAGCTTTCTATGTAAGCAATTTAATTGTAATAATGAGTATGCAAATATTGTAATTGTACAACAAGTATTGAAAAATTTTAAACTTTTAAAACTTAATTTGTTAGATATAAGAGAAATAAATGAATATTCATTCAGATTTTTTTTAAAAATGACAAATAATGAAGATTTCATTGATTTTGTAAAATGAAAATAATCTTTCTAGAAATGATGACATATAATATTTTTGTTTTGATTGTGACTGCATTTTTTTAGTATTTATAGAAAGAAAATATGAAGATTTAAAATTTATTTCAGTATAAAACAAAAATATCTATCAAATAAAAACAAATTTTTATTTTCTGATAAGTAATAATGTTTTAATCTTAAATTTTACATGGAACATGAGAACAAAGAATATAATGAAATGTGAATGAAATGTTGGATGGTTAACAAATATTCTAGTAAACTAAACCAATTAATATTACTAACATCAAAATATGAAAGCTTCAATGGACACATACTCATACAAAATATAAAAATGTAAGAATTTTATTCTACACATAAATAAAATATTTTAGTGTTATAATATTGGCTTTATAATTCTATTCTATATTTCTATTTTTGAATTATTGGTTTTATATATTGTAAATACTTCTTTTGATTTATTCAATTCAATAACTTTATTTCTTAATAAGATGAGTAAACATATTTTCTTTAAAATCTGCTTGGAAACTATTCAAAAATGCTTTATAAAATTATATATTTTTTATAAACATAGGTATGAGAGATTATTAAACATGATAATGATTATATTCTATGTTCTACTATCAATTATAGCAATGAATATTTGCATAACTATAAAAATTTAAGCCAATAAAATTTTTACAGTTCTAAATAAATAATAGCCAATTAACAGTGATGTTGTAATGTTACAATATATTATAATGGGATGATCCTTTTCAGGACTCGAGGAAGTCACATCTACCTATAGTCAGACTTTGGGTCTTCTTATAGAATGCCATGGATGATATGATTTAGAATATAATCCAATCCACTCTTCTATTAATAACCTCGTTACTTTCGGAATTCGAGCTCAGAGTAGAAATTGCAATTGACTCACTTCAGGCATTCCCACAAGTATCCCATAGTAATGATAAATTTAGTATAAGCTATGTATAACTTTTTTATAAATATTAAATCACTAAGTTGATTCAATATATATATGTGTATGTATATTTATAATTATTGGTTTTATAAAATGACTAAATAAAATAAACAAATGAGACCTGTTTAATTTTAAAATTGAGTTTAACATATTTTAATCCATAATAAACACAAAAATATTATCTCATAAATAATAAAAATATTATTTAGAATCATAATCTGTGCTTATATTTAAATACAATAATAAACTATTTAACATTCAGAAAAAAACATAATGTAATCATTTACATATATATAATTTAAAATCATGTGTATAATGAATAATACACATGATACATTATAAATCTACGTATTGTGTCATTAAAATGATTCAATGTGTGTTGTATGTCTATATAAGATAACATCCATTCACACTAGATTAATAATAGAATGTATTCTGATATTAATTATGTATGTTTAAAAAGTAATTATGTTAATTGTCAGGTAAGATTCAATTTGGAATATAATAAAACTTACTTCCAAATTGAAATAATTTAAAAACTTTTACCTTAATCAGCCGTCATTTTCATCAGAGCATATATCAAAATATCAACATCTAAATTTTATTAAATAAATAAAAATAAAATGTTCATCTTATCAGTTCTCCATTTATTCTGTTAAAATCAATTTAATATATGAAATAATTTCTCCACGTAAATATAGTTATCCACAAAGGAAATAAAGTTTAAGAGTTCTTAAAGTACACAATGAAGTAATCCAAAACAAGAAAGAATAATGGTTGTATATCCCTCCTTAGACGAAATAAAATGAAGATGAATGTTGAAAGATAAAATTCATTGATCCTCCTTCGAAGAGGTAATCCAAATATTTATTCTTTTAAATATTTGCATAGTAAAATATTTAACATCTTCAATATAATACTCCTTTATTAAGGCAGCTTTTTAAATGAGAATTACGATTATATTTTAGGCATTGATTGAATAGGAATAAATTTACATGTTCAGGTTTGAAACATCAGCAGAAATCCTTGGCATAAATTGTCTAGCCAGAGAACATCTTTATAAATTTTTGTCTTAAATATATATTTTGAAAGCTCATTTCAAAGACATTGATAACTCTTATAACCTTGTCAATTTCAATAATTATTTTTTTATAGTTCTTTGTACTATTAAAAGTAAGTAAATTAATTACTTGAAGCAGGTTTTAAAATAGTGAATCTTCTTTTTTTTCTTAAATGTGTTCTAAATTCGAACACATTTAAATTTTCAGACGTAGTTCTTGCCTTGATAACTAAATAGAAGATTATTGTTATAACAATATTAGTTCGTTTTTATACTGGATTAATTTCTGCAAGCATATCACATAATCATGTTCATGCTCTTTATTGTTTAAAATATACAATTTGTAATGAACCCCAAATGTTTATTTTCTTTGTTGCAACTGATAAAAATGCAATGTTGACTTAAGGCTTTGTCAAATGTCAAGTTTTGGTTAATAAAAAAAAAATACTATTAGTTGGAAACATTTATTTGTACATGTGTATAAACAAATTAGAATTATTCATTTTTAGAATTATTCTTTTAATACTAACTAGTTTATGTATATAGCTGATATATGAAAAACTTAAGATAGGTGCAGGTTATTTATATCTGTTGATTCGATATAGGCACAGTTAAATTCACAAAGAAACACAAATTGTTTTAGATGAGGCTCATATGGTACTCTCACAATATATATATATAGATGAGGCTCATATGGTACTCTCACAATATATATATATATTGTAGTCTATTCATACTTGACCATCTAAATAAAATATTAAAACTCATTGAAATTTATGTAAATGTACAATTAAAGAGTAATATAAAAAATCTAAAAATGTTAAACTTATTCCTCAAAATTTAAATGTTATTTTATATGTGCGTAAATAAATATTTTTATGTGTTAATTTCTGGCAGTGGCTTTTATTCTTTTATATTTAAGATATAAAAATTTATAGATTTTTATCTCAGCGTCTCCGTTGACTAGTGACTTGGGCTAACGATCGGAATATTTAAATAAAGTGGAATCTTAACAGCACGTATCTGCCTACTTTATAAATTTTTCTAGGCTCAAATGCCTAGATGGCGCCCTGGTAGTTGCAGATATTGTTTTTGCAGTTAGATTCGATCTGCACTTTCATTTCGATCGTTATAATTGGCACCCAATGTGGGGCCCGATCTTTAATAAACACGAGTGCCCTGAGAATTTTAAAAGTGAATCATGCCCGTAAATTTTTTTTTCTGAAATAGTATAAATAGATTTGTTGTATTGATGTGGAGTTACACTTTGAAATTTTGTCTTAAAGGTACTGCCAGTCGAAAAATTGTGCATATGTAGAGATAAATTCGAGGAATAAAAAGTAATAAATAAAACATAATTAATAAATATAAATCATAATTTTTTTTTAAAAAGTCTTGTTTAAAATCTAATCGTTTAACTTGCCTAAATAATACTTAAAGGTAGGAGAAATGAAACTTGGAAGGGAGGAGGCAGAAATTTAGCTGGTAGTAAGGAATCATCAGTCAACTTTTTTTTTATCATTATTGTAATTACTGTTTTGTCTTTTAAAAAAAGTTTTGTCCTTTTGAAATTTCATATATAACAAATTTGTGTAACGTAATTACTAACACTAAGTAAATTCTTTTTTTTTTTTTTTTATGTTTTTGTTTTTTTGAGGACGTTTACTGATATGTAACGATACATAAATATGTCATTACATTAATTTAAAATAAAAACTTAAAAGTTCGCAAATAAGAGTAAAAAACTAAACGCTAAAATTAAAAATGTTTGTTATACGTATATACATTCACACAGATGCTAAACTTTAAAAATATTTTTTTCATAAACAAAAAAAAAAAAAGTATCTGAACGTATTTTTTTTTAATAAAAAAATACCAGATTGAAATATAAAAATATTTTAATAAAAAAATAACGTAAGTTAAAGTAAAAACAGGTATTAATTAATTCCTGTAATCTGTAAATGGAAATGATTGTTTATTAATTATCTAAAAGCTGTGTAATTAAAAAGTCAGATGAAAAGTTAGATAAGAGAAGAAAGAAATTTTAGCTTGACCAATGGAAGCACTAAGCCTTGGCTCGGACCCTAACAAAAGTGATAGACTAGTGACGTTTTGTTCATTGAATCCTTGTGGATAATATAAAAGGGAAATACAGTTTTTTTGGACAGTTCCAGCGTTGTGTGTTTGAGAGATGTGGTATGACGCACATACCACCCTCTCTATAAAAAAAAAATGAAAAGACTGTGATACCTTGAACCAGCTATTGCCATCTCCAGAACATTACCTTCCAACGGAGGCATCGCGGGAATTGAAAGCAGAGGCCTGGACTCTTCTACCATAAGCTATATGAAATGAACAATTGTTAAAATCAATTAAGAACTTTCGTCAAGTTTTACAAATTGATAAACAAGCCAACTGAAATGTTAAAACGGACTCTTATCTGACTTTTGTAAGTTTTTAAATCAAATTAATAATGTTTAATTTTATATGTTTTCCGATTGATAAACATCATTTCCATTTTTTTTTCTTATTGTAAAGATTATTTAAATGTATGAAATTTAAGTTGTTTATAGACGCTTGCATGGATTCGTTTGCAGTTAATTATATTTTGGTTTTCATATTTGATCAAAATATATAGACATTCGATAAATAATGATACCTTACGGTGAGTATCTAAAATGTATTTATTCGGATGTCTTTTTAAGTTATTGGTGACAATGCAAGTATCTTATGGTGAATACTATTGGGTTACTTATAAGTTTTCCTCTGCAATTGTCGGTATCAATAATTTTGTATTTTGATCGTTTATGTTTATTTTGAAATGTTTTTGACCGTGGAATCTATGTAATCGATCTATACCCAACATTTTTAAACAAATCTGTGCGAACATATTTAAATGTTAAAATTAAGTCGGGCATGAATGGCTATATAGTTTTGTAAAGTTGTATTAAGGGAGGGTAATCTTAGGTTATTCATTTCGTAGTTGAATTGGTTCAATGGATTGGATATATTTGTGTAATTAGTAGATGTAGTATGAGGTCCGCTACGGGCAGGATTATAGATATACGCCACACACCCTCTGTTTGCCTATGGATGGGTTTGTAAGTCGGCAGAAGACTGCAGTCCATTCCTATGGAGTTTTTGTTTATTGTTCTACTTGCCAACAGATGTCACATTCCTGTTGGTGGAGAGTCAATGTCTTCTCTATTTCTACTTATTGTTCAGATGTACGTTTCCTGACAGTATAGTATTTTGTGTTGTCGTATCATGCTACATTGAATACATGAATGTATCAGATGGATTGGCACCAGTTTGGTTGCGAAATTTGTTGCCTAAGGTTAAATCAGGGAAGAATATTTTCTTTTCAAATGCAGATCTATGTAGTCTATTCATACTTGACCATCTAAATAAAATATTAAAACTCATTGAAATTTATGTAAATGTACAATTAAAGAGTAATATAAAAAATCTAAAAATGTTAAACTTATTCCTCAAAATTTAAATGTTATTTTATATGTGCGTAAATAAATATTTTTATGTGTTAATTTCTGGCAGTGGCTTTTATTCTTTTATATTTAAGATATAAAAATTTATAGATTTTTATCTCAGCGTCTCCGTTGAGCTAGTGACTTGGGCTAACGATCAGAATATTTAAATAAAGTGGAATCTTAACAGCGCGTATCTGCCTACTTTATAAATTTTTCTAGGCTCAAATGCCTAGATGGCGCCCTGGTAGTTGCAGATATTGTTTTTGCGGTTAGATTCGATCTGCACTTTCATTTCGATCGTTATAATATATTCTAATATTTTCATGGATAATTTATGAATTTAGAGTATTATTATGAGGAGCTTCTGTGTAATAAAAATATACTAATATCATTAACAATCAACAATCTCAATGTGTTGTTATGGTAACTTTAATTAATCAATAAATATGGAAATTATTCTCTATGGTCTAATAGATTTAAATAGACACTAATTATTGCAACTTGACTACAGAGAATGAAATTATTCCTACAAAAAAGTTTAAATAAATCTCATTAAATAGATAAATACAACCTGTTCTAAAACAAACTAACAAATAGACAATTATAACTTTCAAATTGCACTCTGACCATGTATCATTTATATAATAAACATAATGTTCAAAACTAGATATATTTACTGCAAATACATGAAGCATAATATAATAACAAATAAATAAATCAGATAAATGTTCATAAACAAAATCTTTCAAATATCTGACACATCCTCTTAAGCTTGTAATAAATTCTGAATGACCATTCACTGTAAAATCAACTATTGCAGTCTTTCTCTGAGGGCACATCTACTATATTCTGGTGCCTGTGTGCACCCCTCCCTCCCCCAAAACTTTGCTTTGTAAAAATGTATCAGCAAGTAAAAATGAAATACAAAATATATTAATTACAAGTTTATTAAACAAAATGAAGAAATTACAAATAAATACATAAAAAACAATGAGCATACAAGAAGGGTACAGAAGAAAAATAAGTTGGACAAAAAATAAAGTAATTTATGTTATTTGATAAAACAATCTTTTGCAAATGGCACCTTATATATTTTTATATAAATTAATAGGTGAATTTATAGTTTTATTAAAACTAAAATATTAAATATTTATTTATACAAAATCCCAAATATTAAATATTTTTGGTACAGAATTAAGTATATTTTATTTGGTAAGAAAATCACTTTGTCATTTATACTGGCTTTGGGCTGGTATTTTTAGATCTAGTGTCTGAACCTATATTGGCACCTCTCTAAGGAGTGTCAAAGAATGAAACCATGGTCAGGAATTTGGAAGGGGGGTTCCTGACAAAGATATTTTAAATGCTTTCTCTGGTTAAGCATTTATTATAAAGCTTGTTGAGAAATTGACAATCCTCACTGTTTATGACTTACAAGCTTAAGAGAATAGGGTCATGTGATCTATGACTCTTATTTTGACTATTTATGGTCTCTCCTTAAGTCTTATGCAATGTTATATTGCTAAGACTACTAATATATGGTATGGCTGAAGATATGTCAGCCTCATATAGCTATTTGAGTTGGATAGCTGGCTTTGAAGCCATGTAGGTGTCTGAAAATTTCAGATTTTCCACTCAATAGATAACTTTTAGGTAAATGCTGACTTTGGGTTGGTATTTTTAGATCTAGGGTCTGAACCTACCCTGGCACTTCTCTGAGGAGTGCCAATGCACGAAACTATGCTCAGGGATTTGGGAGGGTTCCTGACAGAGATATTTTAAATGCTTTCTCTGGCTAAGCATTTATTATAAAGCTTGATGAGGAATTGGCAATTCTCATTGTTTATAATTTATAAGCTTAAGAGAATATGGTCATGTGATCTATGACTCTTATTTTACTATTTATAGTTTCTGCCTTAAGTCTTATGCAATGTTATATTGCCAAGACTACTAATATATGGTATGGCTGAAGATATGTCAGCCCCATATAGCTATTTGAGTTGGATAGCTGGGTTTGAAGACATGTAGGTGTCTGAAAATTTCAGATTTTCCACTCAATAGATAACTATTAGATAAATGCTGGCTTTGGGTTGGTATTTTTAGATCTAGTGTCTGAACCTACCCTGGCACCTCTCTGAAAAGTGCCAAAGCATGAAACCATGGTCAGGGATTTGGGGGGGTTCCTGACAGAGATATTTTAAATGCTTTGGCAATCCTCACTGTTTATAACTTACAAGCTTAAGAGAATAAGGTCATGTGATCTATGACTCTTATTTTGACTAGATATACTTAGAAGTATATAAAATATGTGGTAAAATTAAAATACATACAGAAAAGGTAGTTTACTGCCTAGCAAGTTTTCAATATATATATATATATTACTGTATCATATTCATGGCATATAGTAGTGTGGTTAAATGGTTCTTTATGTTAATGTTTAATTAACTGTTCACCTATTCAGTTTTAATTTAAAATTTAAATTTGAATATTTAAATGGCCCATTTTTAAAATAAATATTCTTTAATCTTCAGTTTTTATCTTCTCTCTCTCTCTCTCTGTGTGTGTGTACACTATCTCTGCTTTTGTTAGCTCAAATCTACACCCGTGTGCTTGTGGTTTGTAAATATTGAAGGGTGTTCTTTGTCTCTGAGCACTTTACTGTATTTTATCGATATTGCAGTTGGCTCAGAAAAGAAAATAATTAGTATTAATTGTATATAAAATAGTAACGTATTAAACATTATTGGATAAATAAGCAGGTAAATATATATTTGATCACAAAGAAAAATCTTTTAGTGAATTGGACTTTTTTAGTTTTTATCAATGAAAATTCTTAAATAATTTCATATTCATCAAGTTGATCCGAAATATCTGACTCCACTGATATAATGGGAAGATTTAAAAGACCGGACTTGTACCATTACAGAGCGCATGTAGTCTTTAATAATTTTAAGTTTAGGAAAAGTCTTTTCTGTAGATGCTACAAATACAGGTAATGATAAAATTATCTGATGAGCAATTATATGATTTGGACAAACTGTGATTGAGTAGTTTAAATAAATATACTGAATTATCCGATATTTATCATTTTTAAAATTAGAAATAAATGTATGACGGAATTTCTTCACCAAGTTCTTCCATTGTAATGTCTGAATCGTGTGTTAAAACTTTTTACAAGATAATAAATATTCTTTATTTTGTGAAATACTTATCAATTTAAATGAATTCTTTTCTGCAAAGTTTCTAATGTTTAACTAAAAATTAATATTTAAAAAAAGTTGAATTATTATAAATTTATATAACCTTGTAATTCAAACCTAACTCGAAAACTTTGCGTGCGGAAATATATTTGTAAAATAATATAGGCGCTATTGCACCTGAACGCAAAGCTACTTTATATTTAAAACAAAATAAAATTATACTATTCTGCAAGTGCTTTCAAGAGATGTGCTCTCATCTTCATAGCTCTAAGTGAATTAACTGTATGCAAATTATGCAAAGTTCAAAGGTTAATTGTTCCATTTCTTTGAGATCGCGAAGCATGTGTCCTTGCGGTTAATGGCGTTGCAATCCGTTACAATGAATCAGGCCTCCTTAACTTTTCTTTTTATATCGTGCCTTTCTTTGCAGATCAGGTTGACATCTTGTGGTTCACACCGGTGTCCTGTTAGTGTCTGATGAATTTCAAAAATGGAATAACATAATAGATCTGACTGCACTTTAATATATGCATATTTATGTTGTAGTAATCTGGTTTCTATTGCTGCCTTGGTTTCCCCATAATATGAGGCTCTACAATTTGCATGAGTGCATGCAATATTATAAATGGCTTGAGATGTTTGAGCCAGTGTTAGTTTATCTTTCATGTTGTTAAGCAATCTGTTAGAACTGGGGGTACGAAAAATTAGTTGAAATTGTCTGTTAAAAACTGTATAAAATCTATTATGTAAATTAGGAATGTATGGCAGCAGCAGCCTGTGGATATCCAAATTGTGTGTGTTGTTGATTACTTTATTGTTGAAATGTATGATCCTTCTGTCGATCAGCCCATGATTGAACCCCATCTTCAGTAAGTCTTCCCTATATAATATAAGATTTTTCTTCCTGTTTGCTTCTAACTTGCACAGCTATTGATTTCTGTGCAGAAAAGATGTTAGCCCAGCTAATTTATGGCTGGTGGGCGTAATGGAACTGGGTTGGATATGGCCTCTTACTTCAAATGGCATCACAAACATTTTGTATGGCAAGTGTATGTGTGTTTTTGTTACTATAAACAGCTTCAGGTGTTTGAGCCAATGTTACTTTATCTTTCATGTTGTTAAGCAATGTGTTAAAACTGGGAGGGGGGTACGAAAAGTTAGTTGAAACTCTTTGTTAAAAATTTCGTATAATTTATTATGTAAATTATATATTAATTTCTTTAGTGTAATATCTAAAAGCTGAAAAATTAATTTTTTCATGACAGTTTAACAGAATCACAAGATAAAAATTTATTATGTTAAATGTTCAAAAAAGAGTGCATATCTTGTCATAACTTACTTCAGTTTCAAATTTACTTTTTCTTGTTATTATCTATTAATGATGCACTATGCTTTACAGTCTTGTGTCTAATTACAAAAAATTACAAATAATATCTTTTGATTAGTGATACAATATAGTACCATACACTCTAACAGCAGAATATAGAATAAAGTTAAAAACTACATCAGATTTTTTTATGTGTGTTTGGAATAAATGAGCTTGAACATGATTCAAATGTGCATCATCTTGTAAACAGAAAGCTGTCAGAAGTTTGTATTTTTACTTGCTTACGCTAAACTACTTGTTAAAACTAGGATCACAATAAAACAGAATCTTCACATGATCACCATTCTTTATGCTTATACAAGCTTGTTTTTACAGAGGCAAAACTCTTTATATGGTACTACCACGTGGGGCAACCCAGAATAATCAGAGGATGCAGGAAGGTTTGTGCGTAAAATCCCTGTCTAGTGACTACTCACCCAATATCCCCAGATTAGTTTTTAGATTGCCGCATTAGATCCTAAGATCTAGATGCAGTACTCTCAGATCTAAGCTCCTCACTGATGAAAGCCACAAGTTAGAAACTAATCTAAATACTGGATGTGTAGACACCAGATAGGGATTTTATTCACAAACCTTCCTGCATCCATTGATCACTCTGGCTTTCTCTGAATGATGCTATGTATTGAGAGTTTTGCCTCTGTGAAAATTAGGATCTTACGAAATAATAACAAACAAGATCTTAAACAAATTATTTAAAATATGTGACATTTAAACAAAAATGGAATTTGTTTTTTGGTATAATTAATGAATAATATTTTTAAGTATTTCCTACTCACCTGAAATTCTGGTGCCTGTGTGCATCACACACATTTTACACTGTGTCACATGTTCCTGCTCTCTCTCTCTCTCTCTCTCTCTCTCTTTCTCTCTCTCTCTCTCTCCCTCTCTCCCTCTCCCTCTCTCCCTCTCTCCCTCTCCCTCTCTCTCTCCCTCTCTCTCTCTCTCTCCCTCTCCCTCTCTCTCTCTCTCTCTCTCTCTCTCTCTCTTGTTATAGAAATAGCCAACATACTTTTGACATTGTGTAATGTTGAAAAAAAATACTATACTTACAATTGTAGATATTTTTATAGAAATAAAAGATTAAGTTGTGTCTTAAAAACATGTTATCAACTTCATAATCTTGTAAGAACCAACATAATGTCACAGAAATGTTTTGCTTGCATTGAATATATATTTATGATAACATGCATTAATTTGTCTGCATAAGAAGTGGTTTTTTTCTTTATAATATAAAGCTGAGTGCATTTTCAGTGATGTTATGATATGGTAACTTCACTGAAAATGTTTGAAGCAATTCTGTTTTCATTGAGCATGAGAGAGCCACTGGCCATGTTTTTCTACCCACCACAGCCAGTGTCATTTGCTCTGAAAGAAACGATATCAAATGTAAAGTCAGGGAAGCTTACTACATTGTAAGTGACCCAGCAGCAATCAATAGAAGAGAAGCCTGCTTTTCTCTGTCTCGAAAATGGTCCACGTAACATATGCATACGAATTTGCATAAAATTTGCATTAATATTATCGTTATTAACCAAATACAAGTCACCATGAATATGGGACTATAAACTGTCCCAAAAGCGCTTGGTGGTAACTTTTGAGAAGTTTACGTACATTGAATAGCTTCATTATCTGTGCACAGAGCACATATTACACAGAAGAAAGATACTACTTCATTACACAGACAGATAAAAATAAACCATCTATACAAAATTGTATTGCAAATACAAAAGAAAGTAAAAAAGCAATATGATAGCAGTATCTTATTTTTTCTAAAGCCATCTTTTATAATATGACTATGAATGAATACTACTATGGCAGTATTATAATTCACACTCACGGGCTAGTACTTGTTGAATTATCTTCAGTGGAAAGAAAATTATATCTTGTATGTAAGTGGTATTTTTCCTTTATACTGCTTATAACATCCTTTATACTGGTAATTGCTTGAAAGTTAAACCTCCCTTAAGTTTTTAATCCAGAAATATCCTTTGTATAATTATAATACTAAGCCAATAATGATATATTTTAATGATTATAGTCATTTTTCACACTATCCAAAACAAAAAATATAATTGAACTTATTATCACTGCTATTAAAAAAAAACCTTTTTTTTTCTTTAAAAAATATATGTCTCATAAACTATAATGTTCTTTTCATTGAATCCAATCAAATTATACTTCTCTTCTTTTCAAAACATTATTTCTTCTCATCAACCATATATACACATTCACATCTTTAAATATACCCTGTTTTGACAACTTTTTCTGTAATCATTTTCAAGGATCTATAAAATTACATACTTATATCATTATTATTACAAATAAAATTAACATATAAAAATGTATATACCCTTATCGTAAAATAATGTATGGATAGATGAAAGGGAAATGTTTGTTGTTTTTTATGATATGAGTATATACATTTTTATATGTTAATTTTATTTGTAATAATAATGGTATAAATATATAATTTTATAGATCCTTGAAAATGACTACAGAAAAAGTTGTTGAAACGTTTGGATGTTTAAAAATGTGAATATGTATATATGGTTGATGAGAAGAAATAAAGTTTTTAAAAAGATAAGAAGGAATGTATATAATTTGATTGGATTCAGTGAAAAAAAACATTAAAGTACACAAAACAAATATATTACTCAATTTTCTTACATTCTAGTTTGTTTATTGTAAACTTGAGAAATTGACCAATAATAGATTAAAATTATATATTCACATCCTCACATTAATGTATTCTCTTTTGGGTTTGTCAACAATGAACTTTCTAGTACTTTCTTTAAGAAAACACACAAGTTCTTTCAAGAATTGGGTGCTTAGTTGATGAAGGCAATGAGTGACCAAATTATGAATTATTTAATGCTTATTTTCATTAAAAATATCCCAAAATAGAATCTGCTAAATAGGCTAGAAATCCATACTTATTCAGAATAATTGAAAAACATACCAATCAAAAATCTCTAAACAAAATATGCAGATATTTTTAAAAATATAACAATTAGCAGTAGCAATCTCTTCGATAAAATGATCATGTCAACGTTAGTAGAAAAAGATAGTAAGACAAAAGTAGTACATTAGAGATGAGCTTTGCAAGAACTATACTAACCAATTGTGAGTCCCAAGATCATCAATATATAGAAGATGCTGATCCATTATTATGCTTATTTGATATTATACAATGTGCTCTTTAAATTCTATTGCTGTAAACGTTTCTATTTTTGTGGAAGACTTCAACATCTTTCCTAACTGTAGTTCTCCTCTGAATTCTGTTCTCATCTCATCTATATCTTTTCAATGAAAATAATCATTACTGCTTTCTTAAGAATATGTTTCTTTTACAAAAACTATGCTCACATTTAGTGTAAAATATTATTTTGAAAGTTGTGTATTAAATTAAAATAGTGCTAATACTGAAACAAACATCAAAAATATTATCTTTATGCTATTTTGACACTGAACACTCTTGTTAAAAAAAATATGCAAGAGGGGTCAAGGTGAAAATGTATTAAGTTTGTATCTAATATTTTCAATTTATGATGATGGTGTTTTAGTTGTATTTATATGTTGGACTCTATTTCCATCATGTAATATGAATATTGAATGTCTAGAAAAATTTACCTTTATTTAAATATTCCAAATGCATTCAACTATTAGTAATGCACAACATTGTGAGAGATATTATTCTCACCTCTTCTTTAGGTGTTGCTGGCCTGACCAGTGACAGTACTAGCACGGGAATCGAAGCTGGACCCTTAGATTTTTTAGCATTGAATTTTAAGGTATTAATTTCCCCCTCTTCTTCAAGTGTTGCTAGCATGACTAGCATGGGAATCGAACCTAGACCTTCCGATTCTTGAGTATTGAATTTTAAGGTATTATTTTTCTCTCTTCTTCAGGTGCTGTTGGCCTGACCAGTGACAGACAGTACTATCATGGGAATCAAACCTGGACCCTTAGATTCTTGAGTATTGAATTTAAGGTATTACTCTCATTTTGTCTTCAGGTGCTCCTGGCCTGACCAGTGACAGACAGTACTAGCATATGGGAATCAAACCTGTACCTTTAGATTCTTGAATATTGAATTTTAAGGTATTATTTCCCTCTCTTCTTTGGCAGTTGCTGGCATGACCAGTGACAATACTAGCATGGGAATAAACCTGGACCCTTAGATTCTTGAATATTGAATTTTAAGGTATTAATCTTTTCTTTTCTTTGGGTGTTACTAGCCTAACCAGTGACAGTACTAGTAAGGGAATCGAACGTGGATCCTTAGATTCTTCAATATTGAATTTTACTGAAATGCTCTAACCAACAGAGCTATCCTGCCAAAGACAACAATCAGTAGAAATTTCATATACTTATCCATATGGGGTTCCTCCTGATTTCTCTGCGATTTCCTAAGAGCAAAGTTGACTAATCATTTCCATATATTATGTATAATCACACTAGGTTGACTTATGGGATTGTATGCCACTGTCATGTGATCAGCTTTAATTTTCTTCTTTGTACCTTTTCTATTATTGTGATATTACTAACAGTTGAATGTATTTGGAATATTTAAATAAAGTAAAATTTTCTAAAGACATTTAATACTCATATTAGATGATGAAAATAATCCAACCTTTAAATATAACTAATATTTTCAATGTTTTTATTTTCAATTATATGATAATAGTATTGAAGTCTTATATTGATTATTCATTTCACATGTACACTACAACGACGATGTAATTTATAAAAGTAAATTCTATATATCTAAGAACAAAAATTTTCTAATAAATAAATTCATCTGTATTATATTTTTCTGAAAATAACGGCATAAAAATAAAAATATAGAGAACAAATGATACCTTTTTTTTTTTACCGGGGATAGTTTTAAAAGACAAAGTATAACTATTATTTATATTTTTTATTTATTGAATAATATCTAATTGTTCACTTTAATTGCAAATTTATTTCTCAAATCATAGCTTAAGGTTGTTGGAAAAGTAATAAAGAAATTGAATTATAATTGATGTCGTCGTTTATGCAACTGAATGATTGATACTGATATTAAAGTTTTACTTTATTATTATAAAAAAATGTAATTCTTTTATAATTATGTATTATTAATATTTTTCTGCACTGATTTTAAGAATCATTAAAAAGCAATTTAAGGGTAAATACAATATTTTTATATATAGATATGAGACACTTTATTTAATTTGAATATGATGAATATGTATTAGCTTCTAATTTAATAAATTAATTAGAAAAATTAAAAACTCGAAAAAGTAGAATAAAAAATCCTGTTGCGAAAGTATGGACGCTTTTCTTTGGTACTTTTTTAAAAAATATTAATTATTATACTAAATTTTCTTGCTTGTTAAAATTAATATTAAAAATTGCAATAGCGTTTAACAAATTTTACCATCTGAAGAATTTATAAAGAAATATTCATAACACTTAAACACTAACATATGTATGTAATGGCTTAGTGTTATATCTGTAATTGCTATATCAATTACTTATATTAAATTGTATACATCTCGGATACATTCACACATATATATGTAATTAAGGGGAGATATCACATTCTCTTAGAACACAAATAAATTCTGTGTGTTTATCAAGAATCAAGAATAGAATGGAACCAGCTATTCTTGTGCTTTTGATGTTTCTAAGCTTAACCTTGTCGGCATTGGTGAATCAAGAATAGAATGGAACTAGCTATTCTTGTGCTTTTGATGTTTCTAAGCTTAACCTTGTTGGCATTGGTGGAAATTCAGAATGAAGTTAATATATTAGCCAAATGAAAATATGGCATTAATAATTATTAAAGTAATGATAAATTATCCAACGATGGAGACAGAATCCTAATTTTAATCACCTGTGAATCTTCTAACTTCTCATGATTATAAAAATGACTGTCTGGGTTTAAATTCATGTAAGAACGGTTAGAAATAAAAGAAAATCAGTTGGTGATTATTTGTCTTTTCAACATGTGTGTGATCAGGTGGGTCAACAATATAAGATGGTATGGAGAGTTGAGAATCTTGTGAAAGTCTGAGTTCGAATCCCTGATATTTATTTCTTATTAAACTTAAGACAAAAACTCTATTAATGGATACTAGAAAAAAGTATTTTAGTCTTAGAACTGCCAGTAGTAATTAATGGTTTCTTAGCAATATCATTGTTAAAAACGTCTCTAATTATATACATGAAAACAGACCTAGGCTCTATTTATATCATAACAAATCTATGAAAATATTTAATCTAACTTATAATATACAATATCGTTCATTCATTAAATAATGTTTACAGTATCTAGGAATCCGGGACAAAGGCATCAATGTCATCAGGCCAATATAACAAATGTATCATCCACATATCTAAGCCAAATAGAAGGTTTCTTAAATTTTTTTATTGTTTTTATAAATAATTGGCATACTAATATTAAATTTATTATGGAAGTGGAAAATAACAGATCACTTTCTTTTCTAGACGTTTTAATTACAAAAAAAAATGTGATGAAACATTATCAATATCAGTTTACAGAAAATTCACCCATACAAACAGATATTTTAATTTCAATTCTCATCATCAACCTACTCACATTTTTTCTGTAGCAAAAAATTTTTTGACTAGAGCTTATAATTTATCTGATAAAGATCATCTTGGCTAAAGAAATAGAACTTGCAAAAATATTTTACTTTCTAATGATTATAATAAAAAACATCATATGTAAGGCTTTACAGAGCATTGATACACAAAATGAAAAAAGTAAATAGAATTGACAATTCATCTTTTAATAGAGTGATTTAACTTATATTAAAGGAGTTACTGATAAAATCAGTAGAAGACCATCTTGTTTTAATATAAAGATTACTTTTTCTACTGGCAAGAAAATTGGTGATTTTTTACATAAACCTAAAGATAGAATATTTTTGGAACACCAAGGAGTTTATGAAATTCTATGTTTGCAGTGGTCAAGAAGCTATGTAGGTCAGTCTAATAGATGAATAAATGTCAGAATTAAAGAACATAAAAAATGCTTTTGATCAAAAAATTAACATATCAGTTTTAACTTCCCATTTTTTAAAAATTGGTCACAAACCTGATTTTGACAATGCAAAAATGCTTGCTAATTTGAAGAGATATGATTTGAGAACCATGAGAGAGTCGATTGAAATATTAAAGAGACCTACTGGTTTAAATAGGGCTGATGAAGCACAACGTATTCCAACCATAAGGAAAACTCTCATTTTATCTATGTCTTCTAATATTGACTTTAAATTAATAGGTGTTAAAACTAAGAGAAATATACATTTTGATAAACCTCATATACTGAATACTAAACTATTTCAAACTGATTCTAATGCTTCATCTCACACTTAGTCACATTACAGTTTGAGATCAAACAATTTTTCTTTCAAGATTTTACCTTGACAATGGCAGATGCTAGTTCGTCAAAATATCAGTATATAATAGAAAATAATATACTGTTTTACCCAAAAAATAATTTACATCATACAAGGATATATATATATATATATATATGTGTGTGTGTGTGTGTGTTCAACAAATTATACATGAATATACCTGGATAACATATTTTTATATTTGTAGCCTGTAAAAATCTTTGATTTAATATATTATAACGATCGAAATGAAAGTGAAGATCGAATCTAACCGCAAACTACGATATCTGCTCTACAAGGCGCCATCTAGGCATTTAAACCTAGAAAAATTTATAGAGTAGGCAGATATGCGCTGTTAAGATTCCACTTTATTTAAATATTCCGATCGTTAGCCCAAGTCACTAGCTCAGCGGAGACGCAGAGATAAAAATCTATATCTTAATTTATATCTTAAATATCAATAAATAAAAGCCACTGCCAGAAATTAACACATAAAAATATTTATTTATGCACATATAAAATCATTCTAAATTCGAGGAATAGGTTTAACATTTTTAGATTTTTATATTACTCTTTAATTGTACATTTACATAAATTTCAATGAGTTTAATATTTTATTTAGATGGTCAAGTATGAATAGACTACATAGACCTGCATTTGAAAAGAAAATATTCTTCCCTGATTTAACCTTAGGCAACAAATTTCGCAACCAAACTGGCACCAATCCATCTGATACATTCATGTATTCAATGTAGCATGATACGACAACACAAAATACTATACTGTCAGGAAAGTACATCTGAACAGTAAGTAGAATTAGAGAAGACATTGACTCTCCACCAACAGGAATGTCACATCTGTTGGCAAGTAGAACAATAAACAAAAAACTCCATAGGAATGGACTGCGGTCTTCTGCCAACTTACCAACCCATCCATAGGCAAACAGAAGGTGTGTGGCGTATATATGCAATCCTGCCTGAAGCGGATCTCATACTACATCTACTAATTACACAAATATATCCAATCCATTGAGCCAATTCAACTACGAAACGAATAACCTAAGATTACCCTCCCTTAATATAACTTTACAAAACTATATAGCCATTCATGCCCGACTTAAATTTAACATTTAGATACGTTCGCACAAATGCATTTTATAAAATTTGTTTTAAAATGTTGAGTACAGATCAGCTGCACAGATTCCACGGTCAAAAACATTCCAAATTAAACACAACCGATCAAAATACAAAGTCATCGATAAACGTCACTTGCATAGGGAATATACAAATCCCATTAGCATTCATCGTAAGATGCTTGCAGTGATATCGTTGACATATATTCTAATTGAATGTGAAAACCACAACATTATCAACCGCTAACGAATCTATGCAACGTCTATACCCAACCTTAAATTCCCTCATTTAAAATTTAAACAACAAATAATTTATACAATAAGAGAAAAAAAAATGGAAATGATTTTTATCAATCGGAAAACATATAAAATTAAACATTATTAATTTGATTTAAAAACTTACAAAAGTCAGATAAGAGTCCGTTTTTAACATTTAAGTTGGCTTGTTTATCAATTTATAACACTTGACGAAAGTTCTTAATTGATTTTAATAATTGTTCATTTCATATAGCTTATGGTAGAAGAGTCCAGGTTCCTGTTTTTAATTCCCATGACGCCTCCATTGGAGTTCTGGAGATGGCAATAGCTGGTTCAAGGTATCACAGTCTTTTCATTTTTCTTTTTAAATAGAGAGTGTGGTATGTGCGTCCTACCACATCTCTCAAACACACAACGCTGGAACTCCCAAAAAAACTGTATTTCCCTTTTTATATTAATCCACACGGATTCAATCAACAAAACGTCACTAATCCATCACTTTCGTTAGGGTCCAAGCCAAGGCTTAGTGCTTCCATTGGTCAAGCTAATTTCTTTTTTCTTCTTATCTATCTTTCATCAGATCATTTTAATTATACAAGAGCCCAAGGCTAGCTTGCTTTTCAAACAATTTATAAACAATCATTTCCATTTACAGATTACATTAATTAATACCTGTTTTTATTTTTAAATCTTGTACTTTTTTTTTATAAAAAAAGTACGTTCAAATACTTATTTGTTTTTTTAAAAAAAAATATTTTTAAAGTTTGGCATCTGTGCGAATATATACGTTTAACAAACATTTTAATTTTAGCGTTTAGTTGTTTACTTTTATTTGCGAACTTTTAAGTTTTTATTTTAAATTAATGTAACGACATATTTATATATCATTACATATCAGTAAACTTCCTCAAAAAACAAAAACATTAAAAAAAAAAAAAAGAATTTACTTAGTGTTAGTAATTACGTTACACAAATTGATTATATATGAAAATTTCAAAAGGACAAAACTTTTTTTTACAAGACAAAACAGTAATTACACACAAATATAATGATTACAAAAAAAAAAGTTGACTGTTGATTCCCTATTACCAGCTAAAGTTCTGCCCCCTCCCTTCCAAATTTCATTTCTCCTATCTTTAACTATTACTTACGCAAGTTGAACGATTAGATTTTAATTTAACAAGACTTTTTTTTTTTTAAAAAAAAATATGATTTAGATTTATTATTACGTTTTATTTATTAGTTTTTATTCCTTGAATTTATCTCTACATATGCGCAATTTTTCTTACTGGCAGCACTTTTTAAACAAAACTTCAAACTGCAACTCCACGTCAATACAACAAATATATTTATACTAATTTCAGAAAAAATATTACGGGCATGATTTATTTTCAAAAGTACTAGTGGTTTATTAAACATCTGGCTATAACTTTATGTTAGTACAAAAATGTACTTATTTCAGAAAAAACAACAAATGTTATTTGCATGATTCACTTTTAAAATTCTTAGGGCACTCGTGATTTATTAAAGATAGAAAATTTCATCATCAATTCCCCTTCTCAGGGTCAATCTCTGAGGTAAGGCCACACTTGGGACGCCAATTATAATGATCGAAATGAAAGTGAAGATCGAATCTAACCGCAAACTATGATATCTGCTCTACAAGGCGCCATCTAGGCATTTAAACCTAGAAAAATTTATAGAGTAGGCAGATACGCGCTGTTAAGATTCCACTTTATTTAAATATTCTGATTGTTAGCCCAAGTCACTAGCTCAGCGGAGACGCAGAGATAAAAATCTATATCTTAATTTATATCTTAAATATCAATAAATAAAAGCCACTGCCAGAAATTAACACATAAAAATATTTATTTACACACATAGAAAATCATTCTAAATTCGAGGAATAGGTTTAACATTTTTAGATTTTTATATTACTCTTTAATTGTACATTTACATAAATTTCAATGAGTTTAATATTTTATTTAGATGGTCAAGTATGAATAGACTACATAGATCTGCATTTGAAAAGAAAATATTCTTCCCTGATTTAACCTTAGGCAACAAATTTCGCAACCAAACTGGTGCCAATCCATCTGATACATTCATGTATTCAATGTAGCATGATACGACAACACAAAATACTATACTGTCAGGAAAGTACATCTGAACAGTAAGTAGAATTAGAGAAGACATTGATTCTCCACCAACAGGAATGTCACATCTGTTGGCAAGTAGAACAATAAACAAAAAACTCCATAGGAATGGACTGCTGTCTTCTGCCGACTTACCAACCCATCCATAGGCAAACAGAAGGTGTGTGGCGTATATATGCAATCCTGCCCGAAGCGGATCTCATACTACATCTACTAATTACACAAATATATCCAATCCATTGAGCCAATTCAACTACGAAACGAATAACCTAAGATTACCCTCCCTTAATATAACTTTACAAAACTATATAGCCATTCATGCCCGACTTAAATTTAACATTTAGATACGTTCGCACAAATGCATTTTATAAAATTTGTTTTAAAATGTTGAGTACAGATCAGCTGCACAGATTCCATGGTCAAAAACATTCCAAATTAAACACAACCGATCAAAATACAAAGTCATCGATAAACGTCACTTGCATAGGGAATATACAAATCCCATTAGCATTCATCGTAAGATGCTTGCAGTGATATCGTTGACATATATTCTAATCGAATGTAAAAACCACAACATTATCAACCGCTAACGAATCTATGCAACGTCTATACCCAACCTTAAATTCCCTCATTTAAAATTTAAACAACAAATAATTTATACAATAAGAGAAAAAAAAATGGAAATGATTTTTATCAATCGGAAAACATATAAAATTAAACATTATTAATTTGATTTAAAAACTTACAAAAGTCAGATAAGAGTCCATTTTTAACATTTAATGAAGATGGTAATAGCTGGTTCAAAGTATCACAGTTTTTTCATTTTTCTTTTTAAATAGAGAGTGTGGTATGTGTGTCCTACCGCATCTCTCAAACACACAATGCTGGAACTCCCGAAAAAACTGTATTTCCCTTTTTATATTAATCCACATGGATTCAATCAACAAAACGTCACTAATCCATCACTTTCGTTAGGGTCCGAGCCAAGGCTTAGTGCTTCCATTGGTCAAGCTAATTTCTCTTTTCTTCTCATCTATCTTTCATCAGATCATTTTAATTATACAAGAGCCCAAGGTTAGCTTGCTTTTCAAACAATTTATAAACAATCATTTCCATTTACAGATTACATTAATTAATACCTGTTTTTATTTTTAAATCTTGTACTTTTTTTTTATAAAAAAAGTACGTTCAAATACTTATTTGTTTTTTTAAAAAAAAATATTTTTAAAGTTTGGCATCTGTGCGAATATATACGTTTAACAAACATTTTAATTTTAGCATTTAGTTTTTTACTTTTATTTGTGAACTTTTAAGTTTTTATTTTAAATTAATGTAACGACATATTTATATATCATTACAATATATATTGTAGTTATAATAATGGTTATACTACAATTCTGAAAAAAGGAAAAAAAATTGCATAATAAAAAAAAATACAAACTGCCATTTGTGTATGTGTGAGTATATATGTGTCACTTGAAAAATAAAAATGTAAACTGCCTAAAAGTTGAGAGAAAAATTAATATATACACATAATTAAAGATATCATAAAGAACATTGTAAAGAAACAAAGAAAAATGCTTTTGATATGTGCAAGAATTTTGAATTGCATATTTTAGGGAAAAAATCATTTTAAACCTTACTTAATCTGCCTTTTAACTAGAAATTTTAATTCAACAACTTGTACATTTTTACAGAAAATTGAAAGGTGGATTTGAAAAAAATATTAAAATGTTTACATTAATCATATTTTAGGAGTTATAATTAAAAATGCAAAAGTGAGTAGTGATTTTTTTTTCTTTCTACATTATGAAATATAAATAAAGATAAAACAAAAATTATTTGCTTCACTTATTTAAAAATACATGCATGAGGTAATGCACATAAAATTTCTATCCATAGCATGTTTGGAAGATAATAAAGAGGATGATTTTCAAAAAAATATGTTAAAATGATGTAAAGCTTATATTCCCTAGCTAGTAACTTTTTTGTTATATGCTATATAAAAATATGTTGTTTGAACAACATCATAGAGGTTATAAATAGGTATGAAACAAGCAACCAGTCACTATTATTATTATTATTATTACTATTATTATAGTTCTAGGAACCCAGCAGTTTATTCCATATTATTTAGCATTAGAATGCAGTTTGCTGTTGAAGCCATGTTGCTGTGAAGAAAGAATCAACTGCTAATTAAAAATGTTTTCAACCACTTACCTATGTTTCTCTGACTGACTTTAAAGTAATTTTAAATACTCCAGTTATAACAATTTATATGATGGTTTTATTTAAAAGAAATCTATCTGCTAGATCATGGGTGGGCAATTGTTTTGGCTTGGAGGCCACAGAGGTTGGCAAAGGGCCGCATCGGGGACCACTTTGTGGAAACAAAGGGCCACACCTTTTTTCATGTCATAATAAATACACTACTTTATTCCCTGTATTATCAAAGAAATATTTGTTTGTCCATTCTTCATTAAATGCATGAAATTCATCACCAATTTTACATTTTTTCGGTGGGTTTATGGTTTCACTAAAATTGGAAATGTATATATTTGCTAATAGACAAAATTGAAATTAACCAAGTCAACTGGAGAAGCACTACACATTGTATCTACACTGTGCATGTGTATTGATGTGGCCATCCTAGTGGAAAATATGAGATGAATCTTCGGTCATGCACAGGAAGAAAATCTCAGTTCAAGGCAGATTTTTCTGATTGTCTTGGTGGGCCACATAAAAACTCTTAGTGGGCCACATGTGGTTCTCAGGCTTCTATTTTTCCACCCCTGTGCTAGGTGTATCTCAATGACCAGAGGCCACACAAGTCAATTGAAAATTTAGTCAGACTCAAGTTTGAAAAACCACCTTGTGCAAGACCACTATAATGCCATGAACAAAGAAAATGGATACTACCACATAAATTCTACAGATATTATACCTCATATAGTGTCACTAGTTTTGCTGTATTTACGCTCTCTTTAACGTCATCAGTGTTCAAAGAGAAAACTAGCATCAGAAAAAACCAGGAAGACAACAATGATACCTGAAAGAACCATGGTTTGTGATTATTTTAATATAAGGTGGTAAGATCTTAACAGTAACCATACTACAAGCCTTAAATTTAAACTTAGACTTAAAAAATATATTTTGTTATTATTATCTTTACATATATGATGACAGTTGCAATATTAATAAATTGTTACGTTTTTTTTATTAATCCATTTAGTTTGTGTTTGCAACTCAATCCAAACATATTCTTTTTACACACTTGGTCTAATTAATATTCACATTCCTGAGGAATCATATAATCCACTGGGGGATATGCTGGGATGGTGGTAATAATTGATGGTGATTGTCCCTTTAAAAACTTTTCCAAAAGTAAACTTTCCTTGTAGGATGTTTGTTGACTTTGAATTTCCTTTTATTGAAACTGGAAAACAAATAAAATACTTTTGGGAGTATTTGTATTTCTAAAGTATACATCATCATCATCACATTTGTTAATATTATTATCATTCTCATTTCATTTGTCTTTATATATTGAACTATTTCCATCATTTGACATAAGTATTCAATGTCTTTTAAAAAATTAACTTTACTTAAATATTCCTAATACATTCAATCATTCTAGGGTAGCAGACTGTGTGTTTTCCAATAACATATGTTCAATTAGAAAAATACAAATATATTGGATGGAGAAGTAAAGGTACAAAGAAGAAAATTTAAAAAAGCTGCTCACATGACAATGGCAACAAATCCCAAATATTAACCTAGTGTGACTTTACATAATATCTAAAAATCACTAATCAACTTTACTCTTAGGAAAAAGTGGAGAATTCAGGAGGAACATCATTTTACTGATTGTTGCCTTTGGTAGGATACCTCAGTTGGTCGGAGTGCTACCTTAAAATTCAACATTCAAGAATCAAACCTATGTGCTATTATTCAGTTGAATGTATTTGGAATATTTTAATACAATTATTTTTTCTAAAGACATTCAATACTGATATTAGATGATGGAAATACTCCAATGTTAAAATACAACTAAAATACCATATCACACATCTTCAGGAAAACATTCCCTGTCATATTTATATGAACCAAATTTACAATATTATGTTACACATCTTGAAGATTTCACTATACATATCATTGTACATTATTATTAATATGTATGTATATCTTTGATTATATATAGTTAGTATTCAGGTTCAAACCCATCTGTCATCTAATATAAACTATGTTACTATCATATAAACTTGAACAGTTGAAGTTATATTTTTTATGCCATTACAATATATAAATGGAGTTAAATAGCGAAATGATAGTCATAAAAAAAATTGTAATTAATTCTTTTATTTTTGCCATTTTTTGGTGCTGTAATTTTATTGTATGTAAAATATATATCCTAATTAGCAGTGATTTGCAAATGACAATGGTCATAATATATATATATGATTAGATAAACATGTTTTTTTCTGTTTAAATTTCATTTTATTATGTTTATTATGCAATTAATAAAAACAACAACAACACTAATAATAACAAGAACAACAATAATAATAACAACAATAATAACAACATCAACAATAATAATAAAAACAACAATAAGAATAATAACAACAACAATAATAATAACAATAGTAATAATAACATCAACAATAACATTAACAAAAATAACAATAATAATAACAATAAGAAGAAGAACACCAACAATAAAAACAACAATAATAATAACAAAAACAGTAATAATAATAATAATAATAACATCAACCATAATAACAACAACAATAATAATAATAACACTAACAACACTAATAGTAACAATAAAAACAATATAAAGAACAGCAATAATAATAATAATAATAACAACAACAACAACAATAGCAATAACAATAATTAGAAGAAAATGGTATACAGAATTGTGCATCATAAAGATATATAACAAAAATAAAATATTGCACCACTTTTCTAGTTTAAATATAATGTTAGTACTACTGAAAATAATCACTTCAAAATCACTCTGCTGTAGAATCTTAAAACTTCTATGTATTTTATAGGATAAAACAAATAAATATGGTTGCTATATGGATTACCTTTTACTGAGGTTGGATAATTAGTCAGAAACTAGGGTTGTTGTTTTTTTTGGAATTATCATCTGACATCCATTGATTATTTATGTTAATATATATAGACCTATGGTAGAATAATACTGAATAGATTGTGTTATTGGTACAAACATTAAAAGAAAGACATGCAATACATATTTCTGGGGGAATGCACTTTTTTTGCCAAAAATATCATGCTAACAATTATCATAGAAGTGAAATCATTAAATTATACAATATTTGAAGTAACATGTACTTTTGTGGTTAGACCAACAAGATAGCTAGGTTTTAATGGGTAAGGATCTTGAAACTTTTGAGTCATTAGCTTGTTTAGTATAAATGATGTAAATATGACTCTTTTATGTCTATAAACATTCCTGTAGTATTTCTGGATGAAACACAAAAGCCAAAAATTAATTTCATGATAGATTTTCTCTTTTATTCTAAGTCTATGCAGTATTAATGTATACAGCCTCAAAAAAGTATATAAGAATTTAAAATATTACTTTTGTAGTAATTATTATATATAAAATAAACAATTTACTTAAAACAACAAACATTTTAAGAACTTTTTAATTGGTACTCAAAACTAACAAACAAAACAAAAATAAGTTGATATTTTCTATGAATTATATAAATGAGTTATCTTAAAATGTACGTAGCAGGTGGACAGTCGTTTTTATTTCTTCTTGTGCTTATCAGTGACATTTAAAAAGCACGAATCTTTGGTCACTTTATCGTCTTCTGCAACTAGAGAATAACAATTTTTCGCTAATTTTAAGTCAATTATTCTGAAATCGTTTTAGACTTCCTAAATTAAACATTTTGGATGGAATAATTCTGACTATAATTGTCATTATTAAAAATTACTATGTATGTGTGTAAACTGGAGGATAAAATAGGCTTTAAATAACCTGAAGCCTTTTCAACAAAAATGAATTTTTGTTATTAAATCATTTATATACATAAATTTTTCTTTCAGATTTTTTTCATGTATATAGTTGCTTGATCCGCTTATCAATATTATGTTATCAGTTTGATAGAATCACAACTGTCAATCTCCGGGTAATGAAGAGTTACTGAATGACCATTCCAGCTCGAACAATGGCAGGTGTGATTCCACTTTAAAAAAGTTGATGTAATATTCATACTAACAAAAACATGGACATATCCAACAATTATGTTTATATCTTTTATATCTATGGAAGAATGGGCTATTTCCATGTATATAAATTAGAAATGTGTTTTAGCAGTAATGTTGCTAAAACACATTTTTACTTTAATTAAATGGCCTCACACTTTACTTTGATTACATTATAAATACATGAAAATATTTAATCAATCACATATAGACATCAAACAAATGTGTAATATATTAACGTTATTTATGTTTCTAAAGAATTTTTTATAATCGTATAATAAAAATCAATGACTTATTTTAAAAAATCAATCTTTTATCAGTCATATGTGTAAGTATACAAATCTGATATTATTAATCCTTCATGTAATTTATTGAAACCCCATCAACATAGAAACACAATTTTCATTTCATTTTATTCATAACATTTAATATGACAATAAAATGTGGAAAAAATATAATAATGACTTAATAACTGAAATACAGGTTTATTATATACCTGTATCAATATATGTAATATATAGGGTATATGAGCACAGACTTTCACATGACCCACCACTCACTACTCTATCTCATATCACTGATACACTTGAACACATATATGTAAAAAGTTAAATAATCACCAATATCCGTATTTCATGATAAACCAACAATCATCAGTTAGTCCAGATTATCATCTCTACACATATATGCAATAACTGCTCAGATATATATTAAGATAGCCAATTTTCGTACTTAAATGGACAGGCTTCAATCCACTCCACACACACACCAACTCTTCAACCATCCATCCAATTGAAAATCTGAAGATGGAACGCTCAAAGGCCACCCTGAGACTGAGATTAAACAAATGCTTTCTTTGTATCAGATGACTGTTATAAACAAGGCAAAGTTTTAATTCAAACTCATTTTTAAATAACTTTAAAATAATTAATTAAACATGATATAAGTAAGCAATATATTAACTTTAGATGTCTTCTATAGAAACTTTTATGGCTATTTAAGTGGCAATATTTGATGAAAGCAATCAACTAATCTATTATTGAATATATTTTTCTATCAATAAATCAATGTCATCATTCTGTTCAGGAAACTAGAGACCCCATCAAATATAATAAACCAATATCTATTTGTGTTCATTCACTATATTCAAAATGATCTTTAAGTGTGTACGAATATTCTAGTAGTTTAATCAAAGTCTTCTTTAAAAGCAGGTTATTTAAAATGAGTTTTGTATGTATACTTTTATATCATTTTGAATGTTGTGAGTGGAATCAAATTCTTTTGCTGTGCTAAATCAGATTTCAACAAGTTTTCTGAGATGATAATGATATTAGGTTTATTGAAGATAAATAAATATTTAGCAAGAAATTGGTTGAAATTTTAAAAGATTATAGAGAATATAAAAAACATCACACTTAATTATTTACATGTTTATTTGAAAATAAGGTTATTTAAAAAATTACTTTAAGTAACAACTCTGCCATGTTTGTTAAAATTATTACAAAAGAAGCTTTGATTAAATGACAACTATAATTGCATTGACACTTTAGGCTGTGGTGATGCGATTTCAATTAATTTCCTGACCTGCTGCAACATCAAATTTATTGACGCAAATACATGACCTCTAAAGTATTGGCTAACTTTTTCATCAAATATTGCTGCTTAAAAATAACCATAATTATTTTTATAGAGAGCTAATATATATATATTAAAAGTCAGTCAACACTTAGACAACCCCAATATCAATAACAATTAAGAATTTCAAACTGTTGTTGAGCATTATTACACACATATATGTGTATGTGTATGTGTGTGTAAACATTGAATTAACGTAACTCAAATGTCTATATAATTATTGGAGTAAACAACTTTCCATCTATGCTAACTCAGTGTTACAATTATTAATTTCTGCCTGATTGTAAAATATGAACATTAAAAATGAGATTCATTCTCCATTCATGTATAATTGATTATTAATACCCATGTTTTATCTAGCTGATATATTGAGTTCATTCTATATTTTCATCATCAAATTTAAATGATTTCCAGTTAAAAATGGTTATGCAAATAACTAAAAGTGCTACTTTGCTTTATTCAGCTGACAATGACATTTATAATCACCATTAATACTTTATTGTTATATATATATATATATATATATATATATATATAATTAAAAGCATGCTAATTAGCTCTAAACAAGCTTTTTTTTTTTAATTTATTTTATGATAAATGCTACTACAAGAGAAGGCATTCAAATCATTTTTATCTTGGATTGTCCCCATCCCCAGACTGGTTTCGACCTATGGGTCTCTTCAGTGAGGAGTTGGGACATTAGATTTAAAAAACCAACTCAAGCTAAGCATTTATCTAAAAGTTGGAGAGTTGACTTTAAAGACATGTAGATGTCTAAAAGTTTCAGATCTTTTTCTTGACAATTAACTTTTAGATAAATGCTTAGCTTGAGTTGGTTTTTTAAATCTAATGTCCCAACTCCTAACTGAAGAGACCCATAGGTCGAAACCGGTCTGGGGATGGGGACAATCCAAGATAAAAATGATTTGAATGCCTTCTCTTGTAGTAGCATTTATCATAAAATAAAATAAAAAAAAGCTTGTTTAGAGCTAATTAGCATGCTCTTAATTTTACATATTTGTAAGTGCAAGCTATATATAAGTCATGTGCCATCTGACTTTTTATTATATATATATAGTGCCTTCATGATTAACTTATCACAGTTATTAATTTTCAAATAGAATTGAATAGCCCTCCATCTTTGCCAAATGATAATGCATTAAAGCTAAAATGATATACCTTTAACCTTGTACTCATTTATATATCAGCAGGGTTGTCTACAATGATTTTGCTGGAAGGCAAGAATTTATTTAATCAATCAGAAGTTTATTGCTAAATGTTTTTACACCTGACTGATAAATATTTTTAAATCATCATTGGTAAGATTAAAACTGAAAGTAATTTCATAATTGCTAAATATTTATGTCAATCAGGTGTAAAAACATTTAGCCATAAGTTTCTGATTGATTAAAAAATGCGTGTTTTTTAACAAAAGCACTGAAGATAATCTTTCTGATACATAAAGGAGCACAAAGTTAGTGTTCTCATTATATTTAACAATAAACAGTTATAATGAGTTAATCTCGGGGCAATACATCTAAATGTTTAGCACTGTAAATTATAGATAGATAGATAGATAGATAGATAGATAGATAGATAGATAGATAGATAGATAGATAGATAGATAGATAGATAGATAGATAGATAGATAGATAGATAGATAGATAGATAGATAGATAGATGGATAGATAGACAGACAGAGACAGACAGACAGACAGATAGATTGATGGATAGATGGATAGACAGATAGATAGATAGATAGATAGATAGATAGATAGATAGATAGATGAATGGATGGATGGATAGATAGATGGATAGATAGATAGGTAGATGGTTGGATAGATGGATGGATGGATGGATAGATGGATAGATAGGTAGATAGACAGACAGACAGAAACAGACAGACAGACAGATAGATAGATAGATAGATAGATAGATAGATAGATAGATAGATAGATAGATAGATAGATAGATAGATAGATAGATAGATAGATAGATAGATAGATAGATAGATAGATAGACAGACAGATGGATAGATGGATGGATGGATAGATAGATAGATAGATAGATAGGTATATAGATAGATAGATAGATAGATAGATAGATAGATAGATAGATAGATAGATAGATAGATAGATAGATAGATAGATAGATAGATAGATAGATAGATAGATAGATAGATAGATAGATAGATAGATAGATAGATAGATAGATAGATAGATAGATAGATAGATAGATAGATAGATAGATGTCAGTGCCTAAATCAGAGTATACACATAAATTATTAATAACTGAATTCACTTCCAATACTATACACCAAATTCATAGCAATCAGTTGTTAGAACTAAAGCTCTATTAATTAAAGATTAAACTTTCAATGCATGCTTAACTGAATAATAAAATATCTCTAATTCAATGTTATCCGAAGTATCATTAGAACAGGATTATTTAATTTTCTTTTTTCAATCTCTTGATTTATTACATATCAGGCTGATTTTCTGACAACTTTTTACATGATTGTTGAAGATTCAATTTACATTCTCTATATTGCCAAAGACATGCACTTAACATGTTTAATCTCAAAATTCTTATGGGCTGAACAATTACATTCTCCAAATTCAGTAGAATACACAAATTTATGTTTATTAGTCAGTTATATTTTATCCTTAATCCTATATATCAACTTGTTTAAAGATGGAGGTAGTTTTAATCATATATCAAAATGTTTGGAATGACCTTTTTTCTATTTTCAATAGAATATATTGTAGCTACATGTATCCACATTGTATACAAAAGGTGAATGTTAAATATAAAAGCTAATCGGTAATGGGTTAAATAATCTAGCGCTAATTAATAGTGACTTAATTCTAAAACCTCCCCACATAAGGTGTTTTTTTCTAGAACTGTTTCCATGCATCCTGGTACCATGGATACTTCAAAGGGTATAGGTTTAAACTTAGGTTGCTAGTGGTACCATTCTAGTCTTTAATAATATGTCATGCCAGAACTAATAAAATATTCTAGTTTACTTAAGTAGTATGAGTTTATATCAATATGATGAGCAGGAAATATTATTACCTTTTTATTTACCATTGTCAAACTCACACCACTCGCAACTTTGATGCCATCCACCTCAGGTAAATACAATTATGATTATTACAAATAATTTTCTAGCCTATAGATTACTGTGTGGAGATAACATTATCAGAAATAGGCTCTACACTGATTATGTCCCTAAGTATGCATGTCATAGGTAATGATTGGGCCAATAAGTCAATTACAGTCATGACCAAAAATGGCCCGATTATAATATCACATATATGTCATTAAATGTCAGTACGTTGCTGAAAGGGCTGTGGTACAATTAGCTATAGTATTTAGGCTTTGGAATCCTTGTCTAATGTTTAATTCAGTAGTATTATAATAATATTATAAAGTAAAAAAATCCATTTCTTATCAATTTTATTCTCATTATGTTTTAAGTTTAATTTATTTTAAAATAACATTAAATTGCTATATGACAAACTATCATTGAAACCTACTATTTTAAAGCTTCGATATATTTGTCAACATTCTGCATCTCATATTTAAATTCTAAAATCATATCACCATCATTTCCAACCAAAGAAGTTATCTTCATGTTTAGTCTACTTTTCCAATCCATAATCTTTTATATCTATATGGTGGCAATATGTTTTTTTATTTTATATATCCATCTCACATGTGGTCTCCTCTGGGTCTTTTACAATGTCTTTGTATCCATTATAAAATTTCCCTTTTCTGAGTATTTTCTTTTGTTTCTATCAATATGTCCAACCCATCTCCATTTCAGTCTCATAATTCTGACAATGATATTAATATAAATCATATACTGTAAAGAAATATATGATAAAGAGTCTGTAATTTTCTTACATCCGGATATTTTAGTCATTTTGTACTCAAATTGATTATTTGTTCTACCTAAATATATCGACCATTAATCGTTTTTATATTCATTTGGTTTTAAAAAACAGGCAAACCTCTTCATACAAAGTGCCACTCAGTGCAAGACAGAGTTATCAATGGATGCCACTTGTGCATAAAATCCCTATCTAAGGCCTACTCATCCAATATCCTCTGACTAGTTTCTAGCTTGTGGCTTTCATCAGTGAAAAGCTTTGGATCTGATAGCACTGCACCTAGATCTTAGGATCTAATGCAACCCTCCAGCAGCCACCTTTAATCTCTTCTTAACTACAAAACTACGAGTCTCAAATTGAAAACACAATAATATTTTCAATCCAAGCTCATTAGCTTATATAGTCATATAGATCTGAACTCAGTTCAGTACCTCTATATTTTGGTGTCTTTGGTTCTTTAATAATTGTAGCCACCACTATACTCTGGCTTGTACTGAGTGGCACTACTGAATGGAGAGTTTTGCCTGTTTTTAAAAACAGTTATGAGCAAGCATAAGAAATGGTGATCGTGTGATGTTTAGTGGTTTAATATTCAATTATCTATTTCAATCTCACTTCACATTCGTTTTATACCTAACTTTTATTAATATTGTTTAACCTTATATAAATAAGTCATTCAACATCTTGTTGTCAAGCTGCAAATAGTATCAATCACTATCAAATCTATTTTCCAGATGTATTTTAGTAGAAAAAATTCATGTGAATAATCTCCTATAATATCTTAATCTATCTATTTCAATACATCAATAGAGAATTTGGTTTATGTTTATGTAATAATAATTATCGATTATAAATAATCTATTGATTCGTATGACCATACTTGAATGCGATCATAACATTTGTATCAACTATTTTATCTGTACTTAATACTTTTTACAAAATCATAGATTCAACAAGTTTATCAAAGCTCCATATATAACTTCTAACCATTCATCCACCAACTGAGATCATTTATGATCAATAACAACCTACAAAACCATTCATCAATCTAAACATAAACATATATTATCTTTATGCAATTTAAAATTCACAAATAAATGTAGTAATATTACAGATAAAAGTGTATAAGCTAAATACTCTTTTCTTATAATACTTAATTGATGACAAGTGTTATCATGCTGAAATATCAATTATCATTATTATTTTAACTCATCAGATATATCAAGGCATGTCAAAAACATTTAAAAATCACCACATTACTGATTATCCTGACATGGTTGATCCCAAAACATCATTGATTTATAAAACATTTTTCATCAGTGAAGACATTCAATATTAAATTGTAGCATTTTACATTTATGCACTAGAAAATGCAAGTTAATTAGCCTATAGAAAAAGAATATTTTGACCATATAAGAATTCAGATATTTCATGAATATAGTTATATTTCCTGATGAACTCGATCTAATATTTATTACGATTTGAATTGCCAACAGAGTTAGTATTTTATTTATTTATGAGAGTACCAGAGTCTGTAGACTCATTAATGTTCATCGAGCAGATTCACAGTAAATAACTAAATTTAATATTTTTTTAAAAGAAATTTTCCTGTGCTTTATTAAACAAGCATATTGGCCAAGGTAATTTATACAATTCTCTAAAATTAATAATATTTTTAATAAAATCTAATTAACCTAAAATTAATAACATATAATGAAAAGTTGATATTAAAGATAAATATTTTATTATGATAAGGTAAAATATTTAAATGATAAATTGTAAATTACGAATAAATTGGAAATCACACTCATCCAGATAATAACGTTAAATAATAAAAACAGTTCCATTCTTTTAAATTTTTGAAGGAAGGAAGCAATCCATGGATAAAATGTCTCTTTAGGAATATTTGGAATTCACAGTTAAAGTTTATAGTTAAGTTTAGTTTGCAAACATTTAATTTGATATAATTTAGGATGCAAATAGTATTAATTTACTGATAAGTTTCAAAAGTTATGTAGATTGTAATATACATGTATTTCTAGGCTTGAAGAGCTCATTGCATTGATTGTAATCACTGTCAACATCTTTTACATTCCTGGTTCACTTTAAGGCTGAGTTCAAAGGCTTTTTGGAGTGATTTCTTTATGATGAAAAGTGTCCACAAATGCTCTGATCTCCCCTCGACATGACCAGCCCAAAGAAAAACAGATAAGACCATGCTCCAACTTATTTACTTCTTTTATATTCTGATCAGCTTAAGATTTCTGTGAATATCCATTTCTTATTTTGTTTTTGTTATCAGACTACATGTTGATAATCTTGTGCATTTAATATTATTTTTTTAGTTACAAAGTTGCTTTTTTTTATATAAATTATTTCCACCATCTTTAATTAGTGTAATGTCTTTCTTTTATTTATCTAGATAAACAATCTGTATGAACCTACATTCTTTTCAATTTTAACTTTAATTAAATATCTTTCACTGCGCATATCTAAAATAAATTATATTAACTAAAAAAAAAACTAAATTGTGTCTTTTGAACAATCTTTAATTTTTATTTTTTTAGCTTTTTAAATATTACAAATACCAAACACTCATGAACTATACATATTTTAATACAGTTCAACATATTTATTGTATTGTTTCAAACCCTTGTTTGGAATTATTCTGTATTACAAGCTGCCCTAACCTTTAGTGAAAATCTACGAAAGTGTGAAAGGTAAATTGCACAGCATACAAAATTTAAATAAATAATTATGTATTTTTTTTTAAAAAATGAATGGGGAAAAAATAATGAAAAACAAAACCATTTTATTGTCACATCATTTCAGGAGGGAAGTATTGTAATGTCTTGAATCCAACTTGTTTTATAAAATCATGCTATATTTCAATAAAGAATAAAACTAATAATCTATAGAATGAAATTAATAAGCTGTAGAATATCAAACATAAGTATATGACAATAAGAAACCAAAGATTTATTAAAAGTTAACTATTTAAACAATAATTCTTAATTCATAGATATATGTTCAGTATTTCTTGGACAGTAAAACTTGATTTAGAGAGGACTGTAAATAAGTATTTCACTCATTCTTATAACAAAAAGTATGAGGAATATTACTACATTAACCCTTTAACCACTAATTATATTATTGGTTGTATGTGGTAAAAATCAAATCTTTTAATTGGCCAACTCACAAACTGAAGATAAAGCCTATTGTTAAAACATATTCGCCTATAATATTAAATTCAACTCAGATACGTTTATATAAAGTATATTACTAATTTTTCAGGTTATGAAAGAGAACGAAAGTTCTTTCAAAAATAAATTGCTATTTATTTATTATAAAATATATTCAATTTCGGCAAATATAAAGCAAATGTCTAAACAAAAAAGTGCTGACGCAAACGCTTTTTTTCAATTTTACGTTCTGGAAAAGTAAAGATTTCTTTTTGCTAAATCTTAAATATTTTTACTAAAATCTTCAATATTTTTCGAAAATAATTTTGTTTTTTTAGTATATTTTTTAAAAAACTATTTTAATTTCTCATTTTATATTTTTTTAATACTTTAAATTACATTCGAAATGAAAATCTCAGCGTTTTTCTTTATTTTCTTTGATCAGGCGGTTTCTTTGTTCTTTCCAGCCAATCAGAATGTCTTTTTCGGCTGAGAGCCGGATGACAGCCAATCACCGACAAGGTTCTTCTTTGTTTAGTTTTAAATGCGTTTTTTTTGATTTTTTACTTGTAAAATAATTCGGAAGAGGGCACCATCTTACAGAACTTTTAAAAACCTAATCAATAACTGTCAAACGAATATTCTACCATTAAAACTAGCAGAATTAGAGTGACGTCAGATGTCGACAAGATGCCTCGTAAGAGGCGGTTGAAGAATTAATGAAAAATGTGAGAAAATAAAAATAATTCAAGTCTAAATCAATTCAAGCACAGTCAATAAATGTCAGTTTAAAGCTAATAAACATCATATGATCACCATTTCTTATGCTTGCTTATAACTGTTATTAAAACAGGAAAAACTCTCTCTCTCTTTCTCTCTCTCTCTCTCTCTCTATATATATATATATATATATATATATATATTGCACTCAATGGCAATACTAGGTGCAGTGCTCTCAGATCCAAGGCTTCTCACTGACGAAGGCCACAATCCAGAAACAAGTCTGGAAATATTGGATGAGTAGGTACTAGATAGGGATTTTATGCACAAGCCTTCTGGTATCCTTTGATTACTCTGACTTGCATTGAGTGATGCTACTCTATGGAGAGTTTTTCCTGTTTAAATGTCAGTTTATGTAAAGAATAAATTTTAAGCATAGGTAAACTACAGAAGCTTTTAAAACATTTATTGATAGGAGGATGAATGTATGAAAGGTAGTTTACTTCTACCATATTTCATCCATTATATATATATATGTATATATATGTGCGTGTGGGGTGGGGTGGGGGGTGTATATGAAAATAAAATAAAATGTCACTCATTTTATTAATATTAGCTTACCAATCTAGTGATAAAGAAGTGCTAAGACAGATGTATATTGTCTATTTATGCCTAAATACACTTTTAAAATTTTAAACTTAATTATTTATCATATTTTGTCCTCATTATTAGCAAAGCTCAAATTTAATACTTATGAATACAATGAATTATTAACATTTTAAGAATGCTATAGAGATAAGGTAAATGTCTTCAATATTTTGATAAACCACAAAATGTCAGGTAAAGCCAAGGTAAAATATTACATGTGCTTTATTAAATATATTACAAACTGCAAACCCAGATCCATCAAAGTAAAGTATGATGACATATCTCACAAAATGCACTTACTTTTGAGGGTTAAAAAGTATTTAGCACTTTGTCATTAGTCAAGAAAATAATGAGAATGCACATCAGTGACAAAATATTAAATAGTAATGGCTTAAAAAGGAGTCTAAGCTCCTATCTTCAAAAATATATGCTATGATCATACAAATGCTAGCATTACAATAAACTATAAGAGAGATTCAATGCAACCATCTCTTTTGAAAAATAATCTAGCAAAATAATGATGGAGACTAACACTACCATCTTTAAATATAGTGTGGCATATATAAAGACTCCTAAAATAGAGAAAGAATAAATCTACTATCTCCAACAAAAAATACTGCAACTAACAAATGCAAAATATGATAAATAATAATTCCAAATATGGCTTTATTAACATTAGGCAATAAATAATCACAAAATAAATAATAGAAATGAACATCTATTTATTCAGCTTACACAGTAATAATATATAAATAATTCATATGTAAAAAAGGGAAACATATATTATTTTAAAATATGCAAACATGATAGATTACTATTTTGAGAACATTAATCTATATTTCCAAATATAGCATATAAAATATAAAAATAATATGCTCATAAATAAAACATGGTATGCAAAATCATAATACAAATAATTTAACTCATTCCCCATCAAATAAATCAATTAAAAACATCCTGCTTTCTTTGTGAATCATTCTTAATTTAACTGGAACATGAAGAGGAATGTTGACCACAACATCTCATGGACACAAACATATCCATTATAAAATACAATATAACTATGATATTAAAATCTATAACAATGATGAAATATAATATGTGCTTCTTTTGGATGTCCTTAGTAAAAATTTAAATAACCATGCTAGCAAGTATAAAATAAATTTATGGTAATTCAAATAAGTATACATGAATATAAATTACATTATATGTTTATTAAGCTGAAATAAATAGTTCACAAGTATTTGAATTCAGGTTTCCAACTTAATCCATTATACAAATTTTTCTAAATTGCTTTCATAATGAGAATATTTTATACTATCATATTTCTGATAAATAATACTTATCCAACATTATCAAACATTTGCAAGAGAAAAAGATTTAATTCAAATATCATATTAATGATCATAGTAGTTTCCATAGCAGCACTTGGAAGGAAGAAATACCTTGCATGTTTTAAAATATTGTTGCAGGCATTATAAAATAATTAGAATGTAGAAAAAATATTTAAGTTTATTAAATAAAATGACATTTTTGCAGGTAGGTTTTATATTTCATTTTTATTAAATAAAAACTTAAATTTCACACAATACTTATTAAATAGTTCATTGTAAGTTGATTTTTATATGATTCATGTTGGGAGAAAAATGATTTCTATCTTCCAATTAGGAGCAAACAGAAATATTTATAATAAGTGAATTCTTTTATTTATACTTTAATAATTTAACAATTTAATGTCTTTATTTAAATTAGCACAAATACATTTTTTTAAAGTTTAAAATTATTATTAATTTAATATTTCTTTTGTATAATTAAATCATTTGTAAATGTCTGACAAGCATACATTCATCATATCACAATATAGTTCTTATACTAAATTTAAGTCTTTTCTCCGATGGTAAATAAATTTTGTGCAATATTTGACATATTTTAAAGAAAATGGCAAAAAATTATCAATACTTTTTGAGACTCTCTTGTCAATAAAAAATTTAAGTATGCTGTGACAACTTTAATTATAATGCTGACATTCAACTGGACTTTAAAATTGACAGTAGTTCTTGACTTATTATAATGGCAATAATAATAACTTTTGATGTTTTCCAATGCAAATAATTTAAAAAGATAGTATAATAAACATTGTAATAATGAAATAATATTACCAGTACAGCTGACAGGTATAAAAATTTCAGTTTTATTGGTGTTTAGTTCAAATAAGAGTGCCTAGATAATTTTAATTCAACCTGCATATAAAGCTTAAAATTTAAAGAAAATTACACTTTAAAATCCACTGCTATAAACAAAATAAAATTAAAACTGATTGAGAACATCGAACAAGTGACAATATGACCTATATATACTACTAGCCATGTGATCATTTTACAAGACTTTATTAACCTTTTAACATAAACTTCTTCCAAGATTGTTTCTAATCCTTGATCTAATGTAACCAGGGGTGGTTGTTAAGTAAAACTTACCTAATTAATATTTACTTTTACAATAAATCAATTTTTAATCTTATCTAATCAATTAAATGCAGATAAAAATAATTAATAAAAAAATACAAACAGCAGGATAGAATAAAAATATTGCATAATGAAATTAACATTATTAAAATAAAATAAATATTACAGATAATATTTAATACATTTATTTAACAATATTTACATCTACAGAAGTCTCAGGATAGATTTAAATTGTATTTAAAACTAAGCATTAAATAATATTTTAAAATAAATCATGTTAAAATGTAAAACTTTTATTCACTCATTTATTCAGATATTCATATATCTCTTTCTTGAAAAATCCTATTTTTAATTATTAGTTTTATTAAACTCTTTCTAAATAAGTGAGTTTAAAATATTTAATTAGAATATTACATGTTAAAATTAAAATGGATTAAAATATTATAGCTTTAATTTAAATACCAGTACACAAAAATATAGAGTTCGAATCTGGTTTTTTAATCTTAAAATTAATACAAGCTTTTTAAAATGTTTTAAATGGTTAAATCATGACTATATTAGCATTATTAACTTAAAATGCATTATTTATCATTCAAATTATCAGCTATTTAAAAATTTAAACACTTTCTCATGTTAAACACTTATTTAAGCTTAAAACTATTATAAATTAAGATATATAAAAAAATTTCTACAGCTGTACAACCTATGAAATAATGCTGTAGTATTTTTCTATATAAAATGTATGGCATTACAGAGCAATAATAAAAATGCATCCAAGACAGAAGTGAAATATATAATTTTTTTAGATGTCTTGGCACAAAATTTGACTTAATATTTAGCTTCTGCCAAAGCTAAAGGATGTAATATATATAAAAGACATATTTTGCAGGTTCATCCATGTTAAAATATTTTAAATATTGGTATATTGACATTTCAACTTGGTAACACAAGTCATCCACAGAGTGATAAAAAGTAGAAAGATGGTTGTAGAAGCGCTACAATCACTGATTTGAAAAAAAAGGTTAAAGTTCCACCAATAGCAAAAATGTTAAATTAAGAATCTTTTTTAAAAAAAATCTTTCCAAATTGGAGGAAGTTTGCTTGTATCATCTCGCTTATTAATACAATCTGGCCTTTTAAGTATCTCAATGGCTTCTCTAATTTTGCACCAGTATAGATTATCACATCTGGATATGATCCTGGTACTAGAAAAATTAATTTTATGACCTGAATCCATAGTACGGAGTGAGGGTGCTGATGATGATGAGTGTTGTTTAACTGCATTAGCATGCTCATCTTTCCTAACACTGATGTGACGATTACTCATACCTATGTAAGAAGCCTTACAATTTTCATATGAGATTTGATAAACACCGTGAGATTCAAGAGGGATTGAATCCTTAGGCTTGGTTATATATATATATATATATTATTGTAACCTTCCTTTCTAGTTCTTCATCACCTCTACCATATCTTCTTTACTCTCTATGGTACTAACTCAAAAATAAACAATCAAATATAACAACAATAAAGTATATGACTCTCTATGGGGCTTGAAACTTAAGCTGCATCAAAACATAAAATATTCTTTAGGGAAGATTACAACATAGAGGTTTTAACATTGAGAAATACATAAAATACATACACAATGACATTGCTATTGTAAAAATTCCCCTACTACTATCATATTATAATCATAGGAAAAACCCCACAACAAACAACGACTAACATAATATTCCATTTAAATAATGCTTTAATTACTTTTCTATAATTTAAGAATCTCAAAATAATAACATTAAAACAAAAATTAGATTAAATTAAAAGAATTAATGCTATCCTATGGCTATCACAGAGATCATAATTATTCTATTCTAAAATGTAATATAACAATTAGATTTCTAATTAAATAATTGAGTCACAAAAGGGATTTTACTGGATTCAACCATTTAAATAAAATCATACTTACTATTACAAACTTGATTAACCTCCTATTTGAAATTCAACTATAATAATAAGATACAAAAATTAACGATTACTATCTATCTACTCGTTACCTTCACTTAAAGAATTTAATTTTATTTCCTAAGATTTATTCTCATACTTATATTAATAACAATCACTATAGAATACTCATTTTTATTATAATCAAAAGCTTTATTATACAATGATTATCTATATAGTCTAACTCAATTAAATACATTTCTTATTTACTTGACATTAACACATTGTAATTCGATCCTTCAGAATTACAAACCTTAAAATATATTTGGGCAGTCATTTGTACTCTGAAATAATATAATACTTCTAAATTTATGATATAAAATACATTTCAAAATTAGATTACAAAATCAGAATGTGACTCTCAATACATACTGTTAATTTCTATTATATGCTCTCCATTTTGTAATACTTAATAGTACTTTCCAAATAAACCTTCAAGGTTCTTTTATATCTAATAAAATTATGAAGTGCTACAAACTCCTTTTAATATAGTTATAATTTAAAAGCAATGAATAGTTAATGTGTCAATTATAAATTCTTAAATATAACTCTTCAGGTGAAGCATATAATCAATATATGATATGTATAATTCTATGTGGATAATGCGCTTAACTGATATGACCTTATGATGGAAATAACTCTCAGATACAATGAAATTACTAATACAAAATTAAAATTAAAATATTCATTTATTTACAACAATTAATAATGAACAACAAACAGTTATACATCTTATGTTAAATAATTCACTAACAAAATACTCATTTAACTGTTTATAAATTTACAATAAAATTATTTACATTCATCACAGATAGACATAATAATTATTTTATACATTTTAACCTTCACCCCATATTCCTTATCTAGTTCATTAAAATAATAAGTTTGTTCTTCTTACCATCATGTATGCTTTCATACTATTATTATACAGTTTTACAATTCATGAATTATCTTGTGGTTATCTTCTTAGTCACCTTTCCCTATTTACCTTATATTTTATAATTCCAGATATTTTAACAAAATTACAATATTTAAATTATATTTCATATTCAAAATTGGTATAAAAATATTGTACTAGAATCTTATCAACAAAAATTATTGCCATTATAGTAATGTTACAAAAAGAAATTAAAAACAATATTTATAATGTATTCAAAACGAATAGTGAAGTTAAGAAATCTTTATCATATAATGTAATTCATTTTCTACATTCATTCTCTACGTCTCCCTTATATTTTCTGTTTGTCTTTGATCTCAGGTATCATTATTCATATAATAATTTATTCAGATTTTATTCAAATATAAATTATTTGATTTGTATATGGTCTTACTACTTTTAAGCTAATCTGTCAAAACTTAGGAAGAAAAACTCTAAAATTCTTAAAATATCTAGTCAACTTTGGATGCTTACTATATTCTTATTTACTCTAAAACTTCATAGATAAGAAACTGATTTTATTAAAAATACTATATCATAATAGAGGGGTTTGTTTATTTATGAGGTGTGATATTTTGGCAAGTAATCATTTTCTGATTATCTTACCCCAATTTTCCTCTGGCTTGCACAGCAAGCAATTACAGTATATACTACCCTCATGTCTTTTCAGAAAATCCTCCCATCTCTTTCTAATAAAGTATATGGGTATGACAAAGATTAATCCCATTCAACTATTTAATCAGTTCATTAGGATATTTTTTATATTATATCCTGGAATTTCAACTCATCTTTCACTACTGTATCTTCAGCATCTATTACTATACCACCTATGAACCAATAATTTAATCCAATCTTCCCCTTAAATATTTTCTATCCACATTTCTACCTTTATCATCATCAATATGATACTTTTGTTTTTTTTATAACAAATGAGATCATACTTATTATTTTTTTACATTTACATTCACTCTTTTCTTACTCTCATAAAAAGAATTACATTTTATAATATTTTTATTTTCATAGAATCTTATAAATTTTTATTTATCATCACTATTTCATTTCCCTTTTGTCAAATATAATTTATGATAATAAATTTGCAATACATCTGCAACACATTTTACCAAACACAACTTTTTAAAATATATATATACCGGCTAAAATATAAAGTGAAAATATTATGCTCCACACACACGTTCATGTTATAACTCATGTATAATCTATTCATATCTTTAAGCATACTCTTCATTCTTTTCTCTTTTTTTAAAAAAAAAAACAAGAATAAATAATAAAAAGGTTAATACCTTTTAACCTTTACACCAGATTGCATATAAAAATTATTCCCATTATTGCTAGCTATAATACCTAGCATTTGTATTTCATATCAAAAAAAAAAATTAAAACAGACAAATTTCTCCATACAGTAGTACCACTTAGTATATGCCAGCGTAATCAATGGATGCCAGATGACTTGTGCATAATATTCCTATGTAGTGCTTACACATCCAATATCCCCAGACTAGTTTCTGGCTTGTGGCCTTCATCAGTGAGGAGCCATGGATCTGATAGCACTACACTTAGATCTTAGGATCTAATACAACCCTCCAGAAGGCACCTTTTATCTTCACTTATACAAAACTATGAGAATAAAATTGAAAACACAATTATATTTTCAATCTAAGCTCATTAGCTTATATAGTCATATGGGTCTGAACTCAGTTTTGATGAAGCATAAGAAATAGTGATCATGTTATGTTTGGTGTTTTAAAAAAATATTAATTATAAATTTAAAATTAAAATCCTTTTCTCTTTGTTTTTTTTTTTAAAAACTCATTTCAATTCCTAGTTTGATACTGCCATGGTCATCATCATCAACCATTATCAATCCACTGCAGGATGAAGTTCAATCCATCTTTTTCTATCTTTAGTTTTTCTTCTCCACATCACCCCTACACACTTTCTTATTTAATCCATCCATCTCACATGTGGTCTCTTTATGGGTCGTTTACAATCTCTTAGAATCCAGTTCAAAATTTCAATTGTCCATCTATTATCATCTCTTCTAGCATTATGTCCAGCCCAACTCCACTTCAGACTTTAATTTTTTCAATGAGGTCACTAAGACCTGTTTGTTCTCTTACCCATACATTGCATTTTCGATCTCTTCTTGTTACTCCCAACATGCATCTCTCCATACTTTTTTGATTGGTCTGAAATCTCTGTATTGCTCTTCTATTAAGTGTCCAAGTCTCAGATCCATAAATAAGAACTGGTGAAACACAATTATTAAAAACCTTCCTTTTCAAACACATAGGCATATTTCCTTTTCTACCAAAAGCACCCCAACCAAATTTAATTCTATAATTAATTTAATCCATTATACTTCCATCTGTATTAATCATCTGACCAAGGTACTCATCATAATCAATCTTTATTTTCATATTTTGAGAAAACCTATTAAACATTACTTTAGTCTTTTTAACATTTATCTTTAGGCCTATTTTCCTACTTTCATCTAATAACTCCTGCATCATTTCTTGTAGCTCTAAAGCATTCTTTGCACGAACAACTAAATCATCTGCAAAATCTAAATGATTTAAATAATCACCATTTACTTTCACTCCTAGATTCCCATTTTAATCCACAAAATACTTCTTGCAGCACTGCTGTAAAAAGTTTTGGAAATATAGAGTCACCCTGTCTTACACCCTTTTCAATGGGGATTTTCCTACTATCATTATGTAATCAAATTATTGCTGTTGCATGTTTATAAATATTCTTTAAAATATGACAATATCCTGGATCTACACCTTGATGATTCAATGCTTTAATCACTGAAGAAATGTTTATAGAATCAAATGCCTTTTCATAATCTACAAATCCTAAGCATAATGGCAACTCATATTCATTTGTTTTTTCTATAACTTTTCTCACTACCTGGATATGATCTACTGTATTAAAACCACTTGTAAATCTAGCTTGTTCTCTTGGTTGGTGAAAATCCGGTGTTTTCTGTAGACGAGTTGTAATTATCTTAGTAAAAATTTTGTATAAAACTGATAAAAGACTGGTAGGTCTGCAATTTCTAATATCTTCTTTATCATCTTTTTTAAATATTAATATTAATACTGCATTCTTCCAATCATTTGGTACATCTTTATCATTTAGACATTTGGTATATAACTTTGCTAAAAATCTTTTTAATTCTTCACCTGCTTCTTTTAATATATCAATTATAATTCCATCATTACCTGGAGCCTTCCATTTCTTCATAAATTTAATTGCATGTCTGACTTCCTCATTTAAAATTTTGGGCAATTCAGAAGATATAATAAGTATAGGAGGCACTTGTTCTTTATTACTACATAATTCTTGATAGAAGTCTTCTACACATTTCATGATGTCATCTCTCTTTTTAGTAATAATGCCTTCTTTTTTTCTTATTGCAGATATAAATTTTCTACCAAAACCAAAATGTTGTTTTACACTCTTTAGACTTTTATTCTCTTCTACAGCTTTCCTTGCTAGTTCACAATTATACTTTCTTATATTATTTTCAACTCTTTTCCACACCATTTTACAAAATTCAAGATATTCAATTCTTTTTAATGCATCATTTTTGTATATCTTCATATTCCTTCTTTTCTTTATAAATACTCTAGTCTCAGTAGAAATTTTATTGGTCAATTGCTGCTTTTTTCTACCAGCAATCTTTGTTGCAGTTTTTAAAAGTGTATCAGTTATTTTTCTATTAATGTCATTCAAATCTGAATCATGTTCAAAATCAACTAATACTTGAAACCGATTTGTAAGTTCTAATTTAAATTCATTAGAATGTTTCTGAAGATTAGGAATATCAACTTTAAATATTGTTTTTCTTAATAATTTTTGTCTCTATAGTTTTACATTAACATGTATCTTTCATCTTACTAATCGATGATCACTTCCTGTGTTAAATTTATTAAGAACATTACAATATTGAAATATGTAATTTCTGTTAGTCAAAATATAATGCAATTCTGCTGTACCATCATTTGGATGCTTCCATGTCCATTTCCTTTTAACATTTTTCTCAAAAAAAGAATTCATAATATAAACTTTTTTTTTCTACAAACGCCACAAGTCTATGTCCTCTCTCATTTCTATTACCATAACCAAAATTATCTACAGCATTTTCATCTTTCATTTGTTTACCAATTCTAGCATTAAAGTCTCCCATAACAATTTTAAAATGTTGTTTACTCTGATCAAAAGCCTTTTGTACATCCATATAAAAATCTTCTACTACTTCATTACTATAAGAACTTGTTGGGGCATAAACCTGAATTATCTGCATTTGGTATCTGCTATTATGTTGTAAAACTAATCTTGTCACTCTGTCTGATATACCATCAATCTCCACAATGTTATTCTTCCATTTTTTATTTATAATTAATTCTATTCCACTTGTATTTCCAATACTTGTACCTTTATAGTAGAGTATATGGCCACTTTTTAAATCAATTGTTTCTTCACCTTTTCTTCTAACTCCACAAAGTCCAATAATGTCCCATTTAATATAAAACAGTTCTTCTTCTAACTCTTGCAATCTTCCTTCACTTGAAAGTGATCTGCAATTGTAAGTTCCTAAATAAAAAGTCATCATCAAATGGCAGCCTGAGTCTACAATCAGGGGATTCTTAGCACCATCCGCCTTCAGCCACCAATTGCTGCCTTGGTTGGTGGCTTTACAGTCTCATTGGAATAAAGGCCATGATTTATTTTTGTCTGTCATGATTATATATATATTGGAAAAAATATTATTAAACTTGGAGGTAAAAATCCAATAAACTCACCAAGCTGGCTAATGCATGTTGGTGAGCAGCCCATCCATGTTTATATACTATATGAATAATCACATAGTAATAACAGCTGCAACGACAAGAACATATGGAGTGGACATTAGGAAATTTGCCCTGCTCAGTTCCTTTAAGACCTCCAAGAGGAATCAAAGGGTCTCCTTTCACTTAATAGCAAACACCTTTCTGCAGCCACTGCCATGGTAACCCAATAGATATTCACAATTCCTTGTGAGTTTGGGTGTTTCTTACATCTTCTTCATTCTAGAAACACATGTATATTTCAACAAAACATTTGACAAATAAGCACAACGCTAACTGGACAAAAGTTTTTAATTAAATACATCTTTCCTTCTTGGCTAGTTTAAAGTTATATGTGTATAATTATACTCTTAAAAATACATTAATAAAAGAATTTAACAAATCTTCTCAATACATTTTCACATTATTTTTCCCACATTACAAAACATTAAAATATGTTTAATTAATTCATCAATAAGTTTGCTTCACTTATTTCCTCACTTTCCTCTTAATTATTAATCTCATAATATACATATGAATAAATTCATTTAACTTCCCAACTATAGTGTATCCTCTTCAATATGATCACCCACTACTAAAATGTTAAACAGATTTTTTCAGTCATTCTTTTTCTTTTTACTGTTGCTTTCTTATAATAATATAATAAATTTCCACTTTCTAGTAAAACATGAGAAATATTAATTCATCTTTTATCTGTCCTTTTTTATTCATTATTAAATATATTTTAAACATTTTCTTCTTCAAAATGTTTCAAGCTATTTATCATATGTGAATTATTCAATTCAAACAGAATACTAATTTTCATTAGACTTATCACTCTCAACGAAGTCATTATTTTTCAAGTCCAATAAAATACTTTTACAAGCTTTAAAAATTTATTTCTAAGGATTTTAGACTTGGTTTTCATTTTTAATATATGACTAAATAAAATTATTTAATTTGACATGAATAAATGAGTGTTTTCTTTTCTTACATGAACACAGATATATCTTTCTTTAAGGAAATATAGTTGTCTATTTTTTTCATGATTATCCCAAATAAGAAAAATGACTAAGCTTTTCTTTCATATTTCTTTTAGATAACATTTTAATTATAAGTAGACAATCCAGACTGCAATTAGGTCATAATAAAAAAAAATGATTTAAACTCACTCCATGACATTAATGATTAATATAATATATTTTATACCCTTAAACAGCTTTTAATTACTATTTTGCCATTTAAAACTTTTAAGTATTTTTAAACCTTTTTATAATTTTTACCAAGAAATAATATTGAAACAGCCCCCTGCTTTATATTTTTCATGAATTTGTACCTTGATCTTCTACTCCTCTCTTTGTCTTAAAAACCCTGGGATAACGTGAGTCAGAAAACTACTTACTTAAATCTCATTGGTCAATACCCCAAAACAACTATTACAACTTTTTAATAAATATTTTTGTCTCTATTTAAAATAATAAAAATCAATAAATATTTTAGAAATGAAACTAATTTAAATCATTTCTTTAAAACTACAGTATTAAATATAATTAGGTTTTTAAAATATGATATTATTAATTGAATTTAAATATAAAGTTTAATAAAGAAATATTTATACCTAAAATATATTATTATTACAATAATTTTAAAATAAATTATTATCTTATAATCTCTAGTTTTTCCTTCTTTTATTTACTACAATTCTATATATTTAGCTTTTAAAGAAACATTGTAATAAAAATAAATTAAAACCAACTTTATAAGTATCGATGTTTATTTGGATTGACAACTATTATATTGAACTTATATAGTGGATTATAATATAAATTATTTACATTCAAAGATCAGCCTTTCAAGCTAATTGTGCATGCGACTTCTGCGAGTGTTAAATAATAAATGAATACTTCACTCTACAATACAAGATATAGTATTTATGCAGGAATAAAAGGAATCCTCTTATTCCTACGACTCAAATTTTTTTATATGAGCAAATGTGAAGTACTGTTGAGTAAAGCATGAGACTAGAATTCTCACTTTAAATTACTATCTACGATGTTGGAATGAATGACATCGGTGAAATTGTCTAGAATTTACTAAACATTACTCTAAGTGAAACTTAATTATAAGTAAATAAGCATTTATTATTTAACACTCGCAGAAGTCACATGCACAATTAGGTTGAAAGGCTGATCTTTGAATGTATACAATTGTATGCATAACATCATATAAAAATAAATGCTTATTTACTTAATATAAATTATTATAAATAAAGATGGTTATTAAATATCTACAGAATTCTATCTTTAATCTTTATGCACTAAGTCATTTATTCATATTTTACCAAAATTTATAGCATTACTATTATCTCAATTTTAAATATTAAATTTTGGAGCTATAATATACATTTTATATTTTATTCATACCATGGATAACCAATCAAAAGGTTACAATATGTTTTAATAGATATATTTTATCAGTTTTTACTTATGGATCTAAGACTTGGACATTTAATAGAAGAGCAATACAGAGACTTCAGACCACTGCATGTTGGGAGTAACAAGAAGGAACCGAAAATTCAATATATGAGTAAGAGAACAAACAGGTGTTACTGACCTCATTGAAAAAATTAAAAGACTGAAGTGGAGTGGGGCTGGGCATACTGCTAGAAGAGATTATAATAGATGGACAATTAAAATCTTAAACTGGATTCCAAGAGATTCTAAAAGACCCAGAAAGAAACAACATGTGAGATGGATGGATGAAATAAGAAAGTGTGCAGTGGTGATGTGGAGAAGAGAAGCTAAAGATTGGAAAAGATGGATTGAACTTGGAGAGATTTTCATCCTGCAGTGGATTAAAAATGGTTGTTGTTGCTGATGATGATATGTATATATATATTGTGCCCTTTTCTATAGGTCAATTACTAAAAATTTTAAATTCTAGAATGTTATTTTAATATGTTAATTATAGTTTGTCAATTATAATATAAAGTACAATTTAAAGCTAAAGAAAATACATAGTATATAAAATTATAATGAATCATTTAAAAATAGTTATGTAAAGCTTTAAATATTGTTGCATATGGTTGTAAAAGCTGGCCATATTAAATAACACAGCTATAATTATTAAAAGTATATTTAAGAAATTCGATTTTAATAGTTTAAAACTTATAGTTAATAAATGCTATGTTTAAATTTATAATCATATTTAATAGTCAAAATTAATATAGTACATTTTAAATATAAACTTTATGATGGTGAAAATTGTATTTAATTCTATATTTTAAATTATTTTTCCAAATTTTTATAATTATATTATTAAATATAATAAGTGTATCAATTTTATAAATCTGGGCAGAGAAATAGATTAAAAATCGTCTGTCAAAGTTATTGATCATGTGACTTGTATAATGCATACTTTCACACACACTGCTTGTTTGAATTAATAACAAAGTTTAAAATATTTTAAAAGTTATATTATAGAATTGGATGGAATTATTGCCTATCATAAAAGCAAATAATAATAAATATTAAGTTAACTATTGTATGTAATGTTTTAAATAATGTAATGAAGATGAATACAGTTAATAAAAAAAAAATTTAATATTTTGTTTAAATAAAACTAGATAAATTGAATATTAAGAATGGAATAAGTTATTAAAGTTATTTTAAAAGTTATTTTAAATGTTTAAATAATTTTGATAAAGTAATATTCAATATGAAAGTAATATTTTAAATAATATTTTGAGTTATTACGTCATAAATTTTTATTTTCAAATATAATTCTGTAAAACTAAAAATATATGTAAATTTGTTCTCAAGCTAAAAGTAAGAATCAACCAATAAAATGAGGTATTCTTACAGACTATAAATATGAATTGCATGGGGGGGGGTATCAGAGGAGATTAATAATGCATTGAAACCAGAGAAAGGTATATTAGTAGCTATCAAAGAGATAGTATTTTTAAATTTTATTTTAGTCAATTTTTAATACTTTCTTATAGTTTTATTTGCAAAAAAAAACTAATTGATATTTTTAAAAGTATTTTGCAAAAGAGAGTTAAAAAAATAATATATTTGGGAACTTCATGAAAATGATTTGCTAGTTTTTAAAGTACATGCCAGGATTATTTTATTTGAAATTTGACCTAAACTTCACAATGAAAAGATGGATATACTGTAGAATAAAATGCATATAAATTCTAATAATATAAAAATATTTTTGGAATATTTTGATACAGCTTTATTAGTGCTTCACCGGAGAACTGTTCTGGTGCATAAAACCCTCAGTTCAGACATTATACGGAATCTAAAAAAAAAAAATGTATTGAGACATATTATTTATAAGTTTATCCAAGATTTATTTTTTAAAAAATAGTAATAAGACAATTATATCTTATGAATCATTTTATATAATATATCAAAAGGAGTAAAATGTTATATCCTTTCTGAAGGTAACATTTTTAAAAATGTATATATTTTCAAGAATTAAAGAAAGAACCCAGGAGAATATGTTACTGAAGCGTTTTTGATATTAAAACCTCCAGTCTTAGAATTGTTTAAAATGTATTTAGAAAACATTTGTTTAAAAGTACTTGAAGTTTTTCTTTTTAAAACTGATATATAAAAAAAATACCAAACAAAAGTTTAAATGTATTAAGAAGGAAACTTATATAAAAAAGTGAATACATAGTTGAATAAAAGATGGAACCATGGAAATATTGTAAAAAAGTTTACCGAATATTTTAAAGTTAAGCTAGATGGAGTGATACATCAGATACGCCGCAGAAAATATTGGCAGAGAATATTGAAGAAATTTCACGGGATTAATTAATATTATGATTTAATAATTATCGTCCTAAATACTAAAACCAAGAATTATTTTCTATAAATTTTACTAAATGGATTAATATTTATTTTTATTTTTAAACTTTAATGCGCTTGGAGGAGAACATTTTAAAAACTCTAGAGAAAATAATAAACATTTTGGACTTATCTGGAACTATTGTCAAGAAAATATGTAATTATAGTTTTGATTCCTTTTATTTTATTAACCTAGTTTAAATCTAAATTTTTTTTATAAGATTAGGAAAACATAAAACATTAATTTGTTGATGATATAAAATTTTATAATGGAATAATCTAATAATTTAGATAAGAATATATTTTAAAATAAAGTGTATGAATGTATATTTCTTTATGTTTGCAATGATCGATATCTAGTGGATGAAGAAGCCTACTGAATATGATGACCAGATAAAGGTTATTTTGGTAATAATAATGACTATTAATAATTTATAATGTATATTTTTTGTTTTCTTTAGATCATCTATGAATCGTAAGAATGAAGTGTAAAAGTTTTTTTAATTATATGTAAAGCATTTCATACAACATTTTAAAAAACATTATGAGATAGGATTGATTTGAAAATATGCATACTACGATTTTTTTTATATTAATGATATAATCCAACACAATAACAAATAATTATGTGGTTCTTTTAAAATTTTCATGTTAGGATATTCAAATATTGTCTAGTTAGATTGTATATGATTAAACATACAGAATGATGAAGTGGACAGACTTTTTTTATGGAACAGCTAGATTGTTTTAAAATTATCAGTGAATTTTATTTATTGTTTTGTAAATGTAGATAGTTATTTATCGATGTAAGATGTGGAAAATCTTGAGAAATAATGTTGAGATAATGGCTTGGAAGTACTTAGTGAACAGGAAACCATGATGATGTTTTTTTAAGAAATAGGATATGATAAGGAATAGAAATAATATTTAGTCTTTGTGTGGATATCAGCATAGTTAACAAAGCCCTATGACTGGTACACATTTTATTTGGACAATGTTTTATATTTCTTTAAATATTTGATGTTCTAATAAAGCTGAAGAAATAGCTTTAACATCGTTCATGTATTAGAGGTATTAGACAGGTAAAGGTCATACCTCTTTCTTGTAATGCACTGTGCCATGTTTTTGAGATATATTATGAGTGATACTATAGCTTTCTTCCTTAAATCCTATACATCTATTTCGCTATATTTATTTCATGTAACTGCATCGTTCAGTAAGATATTTTGAAAAGAAATGATAAATAATTTAGAACTTAGGTTATGCTATCGTTTTTTGTATAAGGTTGGTTTATTTGCTTATAAAGAACAGAATTTTATAACTTAAAATTGAAGGTCCAATGAATTCTAAAGGAAAGGAAAGAATCATAGAATATATTTTGAATTTATTTCGGAAATGAAATATAAATTTTGGAATAGAGTATCTAAACAAGATATTTTCTTTAAAATGTTAATTATTTTTAAATGCTTTATTATTATTTTTTTAAGAGAAAAATAAGTATTGCATATTTTTAAAATACAATAGCACAATGTAAATTATATAAACAATATGCATAGTATATTTTTTTTGCTTACTGAATAACAGGAATATATTGATTATTACACTTACATCATACTAAAGTAAGGCTAAATAAGAATATATTATGATTAGTAAACATCGTGTGATAAAACACTAAAATCTAGTACTGAATTTTGGATGAATATTTTATGTAACATCTTTGACTTTGCAAGATGAAATTTTTTTTTATATTTTGAGAAATCCATACTCATTATAAAGTTAATTTTGTTTTTCTGTAGAATGTTTTCCTATGAATGTTTCTTTTAAAAATAAGATAGTTTAATAATATTAATGATGAAATATTCTGCTAATAAGTAAATATATTTATAATAAGTTAACCATAATGAGAAACCAAATGGTAACAGTTTTTTTTATTTTGTCTTAAGTATAAACAAAGATATAACTAAAGTATTGTGATGACCACGTCGTCGACACACATATATATTTATTAATAAAATTAGAAAGTAATAAAGGTGAAATAAATTAGCTAATAAATTTTTTTAAAGAAAAAGGAAGGAAAGGAAAAATTGAAATTCTAATGTCAAAATTACTGTGGATTTTGTAATAGTAAGAGAAGGGGGGGGTGCATAAATAAAGAAATGTGTCTCTTTCTCTCTTATAAGTCAAATGCTAGAAATTATTTTTGTTTATTGTGGGAGAGGGGAAGTGGAGGCATAAAAAAAATGCGTTTCTTCTCTCTTTTAAAAAATATATTATAACAAATTAAAATAAATGTAAAACGTAAATGTGAAAGAAAAAATGAATGAATTGTAAACTTTAAATAAAATAAATGTAATATGTGATATATAAAAAGAAACAATATGGCCGTAGGTGTGAAAGTCTGTTGGACAAATTAAATTCCACGGACAAAGAAATGTTATCAACGGAAGATCTTTGCCTGATGTGTTAAATTAATTGGGACTTACATTCCAGCCACTAATTAAATAAAGAAACATAATGATAAGAATTGGTTGGAAATCTAAGTCTTAATTAAAAATTTTAAAAACAATGAACAAAGAAGGAGATTAATAAAATTACAATTTTGTCTGTCATTGCTAGTAGAGACTTTAGAGAAGCAACAGCTAAAAGAAAATGGAAGAAATGCGTGGCTAGTGGCATTAAAGGGACGTGGGTTCGGATTCAAGCCGTCTCATCACTGACTTGCAATGTAAGATCTTTGCCTGACCTGCTAGAGGGACCGCCGCTTCTGTAGCTGTCAATTGAAACTCAACCTAAAGAATCAATAAGCAAACTGAATGAAAATAATCCCACAAACTGAGGAAGTTAATGGAGAACCTAAGGAATCAACAAGCAAAACTGGAACGAAAATAACCCCACAAACTGAGGAGGTTAATCAAGAGCGCTCGGAAGAAATACCCATGGGACAATTACAACAAAGCCTAGGTAAAAGCATGCATGCATTTTAATCTGTTTACTATTCATAACTAAATACGCAATTAATAATTCGATAAAACAGAACTCTACAGGACTTTAAGAACTTTAATATTTGATCTGTTTTCATATGTTATTATAGCCATGTATTTATAAGTGTGTTTTTTGTTATTATTATTATAATGTATTTTTTTATATCAAGTGTGAGTATTAGTATTAAACATATTTATCATTAAATTTCGTGTCCTTGCTTTATTCTCCTATCACCAAGCTACGACAGGAAGGAAACTGTAATTAGTAATTAAAGGGTAATGCTGATTTTTTTTAAAGGTATTCATGTGCTGCTTGTTCGTGCAAATTCCCAATTATATAAAAATAAATAGCAAGCACTGGACATTCGTTAAATTTCTTTGAAATAGTTTGCTCTGTTCAGCAGCCGAGAGTTCTTGGCTGGCAAAAATAACGCCAAGATAATATGTATGCATTGCCTTGGGGTTCAGTCAAGGGTATAGATATGAAGTTAAATTTGTATCTGTATTAGCTCTCTGCTTGTATTGTAATGGTGATGGTTAAATAAATAAACAATCCATTACAGTTGGAAGCTAAGCCGGGATATTTCGGTTAGGAAAACTGTTAGTAAACAAATAAAAAATAAGAATAAGTAAAGTTGTAAAAAATAAATGTATAATAAATAAATGGATAGAAATAAAAGTTATGAAAAGAATAAATGGATATAATAAATAAGTATAATGTAGAATAAAATAATCGAAATAAATATAGTTGAAAGTACAAATAATTAATCAACCATACGAAAAACCATTTCTGTTATAGTATAAACTATTTTATATAACTTAGTAGATAAAAATGTAAGATTAAAATAAGGATATCCATTGTAAATAGTGTACATAAATTGTTTATTTTATTTGTTGTTGTTAATAAATTTTGTTAAAATTTGTTTTTCAAAATTTTGTGTCTGGATTGTTTATTTCACCACTTCACTGCATAAAATCACGATATATTCATAACAATTGAAAAAAATATATAATTTTGCACAAAAAGATAAATAGAGAATTATTTAAGAATTTAAATATTTATTGGTATTCTTTTAATTAAATAATTATAATTTTTATATTGTTTTATTGGTCATAACTAAGTTATCACAATAGCATACTGAATTATATGCTATCAGTTGCCACACATCCTTTGTCTATCAGATTATCATATGCTACCACGTATTTATTATATCATTACATGAAGATAAAAGATTATATAAAATTATTTTATTATTTTATTATGGTAATAAAATTATAATAAAAGAAAAGATATCCAGTAGTAGTTAAACAATGAAGAATATTATTATTATTATTATTTATTATTATTAGTTTAAGTGTAGTAGATTATGACATAAAATTCCTTCTCATATTTTACTACCGTATTTTTAAATTAACTTAGAATAAACTTTATGAACGTGAGATTATTTTATTTGAGCTAGATTATTACAAATAGGAGATTAAGATTTAATTATTAACTTAATCTTAGTGAGTAGAAGTTATTAAAGTCATAAGAATACTATGAGTTTGTTATTTGAAATAGTAATAAGGGGAGATAGTGTTCTTATGCCATTGAGGTAGTATCCTGTGGGATATTTGCTCAATGTAATCTATCTTGTCACCTGTATTTTCACTTCAAGTCTCATGAAAATATTAAATATTTATTTAATTTACTTTTATAAACTGAACCTTATTCGTATTTTAAATTTGAGCTAGTGAAACATTTTAATTTTAATGCTGAATATTTTATTTATTAATTATTAACTGAGCTAGAACCCGTTTTATTTTATATCATATACTATTCTGAAGTGAGGATGCACAAGACCAGGTTAGAATATATATATATATATATAAAGAGAGAGAGATCTATATATATATATATATATATATATATATATATATATATATAGAGAGAGAGAGAGAGAGAGAGAGAGAGAAAAAGACATTTAAATCCCAAAAGTATAAACTTTAAATAAATTTATGAAAAAAAATTACATAAATCTCCTAACATTTAGAAGTTTTACAATCATTTGGTATTCAAATTGTTTACTATTTCTATAAACACATGCACTTAAATATTATCAAAGTTAGTCATTTTTATATTAAATCATTCGTTGTAAATTCAGGTTTTTATTCAAATTTTTAAACGTACTTTCATTTCTATTAAAATTCTAGAATCATTTCCAAATATGACACCCATGTATCTTTTATATGTAATATTATAATTTGTATCCATATTTTTTATATAATACTATCTTTAAAATCTACCACTATCTGACAATCTACTACATCACTATGACAACCCCACTACTTTTTTCAAAAAGAATTCTGTTATAATGTAATTAATAAACATTCAGCTTTTAGCAATGCTTTTTGGTGACAACTATTACATCCAAATTCTCTACCACTGTAAAAATTTATTACATCTTTGTTTTTCAATATCTACCTATACAAAAATAAACATCCTTTCATCAAGTGAGATAGATGGTTAAAATACTTCTCTGCACCAGAACTAATGAACAGTTTTCAATATTGAGATTACCATTGGTTTTTAACGAGTGTTAATAAAGCCATTTAAATATGTTTAGCCTTTGAGGGTTTAATGCAGCAATAGAATAACCAATTCTCGAACATTAGGCCTTTGGATTGAGTCCAGCCCTGGTACATCCAGTGTTTACATATACATACTTATTCGTGAAAAATTCAGTCCCAAAAAATATTCCTAACAGTCTAACCCAGACAGCCATTTTAAGATATATATAATATAAAATGCTCACTTTATCATAACAATGTTAATTTACAGTGAGACAAAAAATAGCAAGGTTTATGTAATTATCATGGTCCTGTTTTTTTCACCTCACCGTTAAATCAGTCATCAATATTTGAAAGATAAGCTTTAAATTCACTGATTGTTCAAACTTATTAATCAAACCTACTTACAATTTTAAGTAAGATGTAAATTCATATAGTGAAAGTAATATATAAATGTATTTATGAAACATGTAATGCAGAAAATTTGAAACCTGTCAGTGAAACTTGATATATATATATATATATATATATATATATATATATATATATATATATATATATATATATATATATATATATTAAATCAAAACCCATTACCTCTCACTAGACAGGTGTACTCTACCGAATATGTATATATGATGTATCAATACACATGCCTATGTATTTTTATTTAATTAAGTGGTTTTGACCTAAAATATTATTATTCAAAACTTATGGATTTATTCCTGCAACTGCTATATATCCCCAACGCAAATTTATGGTCATCTGAAGGACACCAAGCACCAATCCTATATGAATATAAGAATTATGCGAAGTGGATATATTACCAACAAGAATACTATTTACGTAATATGAGAGAGGTTTTGGCCATCAGCTAGCTCAGTTTCATGGTCGGGTGGTGTCACAGCCAGGAGTAGCTACAAATGGGGTTAAGAGTTCTTTCTCTTTCCCTTTTTTTTTAAACATAAAAAAAAAAATAATAACAACTAGATAAATGGCTCTATAAATAAATAACTAATTCAACATTCTACTTTCTTTGTATATTTATTTAATATTATAAAAAAAATGTATTTATTATACATCATTCTTTCCAATAGATCTCACATACATATCTCAAGTAGTGAAGGTCAATACTACGAAAAAGTTTGTATCATGAGACTTTCGACACTAATTACTTTATTATGTTCATAATGCAACGAAGCTTTAAGGAAATCTTATTAAATTAGTTCATACGTCACCTCCACTTATTATAGTAAGTAAAACAAAAGAATTTCCTTTTTATAAAGAAACATAAAATCATTAATTAAAGTTCTTTACCTGACTCTTCCTGGGAAGTAGTAGAAGCAGATTTATTTATTTATTAAAGAGTTCCATTCCACATGTAAATTAGGCAATTCAAGGCAACGATTTGAGATCTTCATGTCTATTGGCCGATGAAGTTTATCCTGATTCCATGCTGGAATTATGTGTTGTTTCAAGGCATCATGGTTTTATTGAGGCAGCTGCAGCAGGTTGGAATTAGTGTTTGAATCTGATGTGACCTTCTATTCCCCTGACATTTCTTTTGAAATCGCCATTATGTAAGCTAAATATTTATAACTTTTTGGTGTTCACGGTTGTAGCTCTGCCGGAAAAAGATCCAATGCATTCTTGGTGGCTCGCTTTTATAGCCCCCTCCATTTGTTCTAGAAGCTTCTTTTTTATCTCACTTCCGATTTTCAGTGTGGACTAACCAGATCTGTTAGATGTATGAAAACTCGTGTTGTAGCTTCTATTGTAATATAACAGAAAATACAATCTCATTCTGCAACTCTAGTTTTTAAAGCATGAAACAAAATCTTGTTTCTCTCTTTTCACTATTTTATTCATTCATACACACATTTGTCACATGCACATATATATCATTTAAAAATGACCGAGACCCTCCCCTCGCGTTTGTGTATTTGCAACCACCACCATGTAATTAAAAAAAAAATTAAATATTATATATATCTATGTCTACATATGTTTACCAATTAAATAATATTTGTGACTGGGTTCAAACCCATTCTGTCACAATACCCCCTCCTCCAAAAGCCTTCAAATACATTTGCGTATTTTGAATGGCTCTTTTCGTACAATACTTATGTATTTTGCCTCATATGTCCCTCTGCTTCTTTTTCTGTTCTGAAGTCTGGCTTCTCAGGTGATCTCTTCTCTTCTGGTGTTTCTCTCCATTTTGGAAAGGTATCTACTCCCATTCTCCACCCTCTTTCATCCTCTTTTACTGGTTCATGATCCGACCGTAGTCATACGAGCTCATGTCAATGGCATTGAGCAGCTCTGAAATCTCTTCCATTGATGCTTTCCCTGTCCCCAAGATCATCTGTTCCACTCTCATGGGCATACTGTGTCTTATAATGTGGAGTATATGACTCTCTGTCATGTTGCATGCATCCAATGTCCGCAGTCTAGCCACCTGTTTATAAAAAAACTGTGAATAGCTATCTTTGCACCCTTCTTTAAACTTTTCATGCATAATTTGATAGCACATTAACTCTTGCCTATCTTCAGACCAAAAGGCCTCTCTCACTTCTTTTTGATACTCTTCAAAAGTAGCCAGCTGTTAACCAAGCACATCCCACCATGACTGGGCATTGTCTGTGAGATTGCCACATGTGATAATTATCTTACTTTCTTCCGCCATGGGATTTATATTGAAATATTTTTCTAGGCTACGTAGATGCTCGACTGGTGCTTCCCCAATCCTTCCTGCAAATGGACGAATTTTTAGGAATTGGTTCATACTCCCTTGCACCATCGTGTGACTTATTACCGCTGCCGGTTTTTCAAGGGGTTTACTTGAGCACCTTGCTTCTGTTCATCTCCACTCTCCATATCTGTCTTTTCACCTTTCTGTTCCCCCAAATCATTCTCATCTTTGATTCCCACTTTCTGTTCTAATATGTCCATTTTCTTTTCTACATCTCTGAATCTCAACTCTAGACTTTCAAGCTTTTTCAAAATTCTGTCCAACATATTTTCCTGTTCCTCTTTTTCCATATTCTTTTGCATCCTTGTTTTCATAAAAAAATTTTCTTTTATTTTATCTTTGATTAATGCCTCAGACCCACTCCCCCATCCCAACATACTGCATTGTCTTCCCATTAGCCTCTTTAACTCTCGAAACCTCATCGAATTAGACAAAGAAAATAAAAATAACAGATTGCATATGTTTGACCTACTGCGCAGCTACGAACTGACAAAACTGGTTATTTCTTAATAGATATACATTTAACAAATTAATGCCCTTCGATTTATTTAATGCTTCATTTGAACTATATATCTAAACAACCCTTTCTTCAATAAAATATAAAACTTTTCACTTTATTAATGTATTTCTGATCTCTCATAACTCTCCCCATTCCTCTCTACTTCTCTTCAAAGCCCTTTAGTTGGGACGCCATTGTAACAAAACCCATTACCTCTCACTAAACAGGTGTACTCTACCGAATATGTATATATGATGTATCAATATACGTGCCTATGTATTTTTATTTGTGGTTTTGACCTAAAATATTATTATTCAAAACTTATGGATTTATTCTCGCAACTGTAATATATCCCCAACGTGTATTTATGGTCATCCGAAGGACACCAAGTGCCAATCCTATACGAATATAAGAATTACGCGAAGTGGATATATTACCAACAAGAATACTATTTACGTAATGTGAGAGAGGTTTTGGCCATCAGCTAGCTCAGTCTCATGGTCGGGTGGCATCACAGCCGAGAGTAGCTATGAATGGGGTTAAGAGTTCTTTCTCTTTTCCTTTTTTTTAAACATAAAAAAATAATAACAACTAGATAGATGGATAAATAAATAACTAATTCAACATTCTACTTTCTTTGTATATTTATTTAATATTATAAAAAAATGTATTTATTACTCTATTATTTTAAATTGCACACATATGTCATTCTTTCCAATAGATCTCACATACATATCTTAAGTAGTGAAGGTATGAAAAAGTTTGTATCATGTGACTTTTGACACTAATTACTTTATTACGTCTGTAATGCAACGAGGCTTTAAGGAAATCTTATTAAATTAGTTCATACGTCACCTCCACTTATTATAGTAAGTAAAATAAAAGAATTTCCTTTTCATAAAGAAACATAAAATCATTAATTAAGGTTCTTTACCTGATTCTTCCTGGGAAGTAGTAGAAGCAGATTTATTTATTTATTAAAGAGTTCCGTTCCACGGGTAAATTATGCAATTCAAGGCAATGATTTGAGATCTTCATGTCTGTTGGCTGATGACGTTTAACCTGATTCCATACTGGAATTATGTGTTGTTTCAAGGCATCATGGTTTTATTGAGGCAGCTGCAGCAGGTTGGAATTAGGGTTTGAATCCAATGCGGCCTTCTCTTACCCCAACATTTCTTTTGAAATCGCCATTATATAAGCTAAATATTTATAACCATTTTGGTGTTCATGGTTGTAGCTCTACCAGAAAAAGATCCAATGCATTCTGGGTGACTCACTTTTATAGCCCCCTCCATTTGTTATAGAAGCTTCTTTTTTATCTCACTTTCGATTTTCAATATGGACTAACCAGATCTGTTAGACGTCTGAAAACTCGTGTCATAGCTTCTATTGTAATATAACAGAAAATAGAATCTCATTCTGCAACTCTAGTTTTTAAAGTGTGAAACAAAATCTCGTTTCTCTCTTTTCACTACTTAATTCATTCATACACGCATTTGTCACATGCACATATATATCATTTAAAAATGACAGAGTCTCTCCCCCCACGTTTGTGTATTTGTAACCACCACCATGTAATAAAAAAAAAATTAAATATTATATATATCTATGTCTACATATGTTTACCGATTAAATAATATTTGTGACTGGGTTCGAACCCATTCTGTCACAATATATATATATTGAATAAATTATGAAGAAGATATAAGCAAATTGTAATCTGGGCCAATTAATGAGTACTGGATTAGCATAAAATGCACATCTTGGAGATCACATCTTTTTCACATGTCTTTGAAAATGTTTCAGTAATTTATGATGAAATAGAAGTTTGAGGTATATTTCAATACATATTATACAAAGTTAAGTTTAAGTATTATTAAAGGTACTGGGTGTATGAAGTTAAACTGTGACTTACTTGAAAAAATATAAATTTCAATGTATCTAAAGCGTGAGAGATTGGTCTGATTTCTAGTCTGGTGGATGGTTGTGATAGGATTGACTAAAGTGAAAGATGTGTATATATATATATATATATATATATATATATATATATATATATATATATATATATATATGCATGCATGCTAATAGCTTTAAACAAATTTTTTTGATAAGTGCCAGACAGAAAGTATTTAAAATCTCTATTTAGAATTATCTCTATCCCCAAACCAGTTTCGAGCTGATGGTTCTCTTCAGTGAGATACTAAGATATTGACACTAGATCTAAAATCCCAACTCAAGTGCAGCATTTGTTGAATTCAGACATATATATGTCTTCAGATCCAGTAATCTAACTTAAATAGCCATTAATAATACCTTGATGCATTGTGGTGAAACATTTCTATATAATAATTTCTGTAGGCTTTCTATATCATAATTTCTGTAGCACTTTCAGAGGTTTGTTACTTTATAATCATAGCCTCTTTAGATTATTAACATCAATTATATGCAAATGTATGCAAAACTCTTTTTTTATATTATTCATTTTCTGGAAATGGCAAAGCAAGTGTCTTTTCTATTTATTGAGTTGATGTCACTGGTTATAAAGCAAGCTTCATTGATTTTCCTCTTGATGTCATTCCTCTCTGTGCATAATACATCAGTCTTGGTGGGTTCAAATCTGTGGTTGAGCTTTTGCTGATGGTCATCAAAATGGAACTGCCTTCTTTTTTGGTTATTTCTCATGTATGTGTGTATTTGTGTAAGCAAATATATTGCTAATTGTGGCACCAGTTTCACCATAATAAACAGCACCACACCCCATTTGAGGGCACACAAATCTATATACTACCTGGGGGGGGGTTGCTTCAATATTTCTTTTATCTTTAGTATTATTAATAAGCCTATAGGTGTTTGAAGGGGTTCTAAATCCTAGTTTAAATTCTTTCTGTGAAGTTTTACTGAAGTTTTTTGCTACTGCAGATACATATGGTACAATCAGATGTTGTCTGTCTTCTTTTTTATTTTGCTGAAGTCTTTTATGAAAGCCTTCAATCCTGTTGGCTCTTGTTCTGTAATTACAACCCATGCTTATTAAATCTCTGATGTAGCTGGTGATGTTGTTTTTCTTGTCTGACTCTAATTTGCATAGCCATATGGGACTGAACTATATTCAGATACACCGTATATTAATAGTTTTAGCAGCATAAGATAACCTAAGCCTCAAAATCAAAACTATAATAGTAGGATAACATTGATTTGAAGACAAATAGATGTCTAAAAATTTCATATTTTCTTCTTAATAGTTAAGTATTAGATAGATGCTGAGCTTGAATTGGTATTTTAGATCTAGTGTCTGGATGTCATAACACCTCACTGAGGAGAGCCATCATCTCCAACTTGTTTGGAGATAGGGATAATTCTAGATAAACATTTTAAATGCTTTCTCTTCTGGCATTTATCAGAAAAGCTTGTTTAGAGCTATTGGTATGCGCATTATATTATTTTTGTAGTACAAGCTTAATAAGTTAAGTCAGTGATGTATGACTTAATTTTCTTAATAATATATATATATGTTTTTGCGCAAAACTATGGACTATATTTAAAATGACATTTTTCATAGTATACTAATTAAAATGTACTAAAATAAAAATTATATTCTAATAAATGAAAGAAAGATATTAAAAACGAAATTAAATAAATGCTATTGCTTTATTAAAGATGACTTAAGACTATATTGATAACTTATAATACGCATATCTCGCATGGCGTAATGCAGTGGTAAGATGTCAGACCTTAGAGTGTAAGAACACGGGTTCGAATCCGGTTCTTATACTTCCGGCGCTTGTACTGCATATGAACTGCCGAGTCATAAAGTCATTAGATTGTTATTATTAAACTAATGTTGTTAATAAGAATTTCACAGTAATTTCTTTTAAAAAGTTTGAATATGAGTTTCTTTCATTTGTTTATTTTTGGTTAAGTACAGTTTCATGTTAAATGGTTTTACAATAATCTAATAACAATTTACTTCCTCTGTTTTGTAAACAAACTACTTTCGTGCAACTGTTGCTAAAATGACAGCACCTGAAAACTTTGTTAATTAATTTCTAAATACTACACGTTTTAAAAAAGGATTTACATATATATATAGCTAGTTGAAGCTTTATTAAAATAAAGGTAATCAGTTGGTAAAACGATTACCTGTTAAGTTAGTGCAGGAGTAAATTGGCAAACCGATTCCAAATCCGATACTTTTGGTGACTTCGCGAGCCATAAAATCATGCGATGTTTTTTATTTTGTAAAATGACACCATAAAAATAGGTTGAAATAGTTTGATAATTAATTAGCTTGTAATTAATGTGTTAACGATTTGTCTATAATATAGCATATAATCGTGCAAATAGTATATAATGTTTATTTATTTATTTAGTAAATAACTAACGAATATTACATTCATAGAAATTCTATACAAGAAAAATCTTGGGTTAAGAGTTTAAAATATGGCAGATAAAATACAATTGTAGAAGTAATAAAGTAATTTAATAATATACAAAATACTATTTAATACAGTACAACCAATAACTATTTCCATCATCTAATATGAGTATTGAATGTCTTTAAAAAAATTTAACTTTATTTAAATAATCCAATTACATTCAACTGTTAGTAATAACACATAAAACAGGTTAGTATATGGACAATGTTTTGAGAGATTATTCTTCTCTCTTTGTCACGTGATGCTGGCATGACCAGTGACAGTACTAGAATGGGAATCGAACCTGGACCTTTACATTCCTGAATATTGAATTTTAAGGTAATGCTCTAACCAACTAAGCCAAGCCACCAAAATAACAGCCAGTAGAAATTTCATATACTTTATCTATGAGGATATTTACATGAAAGAATTTGAAATCACAGCCATAACACCATACCCACCTAATGTTTGGCTTTGCTATGTGGATGATACATTTGTTGTATGGTCACAAGGTAAATCTTTATTGCAAACTTTCTACAAACATATCAACAACATATATTCTCTTCAATTAAATTCACAATAAAATCAGAACAAGAACAAAATTGGCATTCTTACATGTTCTTGTGACAAGACTCCCTCATGGCAAAATCAAAACTACAGTTTACCGAAAACCTACACATACAGGAAAATACCTAGCTTATACATCCAATCACACCAGAAATACAAAACATGGAGTTATACTATCACTATGGAACAGAGCAAAAGAAGTTTGTTCAGAAACTGGTGATTTGGAAAAAGAAAAGATATAGATAGAACAAACTCTTATAAAAAAATGTTTATCCATCAGCTGTCATTAAGAAAACCTTAAACAGCCAAGAAAAAGACCCACCAAAAGAAAAAACAATTATTGATACTGTAGTGTACCCATATTACCAAAAATAGAAGACAAATTAAGGAAAATGATCAATCAGTACCTCATCATAAGAGCCTTTGAGAGCCATACCACACTATGAAAGATTCTAACATCTACAAAGCCTAAACTTGAAATGTTGAAAAGAAATAACTGCACCTGTGAGATACCATGTAAATGTGAAAGAATATATATTGGTGAGTCCAGTCATCCCATTGAAAAGTGCTTGCAAAAACACAAACTCAGGATTAGAAGAGAGAGAAAAGGGGTGACTAAGGTATGTCTTCAGTTGGGAAAACACAAAAATATTGGATAGAGAAGGAAAGGTACAAAAAAGAAAGATTAAAAAAACTATTCACATGACAATGGCAAACAATCATATAAGTCAACCTAGTGTGGCTATATATAATGTATGGAAACCACCAATCAACTCTACTCTTAAGAAGAAAAGGTAGAGAAATCAGGAGAAACCTCATAGATATACTGACAGTTGCCTTTGGCAGGATGGCTCAGTTGGTTAGTGTGTTACCTTAAAATGCAGTACTCAAGGATCTAAGGGTCCTGAAGAGGGAAAATAATACTTCTTAAAACATTGTGCATATATTAATCTGTTTGATGTGCTATTACTAACAATTGAATATATTTGGAATATTTTAATTTTTTCTAAAAACATTCAACAATCATATTAGATGATGGAAATAGTACAAACAATAAATACAACTAAAAAACATCATTGTAAATCTTCAGAAAAACAATAAGGTAAGCATTTTTAAAAGCCAAATACCTATAATTATTTAAATTCAGAGAGGAATTTTGCATAAAGAATTTGGGAATATTATTACTAAGTTGTTTCCACTGGCAGTCTTTATATAGATAACATTATTTGTTGTTATTTATTACATAATTATATATTTGTAAGAGAAAATTATATACAATATCTAGTATACTATGAATTCCAAAAATATTTCTTTCAGATGTAATATAATATTTATAAAAATATCTAGTATTGTATAATTCAATAAAATAAATGAAGATATTTTAAAAGTAAAAACAACATCCAAAACAAATTTATCTTATAATAAGTTTTGATAACAAGAAGTATAAATAAAAATTAAAGTTAATGTGGATATTTGATTTAATAAATGATAAAATATATAAAATACTTTTAAACCTATTATTATAAAGTGCTAAAAACTTTGAAATTATTCAAACAGAAGTCAATCTCCGATAATGCACTATTTCTTAAATATTATAAATCTGTGCACACTCTACCTCCAGTAAAAGTTTAAACAAGTTAAGTGAATCATTTAAGTTTAGAGCATACATTCTATATACACCAATTCTTACAGACCATGCTCAAATCAGGACTTGAGTCTTTTGTGTACCTGATGTTATAATCAAATATTCAATTGTACAAATCTATTTAAACCATTGCAGGGGAAAGGCAGTGTCTCATTTTTAATCACCTATGATTAGACAAACATGACTTATAAATGTAAACCTATTATTATAATGTGCTGAAAACTTTGAAATTATTCAAATGGAAGTCAATCTCCAATAATGCACTATTTCTTAAGCATTATAAATCTCCATGCACTCTCCCACCACTAAGAGTTTAAAAAACTTTAGCAAATGACTTAAGTTTAGAGTGTACATTCTATATAAACCAACTCTTACAGACTATGCTTAAATCAGGGCTTGGGTCTATTGTGTGCCTGATGAGTCTTTCTCCTGTGGTGGGTTAAACAGATTTATACAATTGAATATTTGATTATAACATCAGACACACAATAGACTCAAGCCCTGATTTAAGCATGGTCTGTAAGACTCGGTGTATATAGAATGTACAATCTAAACTTAAGTGATTCACTTAAGTTTTTTTAAACTCTTACCAGGGGGGGGGGGGAGTGCACAGAGATTTATAATATTTAAGAAATAGAGCATTATCAGAGATTTAATTCCATTTGAATACTAAAATACTTTTGTAATATTTAAATACAAGTATAGCATATATATCTTCTTCAGGGAATATAATAACTACTATTTCCTATTGCAGTAATCAAATGTTTATCATATAATAATCACTTGATGAAACACTTTATTACTTTTCAATGCTTTATTATCCATCCTTTCCTTCAATTTACAGTTTTGATTGCCCCAACCCTTATATCTCCTAATCTTACTGCTACAATAAACTGTAAACTGAAGGAAAAGGTGGATAATAAAGCATTGTAAAAGTAATAAAGTGTTTCATCAATTGATTATTACATGGTATAGCATATATACTTAAGCTATATGTAATTACAGGAATGTTCCAAGACTTTCAAACTACCTTCAGTCATCCACTGCTATGATTATGACAACAAAATCGGCAAACAAATGCTTTGAACATGTCATCACCAGATTTTCATAAATATGGATGACTAAAGAGTTGGAAAATGAAGATTTAAGCCTGTCCATTAAATTTTAATTATTTGCTTACTTAATATAATCTGAGCACTCATTATATGTATGCATGGGAGATGATGATTTAGACAAACATATGAGTGCTGGCTCAGAATGAATTACATAAATTGGAAATCATTTATCTTTTTCACATGTATGTGGTCATGTGTAATGGTAGTATAAGTTAGAGTTAATGACTGAAGGGAGTTTGAAAGTCTGGGTTTAATTTTCCTAAAATACATTTTTTATATAGTAATGAAGTAATTTAATATGACAATTTTTCTACCTTTCATACCCATATCCCAATGTTTTCATTTATCAAGATATAAATTCACGATATTTCAGAAATTTGTCTGACACACGAAAATTAAGACAAAAAATAAATCTAATGATTGGATTATCTATCTTTCTATTCACCTATCTATCTATCTATCTATCTATATATCTATCTATCCATATATATATATGTGTGTGTGTTAATTCTAATATTTTCATGGATAAATGATGATTTCATATTATTATTATTTTCGGGATATTCCATATAGTAAAATAGCTAAATAGCTGATGTTTCAGTCCAATAACAAGTTCCTTCGTCAAGCATTAGAAGCTGAGAGGTCATTGCACCTGCCTTGCAAGCAAGTAGTTGGCTGCAGACGGGTGTGTGTTCGTGTCCATGCAATGCTATGACATATGAAATAGCAAGTTCCTTTTTCAAAGCATTTTTTTTCTCAAATCATATGAATGCATGTGATATTTAACATTTAGAAGTAGCTATTGGAGGACAAAATAAAATTTAAAACTTCTCAACCAATAGAATTTAAGTATGAGGAGAAACAAAAAGATAAAATTATTTTAAATCTCACACGCATTCATATGATTTGAGAAAGAGAACGCTTTGAAAAAGGTACTTGTTATTGTACCGAAAAGTCAGCTATTTTGCTATTTTACCACATGGAATATCCCGAAAATAATATATATATATATAATTTAAAATACATAAATAAAAAACATATCTATATATATATTTGTAATACAAAAAAACACAAATAAACACATTTCTATCTATCTACCTATATCCATTATATATATGTGTGTGCGCGCATGTATGTATGTATGTAATATAAAATATACAAAAAAAAATGAATTTTTCATAACTTAGGAATTTTTGATTTTCCTAAACTTTAATTGGAAAAACAAAAAATTTTAAAACTGCCAAAAAAAATTATCTTGTAACACATTATTCCGTGTCATTTTTAAATTAATTTTAATTTATTTTATAATAGTAATTTAATAATAATAAAAAAATGAATAAATTATGAAAGCACATCAAAGAAATGATGGTTTGGGACAAATGAAGAGTGCTTGAGCAAAATGAAAAGCATCCTGGAAGTAATTCACTTGTTTAAAATGACTTCATTCATATGTTAAAGAATGTGTGATAGATCAAAAGTTTTCAGTATAACTAAACTGCAATAGCTATAATGTAATATACTAACATACAGACAGACTAAAAACTACATCTCCTACTACTTCTATGAAGAATATTTGTTTTACATAAATATCTTTCAAATTTGATTTTTTTTATATAAGCATATAAAATACATATAAAATTATTTGTATAAAAATATATAACCATAAAATTGCATAAGGGAAGAAAAATATTATGTTTGCTTAACTGGATTCAGTTGATTGATTTATTATAATCAGTTATTAAAATAAAAAAGATTTGTTTTTTTACTAATGTTACCAATAGTTACAATAACTTTTGTAATAAAAACAGTCAAAACTCTCTGTACATATTGCCACTAAGTTCAATATGTATAGAGAGTTTTACTGTTTTAATAACAGTTATAAGCAAGCATAACAAATGGTGATCATGTGATGTTTATTGGCTTAAAACCAATTCTGCCTAATAAGATAGTGGTGGCTACGGTTATTAAAGAACCAAAGTCACCAAAATGTATAGGTACTGAACTGAGTTCAGACTGATGTGACTATATAAGCTAATGAGCTTGGATTAACAATATGAATGTGTTTTTAATTTAATACTCATAGTTTTGTAGTTAAGTAGAGATAAAAAGTAGCTGCTAGAGGGTTGCATTAGATCCTAAGATCTAGGTGCAGTGCTTTCAGATCCAAGGCTCCTCACTGATGAAGTCCACAAGTCAGAAACTAGTCTGTGGATATTGGATGAGTAGGAACTAGATGGGGATTTTATGCATAAGCCTTCTGGCATCCATTGATTACTCTGGCTTGCACTGAGTGGCAATACATATAGAGAGTTTTGCCTCTTTTAACCCTTTCAACGATTATTATTTAATTGGCCGAATGAGTTAAAAATCAAAACTTGTAATTGGCCAACTCACAACTTTAACAAAATCTATTGTTAAAATAGATCACTTTTAATAATATAAATATGTTAGTTTCATTTGTAAAAAGTATATTACTGAATTGTCAGATTACGAAAGCAAACGAAAGTCTTTTCAAAAATAAAATTTGATTTATAATTTAAAAAATATTCAATTGCAGTGAAATAAAAGTAACCGCTATTCAACCAACCAAAAAAGATTGCTGATGCAATCTTTTTTTTTTCACTTTAACGTTACGATCAATATGTAGCAATAAATAAATAATTCTTGGTAATATCTTAACTATTTTTCTAAAATAATTTGATTTTTAGTATTATTTTATCAATAATAATTTGTAATTCAATTCAAATATTGTTTAAAATGTTGTAAACATTCGTTTATCATTTTCGTAATAAAAATCAAAACGAACGTAACTTTTTACTTTTTGGCAGCCATTTCCCTTTCTGACAGAAGTGGGACAGCCAATAAGATTCAAGAAAAGTTGGTGAGGAGGCGGTGCTTTGGTTTTGTTTGACATATATGGTCATTTTTATTGATTTTTTACTTGTAAAATAACTCTGAAGAGGGCACCATCTTACAGAACTTTTGATTTTCTTTCGAATGACATATAATATGTATACGTGCGATAAAAAGTAGCCGATTTAGAGTGACGTCAAATCTTCTCGTTTTTAGACGAGTCATGCATTTTAAGCGTTAATAGCAGTTATAAGCAAGCATAAAAAATGGTGATCATGTGAACCTTTATAATATTAGTCTTAAAAAATAGAAAAAATAACTCACTTGAAAAAATGAAAAAAGTTACAGCTGTTTAGACTACAAGCAGTATTTAAAAAGGGCATCACAAAATTTAAATTATGTTAGCTAAAATCAAACTTGTTTGATTTTTGCATAATAGACACATGCTTAGGAAGATGCTGAGAAAGATAGCTGTTAAGTTTAAAAAATAATAATAGTGATATAATCTAATACATGCAGCTGTTGAAAGTAAGATAAAAAACATTATTATCCTTGGAACTATTGGGAATAAAATTTGAAAATTACGAATACCATGTGGTTAGGTTTAATTAAGAAAGAGATATTTTAATTTTTTTTTTTAAGTGTCATAGCATCGGCCAGGATGTGAACCCCCGGGCAACTGCCTGCAAGTGCAAGGCAATTGCGCTGACCTCTCGACCACCAATGCAAGACAGATATTTTAATTTTAGCTGAACCTAATTGTAATGATGAGATAATTCTTAGCCTAATTAGTGATCACTAATACATTTATCTAAAGCTGATGGTATAATGTTGGGACTGTGGAAAATTTGATACTTTGTACATCAAATCAGAATTATTTTATAAGAATTGACCACATTTATTTTTTTATCCAATAGGGTTATATTTCAATTCTAATTCAAATTAATTAATTCTTATATGATGTAATAATTTTTTTACTAAACACAATTTCTATTAAAAATAGCAAAGAAATATAGTGTGGCTTACCCAAAATAATTTAGGAGTCAATCAATAAATACAAATAACAATAATAAATAAATAGGATAAAAATAGTTGATTGAATAATTTTAATGTCTGGGAATTCATAAGAAGCTTGATAGCTGAAAGAAATGGAATCAATTCCAGAAGCTTAAGATTCAAACTCTGATAATCTATTACTGCACTAGATCAGAAAGGGCAATAAATGGGATAATAGTGTGTGTGTGCAAATATTATATGTAAACAATATTTACTGCTGCTACTTATAATAATAATAATAACAAAATAATAACAACAACAACAATAATAATAATAATAATAATAACAACAACAACAACAACAATAATAATAATAACTGGCCACTATATTCCCACAAACCCATATCACCAACAAGATTCTCCCCAAAAAGGTGTGCCATTAGCCAACAAGTGAAATATATAAAATTTTCATCTGACCATATAATATTGATCTCAAAGACCACAATAACACACTCACGACTTAAACACTGAAGAGCATACTAAAATCAGCAATACAATAACTACACTACTGATCACCATCTAATAGTGATAACACAGGGTATTTGAAACCTGGGATTTCATGAACTATCACATTTTATCTATTTGGCCAAGTAGAATCAGACACTCCCTTCCATACTCCTGACTTTGCCCTCAAGATTGCCCCAAAACCACAGAACAGTCATCCTGGGCCTCATGGAATTCCCAAGTTGTCTTTTCATATCCCAACCACTTCTCTACCATTTACCTATGCAATCTAGCAAACTTTCTATTACAAAAACTATACAATGCCCAAGGTCTATATCTCATCTCACTAGTACCACTCAATAAAAATGGACTCAAATATCCAATCTAATCTACATCCTATTTTTATAAGTTCCCTTGACATAAAAAATTCCTTAAGAAAAAATAATAACACCTATTCTCATTAATAACCCTCATTATATTTGTGAAAAAGAGACCCTCTATGGCCAAGTGATCTGGCTCAAAACAATTCTGGACAATTGTAGAGAGAAACCCCAATAACAATTCAACTCAACATCAAGGCTGCCTTTGATTTTAGTTTATAACCCTAATTTTCATGCTTGCTGCAAGCACTATATATCACTCCTACACAGCCAGACAAACATACTGCTTAATTGAGAGATTCATGTTACATTTCATGGAAAATCATCATGGCCATTCAGTTCTTACCAATCTCTTTCCCAAGGTTTGGTTTTCTACTACTTATCACATGTATTAACTCTCTCATAATTAAGATCTGAAAATATTCTCAGGAATTCAAATTCCATGTACCAACACTCAATTACCATGCCTAGCCTACATGGATGATATCACCATCTTGTTAATTTACAAAAAGCAGTTGCCCACTATTTAAGATTACTTGATGCATACAGCACCAAATATAAACTTAAATTCAATATAAATAAAACATCTAAATGCTTTCTTTACACTAGGAAACACACATTCAACATTGCCATGGTCGGTCCTCTGCTTTTCTTGGATTTTAGTTCCACCTCAGTGTTATTAGTATTATAGTAAATCCAAAACAAACTCAAGAATGATGCCAAATGAATAATTGCCCTACTCTACAAATCATATCTCTCAGATATACTCCAAAATTTACTTCATCACTCAAATGATAATCACAAAAATCAGCTACTCGTTTTCCTTCATAAAATTTTCAAAATCCTTTCATATCTCATCACTTTTTAATAAATTTCTATGGTGCTGGAAGATGGTATCTGTTTCCACGGGCAACTCAATTTTCCACCAATTAAAAATGGATTAGGGCTGCAATCCATCAGAGTTTTCCACATTCAGAAAAGTGTCAACACTATTGCCTATCCTAGAATGTGCCATAAATATAGCCTCCACAGACCACTCCCCATATGGATATCTATCAATGTTAATATGCCAATCCAAGACATTTATTATGAAATAAACCTCTGAAACACAAGAAAATATATATAATGGGACATACACAATTTACTACATATAAATCTTCCCACTGATCTCCTATCATTGAATTTTGGCATCAACAACAGATAACTGCTCCAAAACTTTAAAAAATGGTCCCTACAGTCAAAGGTTTTGATATTTCTATTTAGTCTCAATTTTTGTGCCCTACTTACCTCTTACTGTCTATGATACTGCAGATTATAGGATACAATCAATTCTATCTGAAATATATGTCACTGTGAAGAAGAAACCCAGCATCACATATTTCACACCTGTTTATCCTTGGCACACAATCAAGAAATAAGTGGAGCACCTTCACACACAATACCATATTTGAAAATGTTGATCCTGCCATTTGTGAAACTACATTTATTATATACCTTCTGGTGTACAAGGTGCAACTTTTATTTTGGCGACAATACCAGATGACACCCTGCTATCTTATTAAATAAACTGAAATAACTCAAAGTTAGAGATTTTATCATCACAACTCAAACATATATCTTGCCATGTGGTTACTATTGCAACATCAGTCCAATCTCTAGCCTCCACAATTATAATAAATTTAATCTCAAAATACAACCATTCAATTTATTCCTTATTCTGCTACATCTTTCCTCTGGATATGATATTCTCAATTCACAGCTATATTCACTGGTAATGTACTTTACAAATGAATGAGAAACAGTGGCAGTGGTTTCACCAGACCCACTATCTTCAGCTAAATAACATCAAGGCACTGGCCATCTAAATCAAAAACTACAATCCCTTCAATTTCTTTACCATAAATTGACTGGCATGACTTGAAAGAAAAAAGAGATAATAATATATTTGTAACTGCTACTATCGTTTTGCTTCTATATTTTTTTCTGTATACATGTAACCAATCTGTAACCTTGCATATCTATGAATATATTTGAATTGTAATTCATCACTGACTGTATCATTTGAACTTTACTGACATAAACTTGTTTTTGCTCAATAAAGTTTTCTTTCAAACATAACAAAAACAATAATAATAATAATAATAATAATAATAATAATAGTAGTAGTAGTAGTAGTAGTAGTAGTAGTAGTAGTTGCAGTAACAGTAATATGAGCAGGAGTAGGAATAGGAGTAGCAGTAGCGGTAGTAGTAATAGTAGTTACAATAATAACAACAACAACAACAACAATAATAATAATAATAATAATAATAATAATAATAATAATAATAATAATAATAATAATAATAATAATAATAATAATAATAATAATAATAATAATAATAATAATAATAATAATAATAATAATAATAATAATAATAATAATAATAATAATAATAATAATAATAATAATAATAATAATAGGAGTAGTAGTAGGAATAACAGTAAATGCTAAAGAAATCAAGTAATGTTTGAGCATCATAATTGTGAGTGAGCACAGTAATTTTATTCAACTCTATAAACTGAAAGCTTTGTTTTACTTTTCTTCATTAAGTACAAATAGAGAAACCTTTAAATGTAAATCTTGGTCTATTCCTATTATCTATTATTAAATGCTGAATGTCCAGAAAATTTTAAACTTCAGTTAATTTTTTTCAAATACAAATAATATTAATAGTAACATACAAATAGACAATATAGATTAACAGATTAAATAACCTTTTGAGTTTTCTTCTTCATGTGCTTCTAGCTTGTGACAATACTAGCATAGGGTTCAACTTATACTTTTAGACTTTTGATATATCGAATTTTATGGCAAACTCCATATTATTACTTTATAGCAGAGATGGCTGACAAATGGTGCATTGGAGGTCTAAATATATCTAGTAGTCCATAAAAAATATGCTGAATGAACCAAACTTAATAAAAATGGTATACCTTATTCATGAAGTACATATTTGACTATTGTCTAATCTTGAAGTGACTAATCCAGAATCAATCCACAATAGACTTTTACCTTTATTTTGTAAGCTTTACAATTTTGTTCTTTATGAAAATTATTTTCATCCAAGAAATTTATAAAACAAGTTTATAATCAACTGATTTAAAATTGAAAAATGATTTGCTGGTTTTGTAATTAATTGTGAAATTTAAAGAATTAGTAAATTCAGATTCTGGAATGTGGAGACCTAGAATCAATTCCACTGTTGGCATGCCCAGTGCTTGAATGTTCTAGGAAGTATAAAACAATAAAACCATTTGAATAATTGTTTACTAGCTAGCATAGCTCTGAACACTGCAAAAATTCAAAAATCTTACTAATCTATACATAAGATAATAGTCAATAGTTACATGGTACATCGGAAAATAGTGGAATTTGAACTCTGGTAAACAATTTGGTATATCTGAATCCATGTGTTTTAACATTTTTACATGGTCTGTAAAACATTGAACATCTCTGCTTTCTGTGTTCAGTGCAAAGCAGCTTTGTATATATATTTTTGGCAAAAAAAATTGTTAGAATTTATATCTTTGATGACAGTATTGACTAGCACAGTTTTGTTAGTAATTCCTAATCAGACATTAATCAGCCATCTACACATGTGCTATTTAATCATATTACTAATTCTATCTTGCACTTTAGTTTGAGAGTTTCATGCATACTCTATAATATCATAGAGATAGTAACATAATTAAACAATACATGTGAAGACAGCTGAATACCATCTGATTAAGAATTTGCATCTTTATAATTTTCAGAAACTTTTTTTAATTATTTATTTATTGCAGTTACATTATTAAAATACTTAATAATAACATAATATTTTATTATTTTATTAAAATACTTTTTTTAATAAAATCTTCACCAAAAGCAGCTGATCAGAGTGTATACAATATCAAAAGAAAGTACATTCATCATCATCACTATCATCAGTGTCAACTGTTATCACTCTATAGCATGATGACAGAACAGTGTTTAATCCAGTTTTTCTAATCCACATACTCTCTTCACATTGTACTAACAAACTTTCTTATTGCAGTGATCCATTTCACATTTGATCCTTCTCTAGGTCTTTTTCTTTAATACACATATTTTCTTCACATTGTACTAACAAACTTTCTTATTGCAGTGATCCATCTCACATGTGATCTTTCTCTAGGTCTTTTATTCTTAGATCAAGTACTTCAGAAGTTAATCTATTATCAATTCTTCTAACAATATACCCAGTTCAGCTCTATTTCTTATTTTTTTAATATTGTCAATCATTCTGGTCTATTTTCTCTCCCAGTATTTCACTTAGAAGCACTTTCTGTTATATAATACATATCTTTGTACTTCATTGACTTGTTCTGAAATCTCAGTACAACTCTTTTATTAACCTAATTAGAAAAAAGTAGAAATAGCTTGGTTACCATATTAAATATAATGTATAAAATTAATCTTAAAATGGTTGCAGTGCTTTTGTTAGAAATATATTAACAGGAAATATATATATGAATTTAAAATGGAAAGGTTTTTCGACACACATGTCTTACCAGTTCATACTTACTTATCTGAAACTTCAATTCTTATCAGAATAAATATATTATTATTAATTATTTAGACTCTGTGATTGTAAAATGATTAAAAAGACGTCATTTGTAAAAAATAGTGTAATCCTTTCAGATCTTTATAAAATATGCAAAAAAACACCATTTAAATACAGATCCCATTGTATAGAAAACACTGATGATGATTACCAATTGAAAGATGGTAAAGGATGCAGCAGATCCTTGTTTTCTTGATCAATATCTGGGTTGACCCATTATTATTTTATTCATCAGTGTTAAAGACTACATATTATTTTACTTTTTATTCAGTGTTTGATTATTCACCAATTAACCTTAAGTTCTATTCTTTATTGAGTAAAATCTGATAACCCATTTACCAATAATATTGAATAATTATCTAGATTTTATATGAACCATATACTTATAAAGATTTTAAACCTGTCTGTAGCCAGACATTTCTAATCATTGAGGTACAAATATAGATAATATTAAATAAGAATTTTTCGGAACCAAAATAGAAATGTTGCCTTCTTTAAATGTTTTGAAATAATAATAAAGAGGTAAGTATAAATCATTACCTACAAAGAATAAACTTGAAATATATTTCAATTATAGCACCTGTAATTAAAGGCATAGATTATAATATAAATACTTAATAAGGATTCACATTTTGGTTTTTATCAGTATATAGTTCTTGATATATCTGATGCTGTCAACATTTTTTGGCATTCTATTTGTAAATCAGACATTTTAGTCTCTATATAAGATTATCCATTTGGGTTGTATAGTCTGTTACAGTGGTCCAGAGGGGCAGATTCTGAAGCTCAAAGTTTTTAAATTATGGTTCAGTCTCTACCACATCCAGCGTTCAAATTTCTTATGAACTCCTAACAATGAATCATTTGATTATTATTATTAATAACTAAGTTTAACTAAATGAGATTTGAATGTTTCATTAATATCAATAACTATATTGTAAGTCCATACTAGGTTTTTAAAAGTTTCTAAAAAAATGCATGGGTAAAAGAACAAAGTACTTTACAAAGAGAACTAAAAATGAAATTGATGAGAGAAAAAACAACATAGCTTATTGGTATGATGAAGAAAGAAACAATTAACATCTTTTAAACTGTATCCCTAACCATTTAACATATACAAGAAACAGAGCATATATGAAATTAAAGAATGGGATAGAGATTTTTTTTAAGTTTATAATGAAAAACGTTATAAGGATTAAAAAAATGTGTTTAAAGTCGGAAAGATTTTTAACTTCATATAGGAAATGTTGCAGGAGTTATCAGATGAAGGTAGGACTAAAGATAAATGTTAAAAAGACTAAAGTAATGATTAATAGATTTTCTCAAAATATGAAAATAAAGATTGATTATGATGCATTAGAAGAAGTTAACAGTTACAAATACCTTGGTCAGATTATTAATACAGATGGAAACATAATGGATGAAATTAATCATAGAATTAAACTTCGTTAAAGTGCTTTTGTTAGAAATAACTTGGTACTAAAAGGAAATATGCCTATGTGTTTGAAAAGGAAGGTTTTTAATAAATGTGTTTTGCCAGTTCTTACTTATAGATCTGAGACTTGGACACTTAATAGAAAAGCAATACAGACTTCAGACCACTCACAGAAGTATGGAGAGATGCATGTTGGGAGTAACAATAAGAGATCGAAAATGCAATGTATTGGTAAGAGAACAAACAGGTGTTACTGACCTCATTGAAAAAATTAAAAGACTGAAGTGCAGTTGGGCTGGACATATTGCTAGAAGAGCTGATAATAGATGGACAATTGAAATTGTAAACTGGATTCCAAGAGATTGTTAAAGACCCAGAAAGAGACCACATGTAAGATGGATGGATGAAATAAGAAAGTGTGCAGGGATGATGTGAGGAAGAGAAGCTAAAGATAGGAAAAGATGGATTAAACTTCATCCTGCAGTGTATTGATAATGGTCGATGATGATGATGATGGATCGATAATGAATCAATGATGGTATATGTATATAATTAGAATAGGCGTGAATAATCTTAAACTATGATAAAAATATAATAGGAAAAAAACATAGCTTATATATGAAATTAAAGAATGGGATAAAAAAAATGTAAGGTTTTAAGGAAAAATATTATACGGATTACAAAAATGTGTTTAAACTTCTTGTGGATTGATAGTGAACCAAAATGACATACATATATAATTAGAATCGACGTGAATAATTTTAAACCATGATAAAAAATATAATAACAATTTAAATCTAAATTAGTTATATCATAATTATATTTAGGTTTTATATTTCAAAGAAAAGATGAAAATACTTTAAAATTTTAAATTTGATGTCTAAAAAAGATATTAATTTATTCTTAGTCTGTGAATACTCTATGGTTAACTTAAGTGTATTATTAGCTTGAAGGGTTTTTTCTCCCCTAACTGATAGTAGTGATATATCACTTTTAGGATTAATATTACTTTACACATTCTTTTTATTATGGTATATAGATTAGGGGAAAGGGTAATTATGTCTCGCATCAGAAGAGTGGAAAATCTGAATCACAGAAAATGCAAATAGTTTTGTATTCATATATAGAATTTAAAAATAAAATTTATTACAAATTTACTTTTAATGTGATGAATAATATTTATTACACGCGAGAAAAATATGTTTACAGTATAACGCTGTAAACATCAAAATACGATTTACTTTCAAATTATTTTTGAAAAGTAATTATTATTGTTATTTAACATTAATTTACACTTACCATCTTATATATATATTAATTTATGAATTCTTAGTATTATTAACAGGATTTGTAAAAAGCTATTGGAGAATAAATATTTTTTAAAACTTCTCAACCAATAGAATTTGAGAATGAAGAGAAAATAACAAAGGAAAAAGAAAGTGATTTTAAATGTGACCACACACATTCTTATAATTTGAGAAAGAAGACACTCTGAGGAAAGTACTTCTTATTGTAATGAAATATCAGCTACTTAGATATTAAATTGATAAAAAATCAAGTCAGATGACCTAATTTTAACAAAGCTCGTATTTACAAATGTTATATATAGAGTAAGTTAAAAACAAACTCTTAACAAGCTTCAAAAATACCCTCAACCTCAGACCGCAGTTTCTGCATCTAGCGTCATCAGTGAGGTGTTAGGGAATAAAAATACTAGAACTAGTCTAGCATTTTATCAATGCCTAACTATTGAGAAGAAAATCTGAAACTTTCAGACATTTAAATGTCATTATATTTTTATTACACAGATGTTCCGGGAAATAATGCTATGAGTTTATCATTTATTTGTGAGAATATTGGAGTTAACAATATTAATTTATATTATAAAATATCTAGACACTGTTAACAATAACTGTCTTTTAATTCAATGAATAGACTTTAATTTCTTATTAAATAACAAATATAATCCAGTAAAGCCATAAACTACACTGAATTCAATTATATGCAATTCAAAGAAAAATGTAAACACATAAACACAATCATCAATAAGCAAAAAAAAAGAAATTAAAATTTGTAAATTTTATTATACTCAAGCAGCCATGTTCACTTCTTTGAATATCATACATGTTCATATTTTTAAAAAAAAATTATAAATACATTTTGCAATAAGCCAAGCCATTTTTTATCTCAAGGAATTATACATAATTATGTATATCCTCTTTATGAAGTATTATAACTTTACCTTTTTATTGCCAAATCCATATAATATTAACCTTTCTATGAGCTTCTCCAACTATAATCAAATCTGTTATAATACTGGTAATTTTTATGTTATCATACTGAATTTATGCTCATTTTAAAGCTTAAAATATACCATAGTGTGCTGCCCTCTCTAAAATTATTTTACAAGTAAAAAATCAATAATATTTAAATTTAAAGCTGTAACAATGTGGACATTCCAAGGTGCTGATTAGTTGTTTCTCATTTTGAACAAGAGAGAGCACTTGTCAAAAATTCTTTGTTTTGATTTTCAAAATGAGAATAAATGTTTTAAAGTATTCTTTTAGTATTTTTTTACGCATTATAAATTATTTTGATAACATATGCTGAAAATATAATTATTTTAGAAGAATAGTTAAAATTTTAGTAAAAATTCTTTACTTTTACATGAACATAAATTGTGAAAGAAATCAATGATGTAGGTCACATTTTCTTATACATTACGAAACATTCATTTTGCTTACACACTATCAATTATTTTTATAATTATAAATAGAAATGTATTTTTGAAAAAACTTTCATTCACTTTAATAATCTGACAAATCATTAATTTGCTTTTTAAAAAGTAAACAAAAATGAATATAATATTAAGAGACAAATATATTTTTACTCTTGATTTTGTAATTGACCACTCAAAAGTTTACAGCTTTAACTCGCTTGGTGAATAGAAATTTGTAACAGTGGAAAGGTTAGTATCATAAATATTTTTTATTAATTTATGCAATGCTTTCTTACAATCTACAATACACTATGACAGTTTTGATTGTCCCTGCAATCTTCTTCAGAACTTCTATATAAATAGAAGTTCTGAAGAAGATTGCTGAGGCAATCAAAACTGTCATAGTGAATTGTAGATTGTAAAAAAGCACTGTATAAAATAATAAAGAATATAGATTAATAGAATATCCTCAGTTGTGTTGAAAGTATGTACATATTTTTATTATCCTTTTACTAATTTGGTGTGTAGTATTTTGTGTTATAAGAAATTTCAGAGTATAATAAAAGTATTACAAAATTTTAGATCTTATTAAAAGTTGATATTTATTTAAAAATCTTACAGCAGTTAGAGATTCTAATTTCTTAATAATGAGACTAGCCTATTACATTACTAGAAGGAAAAAATGTATTAGTAAACATAAAGAATATCATCCAGAACATATTTGATAATTACAAAAGATAGTTATTTCATTATTTACATTATTTTGGAAATAAAAATATGATAGTCAGATTTTTCTTATTCTTACAACTTCAGTAAATGAAAGAGTAAACACACACTCAATAAATACATGTAATTATGTCTCCTCGATTTATTGTTAATAACACATTATGATTATTTTTTAAGATTTTGATTTATACTGTGATCTTAATTTATATATGCATGCTACATGTATAAAAAGTGTATATGTTATACATATGTGTGTGTACATTGACAAGTACTATACAATTGCAATTTAATAAATAATACATATTTTATCCCAATCAATGTTTATCAATAAAATGTGAGCTGTTATATGCTATATATATCTGTTCACAAGGGTGCTTTGGAACAAAATATAGTGTAATTCATTACTACACTGTACATCATTTGTATTATATATATAATAATAAAAAGTCAGATGTCACATGACTTATACATAGCTTGCACTTACAAATATGTAAAATTAAGAGCATGCTAATTAGCTCTAAACAAGCTTTTTTTTTAATTTTATGATAAATGCTACTACAAAAGAAGGCATTCAAATCATTTTTATCTTGGATTGTCCCCATCCAGAATATCAAGTCATACATCATGTGACTAATTTAATAAGCTTGTATTTACAAATGTAAATATAATGAGCATGCTAACAGCTCTAAACAAGCTTTTTTCCCCGATAAATGCTGCAAGAGAAAGCATTTAAAATCTAGTATTATCCCTATCCCCAAACCGGTTTTAAGCTGATGGCTCTCATCAGTAAAGTGCTAGGACATTCAGACACTAGATCTAAAACACAAACTCAAGCCCAGAAACTTAACTATTAAGTAGAAAATCTGAAATGTTTTGACATCTATATGTTTACAAATCCAGCTATTTAACATGAACAGCTGTATGGAACTGAAGAAAATTCAGATCCACTATATATTAATAGCCTTAGCAATATGACACTGCCACAGCCTCAAAAGGCAAACTCTAATAGTAAGAAAATCAAGTCATACATCATATAACTTAATTTCATATTTTCTACTTAATACTTTACTATTCAATAAATGCTGGGCTTGAGTTGTATTTTACATCTAGTATCTGAATGTTCTACTACCTCAATGACAAGGGCCAGAAGTTTAAAACCATTTTGGAGATAGGGATAATTCTAGATAGAGATTTTAAATGCTTTCTCTTGTGGCAATTATCAAAAAAAAAGGGGAGGAAGCTTATCTAGAGCTATTAGCAAGCTCATTATATTTACATTTGTAGATACAAGCTTATTAAATTCAATCATGTTATGTATGACTTGATTTTTTTTACTATTATACTTTGCTTTTTGAGGCTTTTAGCAATGTTATATTGCTAAGGCTATATGGTGGATCTGAATTTTGTTCAGTCCCATATAGATATTTTAAGTTAGATAGCTGAATTTGAAGACATATAGATGTCAAAAATTTTTAGATTTTCTACTTAATAGTTAAGTATTGATAAATGCTGGACTTGAGTTTCTTATTTTAGATCTAGTATCTGAATATTCTAGCACCTCACTGAGAAGAGCATCTGCTTGAAACTGGTTTAAGGTTAAGAATAATTCAAGATAGAGATTTTAAATGTTTCTCTTGCAGCATTTATCAGAAAAGCTTGTTTAGAGCTATTAGCATGTTTATTATATATATATATATATATATAAATCACTGATTTGGTAAACCTTCCAAGTATTAGTAACAGTAATATACTGCCCTCTATTGTCATACTTGCTTTACAAATCTAAAGTAAATCAATGTAAAAATTTTCAGTTTTTTAAGATTAGCCAATATGGACGTGATATTAACTAGAGTGGCTATATAATCGTACTCTAAATTTCAATTAAAAACTGGCATTGCAAAGTGGATTCATGTTAGCTAGTAATAGTATTTCTGTCTGACTCATTTTTAAGCCAAACATGACCAGCTTTTAATTTAGTATTCTACATAATAGAAAATTATAAGTAAATATGACAAGCAATGTATTAGGTAAGCAGTCTATTTGTATAAATAAACATAATTTACGGAAAGTTGGCCATGGATGTGGGATCAGTAGTTTGTGTGATTTTAATGAATTTAAATATTAATGTTTAGTTGTTACTCAAAATTCTGTAAAATGCTACAAGTTGGTTGTAGCTAATATTCCGTGTACTTATTTTATATAGGGATATTGAATTTTGTGGAGGGTATGCTGTAGTATTTTTCTTACCCCAAATTCACAACTCAACCAGACTAGCCAAGAAAATAAACTCTAAAACACTACCAATGGTTTCATTGCTACATGCAGACTTCTCAAGTATAAAGAATTACAAAATATCTTATTTAAACTAACATTTCCCACAATTCCACTTATCTCCCATCCACCTTAATATTAAAATAACTTTTAAATAAGTTAACTGCTTCAGAATCATAAATTTTTAACAATAAAGATTCTTCAATTCTTCTTTTAATTTAAATAAAATTAAAAGAAGAATCAAAGAATCTTTATTGTTAAAAATGTATGATTCTGAAACAGTTAACTTATTTAAAAGATTTAATATTAAGGGTGTGTGGGAAGTGAGTGGAATTGTGGGTAAAAGTTTAATTTAAATATGGTATTTTGTAGTTCTTTACACTTGAGATGTTTTAGAGTTTATTTTATTGGCTAGTGTGGTTTGAGTTGTGAATGTCAGCTAATTTTGATTATTTATTGACTAGTTTAACTTTATGCTTTTACTATTTTTATGTATATACATATATTTAATATTTTCATAATTATATGAAATAATTTGATATCTAGAAATATTATATTTTTTCTGTCCAGTTGTAATGTTAAATATATAAATGTTTAAATATTTGACATAAAAAAGATAAACATACATTTATAAATATTAACTTGTATTCATGCTTAGCATGCTTTTGATATAAACTATATATGATAATCATAAACATATGTCTACAATGTCTGTGCTAAATGTCTAAACAATTATATACTTAACATACTTATATGAAGTAAATAAAGCATTTTTGCTTTAAACTGTGTATTATTTTGTTTATTATGTTACTGATATTTCAACAAAATATAATTCATCATCGTCTAAGTTAGGGTCTTTATGAAGAACTATTAGACCAATAAATATCACATGACCACCACTTCTTATGCTTGTGTATAACTGTTGTTAAAACAGGCAAAACTCATTATACATATTGCCACACACAGAAAGCTAGAGTAATCAATGGATGCCATAAGGCTTGTGCATAAAATCCCCATCTAGTGCCTACTCATCCAATATCCCCTAAGATCTAGGTACAGTGCTCTCAGATCCAAGGCTTCTCACTGATGAAGGCCACAAGCCAGAAACTAGTTTGGAGCTATTGAATGAGTAGGCACTAGATGGGGATTTTATGCTAGTCTTCTGACATCCATTGATTAATCTAGCCTGCTGTGTGTGGCATTACGTATAGTGAGTTTTTCCTGTTTTAAGAACTATTGGATCTTCAGTAATCCCAAGAATGAGATTAAATATGAAGTAAAGAACAAACATTTTTACATATATTGGATGGTCATCTTTTCAGAATAGTTGAATTAACAAAATTTTTATTTTCTTCAGTTTTACAATTACTCGATATTAAGTTTATTTTAGAAGAAAAGGATAAAATAAGTGGTCTTCATAATGCTGAAATGTATTGTGCTCTATCAGATTTATTTAAACTATTTGGAATTTCTAATATTTCGGTACATTCTTCCATGGTTTTCATAATATACTGTTCCAAATTGGCAGGTATTCTAAAATTATCAAAAATAGGTATGTGACCAATTTCTAAAAAATTTGAAATATTTAATTTATATAGTGCGATGTTTATGAATTGTAATAATCTAAAGATCAGCTTTTCAAGCTAATGCACAAGTGCTTTATGAATCTTAATAATAAATGAATACTTTCACCTCCAGCACAAGATAAAGTCTTTGCAAAAGAATAGAATGAATCCACCTATTTTTTCAATCCAAATGCTTAAGTATGGGCAGATCTTAAGCACTGGAAATTAAAGTGTAAAGATTTGTCCATACTTAAGCATTTGGGTTGAAAGAATAGGTGGATTCATTCTATTCTTTCACAAAGACTTTATCTTGTGCTGGAAGTGAAAGTATTCATTTATTATTAAGATTCATAAAGCTCATGTGCATTAGCTTGAAAAGCTGATCTTTAGTTTATTAAAAAATTTGAAGTAAAAACTAATGTCATTAATATTTGATTGGTGGCATTTTTATGTTTTGTTACTTTGACATTAGTTTATTTATTGGATTGAATTACATAACTTCTTGAGAGCTGTGAACATGGAATTTCATAGACACCTTAGTATTCTAAAAGTGCTGTCTTTCAGTTTATAAAAAATCATTTTTTTTGCTAATGGAAAAGATAGTCGTAATATTAAAATTATATAGTCTTCTACCGATCTTATCAATGACCATTTTAATATAAAGTAAAATAACTAAAATTACAAAAAAATCAAGTCAGATGTCACATAAATAGGTGAGTTGTCAATTTTATCATCATAACATTAGCTTTGGCAACAATGAATATTTCATTAAAACATTGGGGTTTTAATAAACAAAATAATACACAGATTAACACAAAAAAGACTATACACACACACACAAATCAAATACAGTTTTAAACCATTTATATGAGGAACAAATGTAAACACTAAATTAATGGCATAGATCAAAGTATCTATATTCCAGATTATAATAAAATGTCTCTACAAGTAATTTTGAATAGGCAATTACTTGATAGGAAAAAATTTTGTTTTTGACCCAAAGCAAATAAATTTTATCAAAATAAATAGATAAAATTTAAATAAATGCTTTTATTTATTTATTCAGAACTAACATGCCAAAAATAATTTTCTTCAACTACAATTGTGATTTTTATATTTAACTTGAAATAAAAGCATGTGGTTGGGGATCAATAAATTAATTAAGTCTGTAGGAATTGACTTATTTAATTTATGGATCTCCAATGCTTTTATTTTTAAGTGGAACTAAAAAACCTAATTATGGTTGAAGAAACAATATTTTCAAACTAAGCTCAATAGCTTAGTCATATGGGTATGAACCCAGTTCAGCACCCATACATTTTGGAGACTTTGGCTCTTTAACAACCATAGCCACCAGTATCCTATTAGGCAGGATCAGTGTTAAACCACTAAACATCACATGATCACCATCTCTTATGCTAGCACATAACTGTTACTAAACAGGCAAAACCTCTCCATACAGTAGTGCCACCCTGTGCTAGCCAGAGTAATCAATGCATGCCAGAAGGTTTGTGCATAAAATCCCTATCTAGTGCCTACTGATCCAATATCCCCAGACTATTTTCTGGCTTGTGGCCTTCATCAGTGAGGAGCCTTGGATCTGAGAGCACTGCACCTAGATCTTAGGATCTAATGCAACCCTCCAGCAACCACCTTTTATCTCTACTTAACTATAAAACTATGAGAATGAAATTGAAAACACAATATTTTCAATCTAAGCTCAATAGCTTATATAGTCATATGGGTCTGAACTCAATACATTTTGGTGACTTTGGCTCTTTAAAAACCATAGCCATCACTATCCTATTAGGCAGGACTAGTGTTAAACCACTAAACATCACATGATCACCATCTCTTATGCTAGCACATAACTGTTATTAAACAGGCAAAAACTCTCCATACAGTAGTGCCACCCTGTACTAACCAGAGTAATCAATGCATGCCAGAAGACTTGTGCATAAAACCCCTATTTAGTGCCTATTCATCCAATATCCCCAGACTAGTTTCTGACTTGTGGCCTTCATCAGTGAGGAGCCTTGAATCTAAGAGCACTGCACCTAGATCTTAGGATCTAATGCAACCTTCCAGCAACAACCTTTTATCTTGACTTAACAACAAAACTATGAGAATGAAATTGAAAACACAATAATATTTTCAATCTAAACTCAAAAGTTTATATAGTCATATGGGTCTGAACCCAGTTCAGCACCCATACATTTTGGAGACTTTGGCTCTTTAACAACCATAGCCACCAGTATCCTATTAGGCAGGATTAGTTTTAAATCACTAAACATCACATGGTTACCATCTCTTATGCTATTCATCCAATATCCCCAGACTATTTTCTGGCTTGTGGCCTTCATCAGTAAGGAGCCTTGGATCTGAGAGCATTGCACCTAGATCTTAGGATTTACTGCAACCCTCCAGCAACCACTTTTTATCTTGACTCAACTACAAAACTATGAGAATGAAATTGAAAACACAATAATATTTTCAATCTAAGCTCAATAGTTTATATAGTCATATGGGTCTGAACCCAGTTCAGCACCCATACATTTTGGAGACTTTGGCTCTTTAACAACCATAGCCACCAGTATCCTATTAGGCAGGATTGGTGTTAAATCACTAAACATCACATGGTTACCATCTCTTAAAAGAGCCAAAGTCACCAAAATGTATGGATGTTGAATTGAGTTCAGACCCTTATGACTGTATAAATTATTGAGCTTAGATTGAAAATATTGTGTTTTCAATTTCATACTCATAGTTTTGTAGTTGAGTAGAAATAAAAGGTGGTTGCTGGAGGATTGCAGTAAATCCTAAGATCTAGGTGCAATGCTCTCAGATCCAAGGCTTCTCACTGATGAAGACCACAAGCCAGAAAATAGTCTGGGGATATTGGATCAGTAGGCACTAGATAGGGATTTTATGCACAAACCTTCTGGCATCCAATGACTACTCTGGTTAGCACAGGGTGGCACTACTGTATGGAGAGTTTTTGCCTGTTTAATATTAGTATTGGGATATGTTTCAAAATTATTTTCAATTTCGTTTAGCAATATAAATAATATTTTTAAAAAATTCATATCTTCAAAATCAAGTACTACATAACTTTTACTGCTTTATCATATTTAATGTTAAGAAATATGTTTCAAAAAAAGTAAAAAGAGATAAATCTCTTAAATAAATATCAAATTTTTACTTAGAAAGAGTACAAATAAAATTTGGCATTTGTAAATTATATTAGCAGTAATTCCAGTGCTATTAATATTCCAAGCAATCTCATCCTTAATTTCTCCTTCAATGTAATTTTTCTGTTTCTTTAAACTCATTTGTTAGCTATATTAATGAATTAAACAAGGCAAAATTCTCTCCATACAGTAGTGCCAATGTGTGCCAACCATTATGTGCTAGTATAAGAAAAGGGGTACCATGTGATGTTTAGTATATTATTGAATATTTGTTTGTATTCAGAAAGACAGAAATTGAGGAATTTTATTAATAGATTGAATTCCCTTGATTCTTATATTAATTTTACTATTAAGAGAGATGTTATTTTGATTTTGTTCAGTTAAAATTTTTAGATTTAAGTGTTGATAACTTTGTAAGTCTTTATTTTGCAGTCATTTTATTAAACATAATAATTTAAGCAATACGACAAATTCTGATAGTTATTAATCTTTTACTCATAAGAAAATTTGGTACTTACATATTAGTCCTGTGACATGGAGCATGTATTAGACATGCTGCACCTATTCACATATTTATCAATCATTGGATAACTTTGTAATCTTGTGATCTGACCAAAATAACATGCACACAAATCTTATACATGATATTTTCACAAAAATTTATGAAAATAACATGCATACGGATCTTTTGTAAATGTTATTTTCCCAAAGATTTACAAACTTATTGGCAGGTTGAATACGTATTTTAATAAGTGCAGCATGTCTAATACATGCTCTGTGTCACATGACTAATATGCATTATAAATAATTTTTAAGCAATTAATATGAGACACCATTAAACAAAAAGCCATAAAATTGGTAAATTTCAACAAATTTGGAGCGTATTTTACCAGAAACATATATGACTTTCACAGATGAAATATACATTTAATATATATTATTGGGGTAATTTTTAAGCAATTTTGGTAATATATAATTAAAAAAAGGAATGAAATACATGCAGTTTTTCAATAAATATATACAAAATTTAGATGAAAAAGTTTTATATTTTACTACCAATTTTAATCAGCAAATTACAAACTATAAATAATTTTCAAGCAATTAATACCAGATGCCATTAAACAAAAAGTCATAAAATCGGTAAATTTCAACAATTTTGGAGTCTATTGACAGGAGAAATATACATTTAATATATATTAATGGGGTATTTTTAAGCAATTCCCTGATATATAATTTAAAAAAAGAGTGAAATACATAAAACATTTAATATCAACATGGGTAGGATGACAACCTTGGTACTAAAGTGGCTTTGAACATTCCATCATCAGATTTTCAATGAAATGGAAGGCTGAAAAGTTGTAGGTTGGAGTAGTTTGAAGCCAGTCCATTAAAGTATGAAGATTGGTGATCTTAATATAAAGCTAAACACTGATTGTATATATGTGTGGAGATGGTAATCTGGAACAACTGATGAGTGCTGTTTTAATATGAAATATGTATATTGGTGATTATTTATCTTTTCAACATGAGTGTAATCAGGTGTGTCAGCAATATGAGATGGCATGGAGAGTTGAGGGTCATGTGAAATTCTGAGTTCAACTCCTGCATACATTAAAAAATTATATATATGGTATTTAGACAAAAAAATGATAAAATGTATAACAATACTAAAGATATCTTGATATTATGGGCTGAACAATAACTAAATTACCAAAATTTCTAAAATATTATTCCTGAAAACATAAAATATACACATGTTACATTGCAATATATAACAAGAATTGTCACAATAAATAAATGTAAGTGGTCTCTTCAATTTTTGATTAAATTTTCTGGATAAAATGGAGATTTGAAGTAAAAGTGTTATACTTTGTCCCTCCAAAATGACTGCATGATTGCGGAGAGTATCATGTGTATGGGATTTGTTTGAAAAATGGTAATAGATTTTTTTTTTTAAAAATGTAAAAAAAAAAAAACAATTTTCCCACAAAAAAAAAAACATTTATTAGTAATTCATATTGGCAGCCAATTATTCTTGATTTTATTCATTATGCATATGAACACATCTTCATCTTTAAGACACCTGTGCCACATAAATTCGACCAAATATGAATCCAAATGTTGATGAGATGTTCCCCATTGTTAGTTGTTATGCCATTTCACAAAACCCCAAAGTCTTTCAATGTTTTGTGTGTGGATGCCTGTTTCAGGATTGATGAAATTATATTTGTGGTTCACACGAAAATGGTTGTAATTGACACTTCAATTCTTCAACAAAAAAAAAGCATTTAATTACAAGAATTATATTTCATTCCAATATCAGCCTTTCAAGCTAATTGAGCACGCGCCTTTGAGTGTGTTAAATAAATGAATACTCTCCTCTTCAATCCAAGGCTGATATTGGAATGAAATATAATTGCAAACATGGTGTTAAATAAAATATTTGCTTATTTACAATAATTATGAAATAGAAATCAAAAGAAAAGCACAGTTATTTACTCACTTACAATCAACTTAATTCAGCAACAATGAAATTAACTATGAAGAAAAAGGACAATAACAGTAACTGCAAAGAAAATCTTGAAAAATGCTTGGGGGAAAAAATTAGATCAGCGATATGATAAGAAATCTTGAAAAATACTCAGAAAAAAAATATTAGATCAAAGATACAATAAAAAAACACATTTTGATAAGACACTAGATAACAACATATTAGGATTTACTTGGATTTATTTGAGCTAATCACAATTTTACACATTTATCTTGGATGTGAAAAGGTACAACAGGTCTAATACATGCTGTGTCACAGGACAAATACATAAGTACCAAAAATTTCTTTATTGAATTTTTGTTATAGGAATAAAATGTTTAATAATTTTGAAAATAATGCTTATATTCAGAAAAGTCAATTGGCATTTAATTATATTAATTTGATTGTACTCATGAATTTATTAGAAATATTATATTTATTAAAAATATTTTTATAGACTGATTAAAAAAAATTAAATGTTAGTGAGAATAAAGAGTTTATTTCTTTATCACTTATCATCAGTCTTGTGTGGCATTAAAGTTGCTTGGAAGAAAGGCCATGACTTAAATTCATTATTAATTAGTTCAACTAATGGTAATTGTATTTCTGGTATCGTTTACAAGATTCATTACAATTGTCATAAAATGTACATAGGTCAAAATAGAATTAAATCTTAATGAAAAAATTTTGGTTCATAAGACTAGAATTAAAAATTGGTATGATAACGAGGCTGGAATATTTATGAACTAAATACAGTTTATAAAATATCGTTTGATTAATGCAGAAGTTATTTTTAATGAAAAAATTAATTAAAAAGAAGAATCAAAGAAACTCTGATGATACATCTTCTGAATTTGAGATCATCAATCTCATAAAAATCTTCATTTGATATTAAAGGTGGGTGAATTTTCAAGTGAATTATGGGAAGATTTTTTCAGTTTTATATATATATATTACAGCAAAAAATCATATAAAACAGCTAATATAAATAAATATTAATATATTTATGCATATATAAATGTGTGTGTACATGCATGTCATTTGTATTTAGTTAATTTTTAATTGAGAAAAACAATTTAATAGATAAAACCATGGTCATAAAAAAATTTGTATAAATTTATTTTTTAGCTAGTATTTTAATGTTATAAAACATATAAAGATGGAAAAAATTAATATCATTGGTAATATGTAATATATAAATATGTAAGTAAATAATAATATTTTTTTCCATATGTCATAGCATCGGCCGGGAGGTGAACCCACAACTGGCAACTACTTGCTTGCAAGGCGGCTGTGATGGCCTCTCAGCTAACAACACTTGACTAAATAATAATTATTGTAAGGCAAAGTAAGCATAAAATAAAATGATTAATCTGCTAAGCCAGGCTTTTGATATGCGTATCTTTGTCAAAGCATGACTAAGAGAGAGTTGGCAAAATATATTAGCATTTCTTCCAGCATATGGAGATAATTACAATGGGCATATATTTTTAATGAATTTGTATGTTTGCACATGTGATAGTTGTAAATGCAGGATGACAAGTCTCCACCTATATTGTCAGAATGAACAACCAGTGTTTATTAATGGGAATGCCATTGGCTCTAATGTTTTGTGCATTAACAGAGTTGATTATGTGCCAAGCCTCCTTAACTTTCCATTTCTTGTGATTGCTTTCAAGGTAAACGACTTTAGTGACAGCAGGTTTAAAAGAATGACCAGTGATCTTTTCATGGTCAATGAATACTGAGTTATATAAAGTGTTAGCTTTGGCTCTGTTATATAGATAGATGTGTTGAAATATTCTAGATTTCAAATCATCATGCATTTTATTGTAAAATCTACTATTGCAAGATTGGAAGTCTAAGATATACAATAACTGTGTTTTCTTATCATTATTGATCTTTTCTTTAAAGATGTTAATGAGTCTGATGAAGGATAGAGAGCACTATTTATTTACTTATTTATTGAAAAATATCCAAAATTTACAACTAAACCTTATTATCCAAAGAAAATAAACTCTAAAACACAATTGATGGGTTTACTGCTACAAGCAGACTTATCAAGTGTGAAGAACTAAAAGATAACAACAAATGTATATTATATAATTTCTTTGACTTTGATGCAAATTTGAATTAATTCTGATTATTTTATTCACTAGTTTGGCTTTACGCTTTTAACATATATATATATTGATGAGTTTAATTGAATTTAAGATAGTGTCATTGATAATGTGTTATATATATATATATTATAACGGTCCGAAAGAAAGTGGAAGTTTTCAGTTTTACAGTATCTGCTGACAGAGCGACACTAGGCTACTTAGAACCTAAAAAATTTATATAGTAGACAGATACATACTGTTAAAGATCCAACTTTTATTTATTATTTTAGATCATTAGCCCCAGTCACTAGCTCAGTGGAGATGCAGAGATAATAATATATAACTTTGCTTAATTTGTATCTTTAATATAAAAAAATAAAAGCCACTGCCAGTAATTAACACACAAACATTTATTAGCGCACATATATAATCATTTAAAATTTGAGGAATAACATTTATTATCTTAGATTTTAATATTAACTTTTAATTTAAATTATTATTTTAAAATTTTAAACCATTTGTACAAATGAATTTAATATTTTTTTTAAGATTGTCGAGTATGAATAGACTACATAGATTGCATTTGAGAAGAAAATATTCTATCCTTTATTTAACCATAGGCCAAAGGTTCACTGTCACACCTGCATCAATCCATCTGATATGTTGATGTATTCAATGCAGCATGAAAAATGACAGCACAAAAATACCATACTGTCAGGAATGTACATCTGAACAGCCTGGTTAGAGAAGACATTGACTCTTGCCCAAACAGGAATGCTACATCTGTCTGGCAAGAAGAACAATAAAAAAACTCCATAGAAAGGGACTGCATTTTCCATCTTACTATTCACTTCCATAGGCAAAAAGGGGGTGTGTGGCGTATAATGGAGATCCTGCACGTAGCGAACTTCATACTACATTTACTAATTACACCAATATATCCAATCCATTGACCCAATCTAACTACGAAACAAATAACCTAAGATTAACCCTCCCTTAATTAATTAATATAACTTTACAAATCTATATAGCCATTCATGTCTGACTTAAATTTAACATTTATATAAGTTCGCACAGATGAATTTTATAAAGTTTGTTTTTTAATGTTGAGTATAGATCATCCACATAGATTACACAGTCAAAAACATTTCAAAATAAACACAAATGATCAAAATATAAAGTCATTGATGGAATTGCAGAGGGAAATTTACAAGAAACCCAATGGCATTCATCATAAGATGCCACATTGACACCAATAACTTAAAAGACATCCGAATAAATACATTTTAGATACTCACTGTAAGTATCATTATTTACTGAATGTCTATATATTTTAATCAAATATGAAAACAAAAACATAATTAACCGATAACGAATCTATGCAAGCATCTATATCCAACTTAAATTTAATGCATTTAAATAATTTATACAATAAATATTTATAGAAATAAAAAAAAAGAATGGAAATGATTTTTAGCAAACTCACATGTATAAAAATTAAACAATAATTAATTTGAAAACTTAAGTCAGATAAAAGTTCATTTCAAAATTTAGGTTAGTTGAATATTAAAAGCTTGTCAAATCTTAATGAAAGTTCTTAACTACTTTTAAATTTTATCGTTCATGTCTTACAGTAGAAGAATCCCAGTTCCTAGTGCCAATTCCCACGATGTCTCTATTTGAAGCCCTGTCTGTTCTGGAGGTGGCCTTAGCTGGTTCAATCCTGATATTACAGTCATTTTATTTGAAATAAATGAGAGAGAGTGACAAGTGTGTCTTATCACCCTTCTCACAAAATCAAGCAGGAACTGCTTTAATTTGAATATTTTTTTTCTTTTATAGTACTCCTCCGGATTCATTGAACATCGTTTACTGTTCCAATAATTTCCATTAAGGTCTGAGCAATTGGTTACTGCTTCTATTGGACATTCTAATTTTTTTAATTCTCTTATCTATATCTTTCATCTGACTTTTTTCTATAAGAGCCCCAATGGCTAGTTTTCTTTTTGTTTAATTAATAAACACATCATTTCCATTTACAAAAATATTTTATCCTTAGATCTTGTACTTTTTTTATAAAAAAGTACGTTCAAATATTATTATTATTATTTTTTTTTTAAAAAGAAAATAATTTTTAAAGTTTTGCATCTGTGCGAATATATATATACATACATTTAACAACTCTTTAATTTTAGCTTTTAGTTTTTTATTTACGAACTTAAAAAAATTTTTATTCTAATTTTAAATTAATGTAACGGCATATACCATTACAATATATATATATCTTTTAGTCCTTTACACGTAAGAAGTCTGCTTGTAGCAGTGAAACCATTGGCAGTGCTTTAGAGTTTATTTTCTTTGGCTAATCTGGTTTGACAATTTGGGGTTATTTTTATTATTTTATTGACTAGTTTAGCTTTAGGTCTTTAATTTAAATATATATATATTGTAACAAGGCACACAAAGATGCTGCATTGGAACAGGTTTTGGAATCAAAGGTTACACAAGTAGGTACGATAATACCTATGAATTTTTCACAAAGTAAGAGTCCTCTTATAGACAACATAATAACAAATTATAATTACTAAAATACAAGGTTGTTATATCAAATTAAATCTTATATCAGGTTTTGTTTTTACTTTACCTAAAAGTTCTTTTACAATTTTAAAATCTCATTTTAGATTCTAAAATATCTTTACCTCAAGATTTAAATTCAAAATGCACTTAGAACAAATGTTAATGGTAATATACTTCCAACTATTAAAATAATTGCTATTCAAGTTATACCTTGTATTCTTTTCTTACTTTTATCCTTACCTTTTATATTTTCAAAGATACAGAAATGAAATGACACATTAATGGAGTATTGAACTACTTAAATAATATACAGCTAACAAATTCAAACATTTCTAAATATTTTAAAATTCTTCAAATACACCTGGGTCTCGTTTTATGCGATAGATAGGTTCCTCAGAAAACACACACAAAAATAGACATAACTTACCTTGAAAAAGGGGGAATATGGACTGTGATTTTTCAAAAATCGCATAAAAGCAAAGCACCAATGTAAAATTATTTTAAAATTCGCACAAAAAAAATAAGGAAATAAAATATGACTAATAAAAAATTTCAAATTTGGAAAAAATTGATACAAGACAAAATTTTTTTAACTATAATATTTAATTTTATTCAAAACAATATATTTTTATGCATAATTTACAGTAATTTACATTTTGTTTTAATTATTATCTCTATTTGCCGATAAACAGGTTCATTTGCAAACTGGTAAAAAATCAGATTCTTTACAAGAGGAAATACAACTAGCGCCAACTTCACTCTCATGTTGTGTTAATGGTTTTCTGGTGACAACATAATTAGTAATTAATCTAACAACTAAAAATTACATTCTTATTTTTGTCTTTAATTTTTTAATTTTCAATTCCGTTTAAAAACCAAATTTCGTTTCACATCACATTAATTTCAGGTTGCCTTAAGTAATTTTTAAATTGTTAATGACAATTAAAAATCAGATTTTAATTTTTAATTGTCAAATTTAATTGTGCCCACTGCTATTACTCACCTTTTAAAAATAAACTTGCAGACACTAAATGATTAATAATTGATTATGTACTTTTTTAAAAAGCAAAAACAGAATGTGATTTAAAATGCAAAATTAACACGCACAATGTATGAACAAATTTACATTATAATCTTGTAAAACTTAATGTGGGTATACATAAAATGTGGAAATCATGATTTTAATTTCATTATTGCATAAAATCTTACTATTATAAAGCACTGAAAATATTGAAATTACTAAGATGAAAGTTGAATTCCAATAATGTGCTATTACTTTCAATATGACATAAGTGCACGAAATTTATTATTTAAAGTAATAACGCATTATCGGAGCTCAACTTCCGAAAAAACATGAATCATGTAACTTCAAAATCGCGTTAAATAAATCCGCGTAAAATGAGACCCAGGTGTATAACAATTTCATTTTTACCAATTATAAGTTACAAAAATTTCTACCAAATTACTAATCAGGAAACTAAAATTTTGCTACTTGGAAGCCAAACATATTGACTTTATCATAACATTCAATTTGAAAGCCTTGCCAACGAATCATTTTTTGGTAAATCATAGAAATTTCTCAAAAATAGAACCACTTTGTAGCTTACATAAAGTGGCAGATGAAACTATTGGACATATTTTACTGCTTTCCCCTTTTTAAGTCCTGCTAGACAAAATATCATAACCAGAATACTGTCAGCTAACATGAAAATTCTAAGAATCAAGGATGCTATAAAGATTGGTGTTTTTACTGCAATTAGAATGGGAATGTTCCTGCTTTATGCCATGTGGTTAACTAGGAATTATTTTGTTTTTAAGCAAGGAAGTAAAGAACCATGAGAAGAGTGTAAAAAAAATTTTCAGAGGACTATGTTCAGGGATCACTTATTACTGCTGGAAAAGCTCTTTGGGGACACTTGGGGACAACTTAGGCCACTGAATGAAGAGCCTATCCTCAGGCATGCTAATTAAAAATTAATTCAAGATTTAAAAATGGTCCAGTTAGTTGGAGAATGACAAAGGATAACAGCCAATCAAAGTATGGACTGCACAGTGATCACTGGCTAAGTCACTAAATGAAGAGCCAGTTGTTCTGATATAAAACTAGTTATATAATAATTATAGACTAAGTTTGAACGATGAGCTTCTTGCTCTGATCATGAAATTAATTTGTCATAATAATAAGTAATGTATCAAACGGGTATATTTTCTAATTTGGAAAATTATTTACTAATGATTGTTATAATATGTGTAACAAATCCAAACAAATGTATACCAACAAGATTCATATTATAATTGTATGTGTATTTTCCTTAATAAAAAAAAATTCCATATCTTCTGAGGCAACTTTTAATAAGCAATAACATGGAACAATGCAGTAGGCAGTAAGAATATCTTTTATGCTACCAACTATGTTACAAGTGCACTTGAATAATGCAGGTAAAATAAATAACAATAGCGAAATGAATGAATAAGCTATATGTGACTATTGACATGTACTTTATAAAATAATTAATAATGAAAACTTTAGTAAGGTAGATTTTCTGAGAACCAAATATGATAATGAAATAATGGCAATGGAACAGAAACATATTTAATTAATAATAAAAATTCTTTGTAGCATATAATAATATCTACACAATAGAATATTTATTTACAATAAGCATTATATTTTTTTAAAGAAATGATATATTAGAATAATAAAATATTATTAAATTTTACACATAAATGTCTCTTTCCATAAATCTTCCCTAAAAAATTTAACAAGCAAGTATTATCACCCAAAAGTTTTTACTTTTATCTAATATGGTCTTTCTTTAAAATATTATATATACAAAGTAAAGTCCTACATCTATATACCTATATTCAGGCCATCAATAAGATATTATATCATTTACATAACTGAAACAGGTTTGAAAATCAGTGCGAATACACTTCTATAGGCTTTAGGAAGAAAGCAAAAAATTATACTATGCAAGATAATTACACTAATATAACAATAATGACACCTGTGATGGAGTGAGAAAATAAATATGCTCAACATCCACAATATACTTAAAGTTCAAATTGCAGCAAGCAAATAATATACTATAGAAAGAATATACTTTCAGATATTATAAGCTACCAAAATACGCATTATATTAAATTCCAGACTATGTGGATAGAAAGAAATAAGAATAATTAAAAATACAAATAGGCACCCAAGAACTATGTGCAGCAGGGCCAACAAAAAGCAAGCCATGCTCTCATTTATAGAGAAGCTAAGTATATATAAAAAAATAATATACTATCCACATAAAATTGCCTAAACTGATAAATATTTCTATTCTCCTAACCTTAATAGGTTGATTAACAACACAAAAGACAAATTACAAAAAGGAATACACATCACATGTAGTATACAAGATTTCATGCAACAGCATAGGCTGTGTGGCTGTATAATATGGAAAATCTAGATCTAATATCTGAACTAAATTAGTGCAGCATAAATATTTATATAGACATAGTAAAAACAATCCAGAATATAAGTCTGTTTTGGAATCATGAAAAACAAGGTCAAAGAGATGTGGTTAATTGCCAACCATGGAAATGTAATAAACAAAAGAGAAAACAGTGACCAATTAATTAACCAATGGAATATTTAAATAAAAATGCATGCACAATTACATTACAGTATAAATAAACCAGAAACAATAATTAATTTAAGAAATCTATGATTAAACCAATAAACATCACATAATCACCATTTCTTATGCTTGCTCACAACTGCCATTAAAACAGGCATAACTCTCCATATGTATTGCCACTATTGGATGAGTAGGCACTGGATGGGGATTTTATGCCCAAGCCTTCCGGCATCCATTGATTACTCTGGATTGCACTGAGTGGCAATACGTATGGAGATTTTCGCCTGTTTTAATGGCAGTTGTGAGCAAGCATAACAAATGATGATTATGTGATGTTTATTGGCTTAAAACCAATCCTGCCTAATAGGATAGTGGTGGTATGGTTATTAAAAAACTAAAGACACCAAAATGTATAAGTACTGAACTGAGTTCAGACCTATATGACTATATAAGCTACTGAGCTTGGATTGAAAATATTATGGTATTTTTAATTTAAGACTCATGGTTTTGTAGTTAAATAGAGATAAAAGGTGGCTTTTGGAGGGTTGCATTAGATCCTAAAATCTAAGTGCAGTGCTCTCAGATCCAAGGCTCCTCACTGATGAAGGCAACAATCCAGAAACTGATCTGAGGATATTGGATGAGTAGACACTGGATGAGGATTTTATGCACAAGCCTTCTGGCATCCATTGATTACTCTGGCTTGCACTGAGTGGCAGTACATATAGAAAGTTTTGCCTGTTTTAAATCTATGATTATGGTGAACATCACCAAAAGTGCACACAGTTTTAAGTTATGAAAAAAAAAAAGAATCCATTTTGTTATGCAAATGAATGAACATTTTCAAATTGGAATTGCATATAGAAATGAATTTAAAAAACCAATATTACTATATACATAATATATATTTCTCATCTTCAAGAATTACTATAAATACACCATAATTTTTATAAACATCTATTTTTGTACATATGTATTTTTTTATTTAATTAATATTAAAAGTTATATGTAAAAGTTTTTGTAAAGTTTTGACAAGAAAAGAACTAAGATTTTTTGGAAATAAATGTTAGATGTTTAAAAGATTATCAATTGAGTGAATAAATTGTCTAAGAAAATAATTGTTTGGCTATATGAACGATTTTCTTTATCAGATTTCAAAATTATTTTTAATTTTTTAATAACTTTTTATTCAACTGTATTTTTTGATCAAACCCATCGTTTGATTGAAGTATTGAGTAACAGAAACTAGACAAGTAAATTTATTTTATTTTTAATATATATATTGTGATCTTTTTCTTTACTCATCGTTTTAAAAAAGAATTTAAATTATATACAATATTCAAAATTTTAAATTTATTACCTACATAAGTGTATCTATATTGATTTTTGATGGAGATAATATATTATAAGCTTAAGTTGTTTATATTAAAGTAAGATTTGGTTGAGCTAATCAATAGACATATTTATAAAGGTCATACATAGTTTAAAAGTCCTATTATTTCAATTCTAATTTTTTATTAGTTATTCATCTATTTAAATCATAATGATTCATTTTATAATATTTAATAAACCTATCAATAGTTATTTTATGAAAATTTATTTAATTTTTATTACAGTGGTTCTTTAAAAGTCGGCAGAATTGTATCTATTAAAAAGATAAATATATTTTGTTTCCTTAGGGGAAATAATATTTTAATTGTTTTAATAAAAAATATTTTTAAAAATATATTTAGTAGAAATAATATTGTCTTTTAACAAAAATTATTAAATATATGTATTTGATTTTAAATATTTAATTTGTACAAAAAATAATAAATTATGTTTACATTTAAAAGCAATTATATTTAATATTTTTAGACAGAAGTTAATTTATGCAATAAATCTCTAATAAATTAATAGCTAATGACCAATGAAATTGATTTAAGTAATAATCTGAATTTATACTCTCTGCAGGGTAAAAGATTATGAATAGATGACATAGAAAGAAAAATTGATTCACAATAGGGGCTTACAAAATTGATAGCAATTAGACTTTTAAAAGTGAAACTAAAAACTTTTATAATATATGAATTTTTTCTAAAGTACAGGCTTTTTCATACCTGCACTCCAATATGTAATATATAGGGGGGTTGAATTCAGACTTTCACACGACCCTCAACTATCCACGCTATCTCATACTGCTGACACACTTGATCACATACATCTTTTCGTCATGTGTGTGATCAAGTGTGTCAGCAGTATGAGATACCTTGGATAGTTGAGGATTGTGTGAAAGTCTGAGTTCAAAAACTTTTATAGTGTTTTGTTTTAAATAAGTAAAAGTAATTTTTCAAAAACGAAACACTGATATACAAAAACGTTTTTATGGTATTTTAAATAATAATGAAATAAAAATTACAATTTTCTTCACCTAGAGCTAATAGCCAGTCTTGAATATTGAATTATGCTCAATCCATGTTTGTTCTTAAAAGTACAAGAAAATACCAGCATTATTTTGAGAAAAAGATGAAATCTAATTATTTGAGTTGCATAGCTGGGTTTGAAGACATGTAGGTGTCTGAAAATTTCAGGTTTTTTTACTCAATAGATAACTTTTAGTTAAATGCTGGCTTTGGGTTGATGTTTTTAGATCTAGTGTCTGAACCTGTTCTAGCACCTCTCTGAGGAGTGCCAGAGCTCGAAACCATGGTCAGAGGTTTGGGAGGGGGTCCTGACAGAGATATTTTAAATGCTTTCTCTAGCTAAGCATTTATCACAAACCTTGTTGGGGAATTGGCAATCCTCATGGTTTATAACTTACAAGCTTAAGAGAATAGGGTCATGTGATCTATGACTTTTATTTTGACTAATTATCAGCATATTTATAGCATTTACAAATTGGAATATGTAAGAAATTTTTTTTTCTCTAATATTAATAAATTTAACAATTAAGAGAAACTTACATTTAGTTAAAAGAGGCATTTGTCATAAATTTCTTCAACTAGTAATTAGGAACTTTTTTAAAAATAAAGAATTATAATAAGATAGAATAAATAGTTATAATAAGATAGAATAAATAGTGTGCTGAAGTGAAGTTAAAATTAAATAGTAAGAAATACTAAGTACTTTTGAAAGCAAAAAATCAATTTTCTATAATTATTGATGTGTGTACATAATGACAATATGAAAATTATTAAATAACATTGGCATACACTAAATTATATGTATTTTGTTTATAATGAGTTTCACGCTTACCTTAAGTGAAGAGAAAGAGTTATTAATTCAATAAGAATATTGAAGAAAATATAAAGTATGATATCCTAATAGACTAGAGATATTAAAGATAAATCTTTGTCAAATTATAAACATAAAATAGACTAGAAATAAATAAGAAGTTTATAATACTATAAATTAATATTTATATTGGAATGAATATTTTTAAAAATAATTAAAAGTCCCAATTATAAGTGCTCAAATGGAGAAGATAAGGATCCAGTGATAAACTTTAATTGAGCTCAAGAACTTTTGAAGAGGAGGAAAAAATCTTTATTTGTTGTGTATTTTTTTTTCTTCATCTTAAAAAATTGTATTTGTAAACAATGTTTGCAAGCAAAAAAAAATGGAAACTTCTACCAGCATTGAAGTTATACCTGCAGACCATTACTATGGAAACAATAAAGAAGTGTGACTAGAAATTAAAAAAAAAAAAAAGATTGAAAAAAAAATTCCAATCGAAGTTTTTTTTTTTAGAATTAAGTATTTTATTACTATATAGTTAACTAAATTATAAATTTTAATGTTGTTTTAATACATTGTACAGGCTTAACATCTGTATTTATATATGTAATATATGTGGGATTCGAACTCAAACTTTCACACGACCCACAACTCTCAGTGCCATCTTATATTGCTGACCCACCTGATCACACACATGTTGATTATTTATCTTCTCAACATGTGTGTGATCAGGTGGGTCAGCATTATAATGTTGTTTTATAAAAATTTAATTTTAAGATAACATTGGATCTTAAATGTATATAAAATAATATGTTAAAAAAAATTATTTTATGGAAAAACTTAAAAAGCTGAAAAACAGTAATAGGTAACTAAAGGGTATTTATGCATTTTATATGTCTTAAGATTAATCATTAGTTTTAAGAAAAGAGGTCTATATCCAATTATTAATTTATAAAATTGGAATGTATTTCTAGGGGATAAAACTCATAATTGTTATGAATTAATAAAAAAGGATATATTATCAAAAAAATCGTTATGTATGAGATATGTATAAAATTCTAAAAGAAGTAATGATACAGTATGAATGTAATAATGGAAAATATTGGAATTTGATGTCAAATTATATAAATGTAAAGTGAATATTATGACGTTTGTCATGAGTAGAGCTATTATTTGTTTTAGCAAATGATCAATTGTAGGTATAAATTTTAAAAGTAAAAGAGATAAAACTTATATGCTGAGATTGAAAATCCGATCTATACTGATGCTAAAAGTTTAGAAGTTCTAATAAGATAAGTTTGCAATGCCCGGATAATATACTGTAATCTGGATGAAGTAATAGTATCTGTGATGTGTATACTCTGATGGAAACCCATAGTATCATAGGAGAAAATGTGAGTTTTATAATAAAATAACTATACTAATCCATAAGAGCTTCAGAAGAAAGCTAGGATGTTAATGGTAGGATCATTTAAAGAATAATGATCACCCAAAGATTATATTTGTTTACATATATAATATAATTAGCCTCCATTCCTCTTATATAAAGCTGTATAGCAAATTAGTTTCTTATACTGGATATTATCTTGATAATAAGTTTGTAGGAATTTATAATTTTACTTCCTACAGTTAATATTGACAGTTTAAAGAAGCAGAAGACATGACCATACGCAAATCAAATACAATAGATTTCCAAAATAGAAGCAAAAGTTCTTATTCTAATGGGTGGTATGAGATCATTGCTAGTGGGGATTGTAAGAGAAGTATGTGTGAGCAGTGTGAGAGAGGAATGCATAATTAAAAAATGTTATTCTTGATTCATTTGATTATTTAAGGTATAGTATTAGTATTATAAATAATATAAAATATATAACGTCAATCAGTAAATAATAAGCATATATTGATGTAGGAATGTTAGAAGTGAATTATATTGAAATTATATTAATTTATATATATATAAGACTAAAATAACTGACCACTGAAATGTTATTGTTTAAGAATAAAATTGCTTAATATTTTTTTTGCTAAAATTTATGATGTATATAAAACATAAATTACAATAAGAATTAAAATATTAATTATATTAAGTAATTCTAGTCAGGATATTAAAGATTATGGATCTAATATAAAACCATGAAAAAATGGTATTTATTAATTTTTATTTTCAATGTACAAATGTAAATATGCTATTATAATAATGTATAGCCAAAATTATTGTTTACAAAAATATAAATATAGGGGATTTGAACACAGACTTTCAAGTACCCTTTACCTATCCACACTATCTCATACCACTTGTATACATGACCACAATCATGTAGAAAAGATAAATAATCACAATATACATATTTCATGCTGAACCAGAACTCACCAATGGGTCCAGATTATCATCTCCCACACATACATATATAATCAATGCTTAGTTTATATTAAATAAATCTTCATACTTTAATGCCACTATTTCAAATCTTACACATTAAACCTGCATCATGCCCACCCCTCTTCTATGTATTTAAATGAATAAGATCCTATATGTGAGGGGTCAGAGTGACTTGAGGTCAACATGGGCATGGCAACAATATTGGCATCAGCATGGGATTTGGACTTTTCATCATCAGATTTTCAATGGTATGGATGGCTGAAGAGTTGGGAGTTGGAGTAGATTAAAGCCTGGCCATTAAAATATGAAAATTTGCTATCTTAATATAAACTGAGCACTGATTATATATATGGGTGGGAGATGATGGTCTGGACCAACTGATGAGTGCTGCTTCAGCATGAAATATGTATATTAGAGATTATTTATATTTACTACATGTGTGTGATTATGTGTATCAGTAGTATGAGATAGTGTGAATAGTTGAAGGGTGCTTGAAAGTCTGTGTTCAAATCCCCTATATTTACAATTAACCTTCAGATATATGAAGAATGCCTGTATTTCAAATCTTGTTTATATATATATATATATATTCATGTTGTAAATAAATATTTGTGTTAATTTAAACTAACTTATTAGTGTGGTTTTTGTTTATGGAATCATAAATCTCACAATGTCATATCGGTAAGCACATACCATAATTTAAAATTATCATATGAAATTCATCGATTGGATATTTTTAGATGTAAAATTATAATAAAGAATTTAAATATAAATAATTCAATTATTGGTTAATTTGAATTGATAGTTGAATATAAATGATATTAAGTTATTTTTACTTCATGTAAAATATAAGTATTTACATGATTATTTGAATGTTTAAGATCTAGAGTTATTATCCATGTAGAGCATTATGTAAATTCACAATATAATTTAATAACTGTAACCCAGGCTTATTATATACCTGTATCTGTATATGTAATATATAGGGTATATGAGAACAGACTTTCACACGACCCACCACTCTCCACTCTATCTCATAGCACTGATACACTTGAACACATATATGCCGAAAAGATAAATAATCACCAATATACGTATTTCATGCTAAACCAGCAATCATCAGTTTGCCCAAATTACCATCTCTACATATATATATAATCAGTGCTCAGTTTATATTAAGATAGAAAATCTTCATACATTAATGGACAGGTTTCAATTTATTCTAACCTCCAACTCTTCAGCTATCTATACTATTGAAAATCTGATGGTGGAAAGCCCAAATCCCATGCTGATGCCAATGTTGTTGTATTATTTGTTAAAATGATTATATCCTAACTAGTATAACATTTAAGTTATATGAAATTATTAAGATAATTTTTGATGTTTGTTTGGAAAAATGAATATAATGGGTCAATGTTAAAAAGAATCAATAGGGTTAAAAATTAATTTATATAGTATTAGGTTTTGTTAATACTATGAGTTTTGATTATTAACACATGATTATTCTGTTTAATGGTTGTCATGTGTGAAAGTAGATTGTGAAGTGAGAAAAGTATTTTATAAATTATTAGTACCATGCGGTTTATTAATTTATTTATTATTATTTGTGTGTTGTTAAAGTTATAATTATTATTAAAGATTTGTGTGATTACTATTTATAAAAAATAGTGTGATAATTATTTGGATAATTGGATTTCAATAAAATCCCACTTGCTATTCAATTATCTAATTGTTATTCATTATTATTATTTTTATTAAAAAGAATCGTCATTATCCATTATCCTTGAAATATTAATAGAATAGATCAATAATTAATTCAATTGATTTAAGTTTTTTATTTTAAATTTATCATTATTATGGTTTATAATAATTTTATGTTAAGCATTGTATATTATAGAGAATTTTCCTAATGATTATTATAGGATGATAGTTGGAGGGTTTCTATAACAGCAATGCCATTGTAAAGTATATTTTATATGTATTATAATATTGAAACCTCTACGTTTGTGATCATTCCTGTTATTCTATCTTATGTCTGATTATAGAGTCTCATCACTTCAGTGTATTGTGTAATATGAATTAGGTTGTTACATTTTGGGAAGGTTACAATATATATATATTATTAAAAACCAGTCAACCCTTAAACAGTTCCAACAACAATAACAATCAACAATTTCAAACTGTTGTCAAGGCAACCTTTAACAATAAAGGTAGAATTCACCTTTATTAATGGTCTAATGTTCTTATATAGACACTAAAGATTGCATATATATATATATATATATAACTGTTAGAAACCAATCAATACTTATACAATCCCAATATAGATAACAATCAACAATCACAAACTGTTGTCAAGGCAACCTCCTTTTAACAATGAAGGTGGAATCCCGCCCCCCAAACATTAAAATAAAACTAATAATTTCAGTGCATAACACTATGCTGAAATAAATATCAAATCATCACACATGATTAAGAAATACAGCATTTCCCTCTATAAAATAAATACTAATTACTTAATTTGCTTGTTTTTTTCTTTGTTTATTTGTAGAAATCAGTCACGTCACGTGACCTATATTGCTTGCATTACCGATATGTAATATAATAAAGAGCCTGCTAATAGTTCTAACCAAGCTTATTTATTTTATTTTTTATGATAAATGCTACAAGAAAAAATATATGAAGCCTTTATCTATGATGGTCCCCATCTCCAGACCAGTTTTAAGCTATGGCTCTTATCAGTGAGAAGTTAGGACATTGTTTATTTAAAAAAATAACTTTTTTGCTATATTATTTGGATTATTTTGAATGTATTTATAATATCTATGTTTTTTTTTCATTTTTTCAGAGATATTAAATTGTTTTTATACACATGTTTTGCATTTGTTTAAGCCTTTGGAAAAGACAATAATAAATAATGAAAATGTTGTGATGAAGATATGTTCTGTTTTTATTTTTATAATATAAATTGGGGATTCAGTAAACAATGAATGGAGATTTTTTTTTAAATGGTAGTTGGAAATTTATTACATATTGTTTGAAATATGATATAATTGGGGTAGAACTGCCATAAATATACCAAATTGCAGTAGAATAAATTAGTTGATATGGTTTTGTGTTTTTTATAAACATAATGTATTTGAAGACATTTTTTTTTAAAAAAAAACAAACAAACCTGAAATTAATGTATTTTTCAAATTATCAATTTCACAAGTAAAGCATAAAAATAAGATTGTGTTAGACTAACATTCCTCAACCTATGGTTTATGATGAAATATTGGATCATGCAGAAATTTTTATGGATATAGAAAAATTATAAAAACCATAGTGATCAGTAGAATTGATACATTAAGAGAAGATGCCCAACAACATGTAATTCATTATTATTAATTTATTTTTTAATTATTCTATCGTTTATTTTTTTGGCATAAAATTATACTTCTGTTAATTATTTTATTTTTTTCTTTCAGAAAAAGATTGCAATAAATATAATTCAAACTTTTTTAATAATTTTTATTTTTTGGAACAGTCACTATTGCCTAATTAACATATGAGCAACAATTAGCCTAAATGTAAGGAGGTCCTTTCATAACAATTCTTTCCATTTTGTTAAGTTGCAAAATATGTTATATAAAATTTGGGACATGTTAACAGTACAAAAACATTGCTTGGGTAATAGGATAAAAGATTGAGAAATGCTGTATTACATTACTTTCGTCATATAATTTTAGTTGTACATTGTCTAAAAAAATTCAAACTTTAGTTAAACTTCCAAATATAACCAACTGTGAGAAATAGCACACAGATGACTGTATAATTCGTTTTATGTGTTATTATTTTCCTCCCTTATTCAGGTTGTTTCTGTCCTGACTAGTGACAATATGAGCAAATAAGTAGAACCTGGACCTTTAGATTCATGAATATTGAATTTAAGGTGATGTTCTATCCATCTACATTATTTTGTCAGTTGATTAGATTATCATAAATTTAATAATCATGAATTTAAAATTTCAGGTTCACTTTCCATGCACATACTGTCATTGTCTAAGACAATATTACAGTGTGGTATTACTAACAGTTGAATGTATTTGTAATCTAAATAAAATTTGAAAGTTTTTAGAGGCATTTCACAATTAATATAGTTCAACTTTTGATTACTAACAAAATACCATCATAACGCCGTTTCAGATATAAAAATAATATAATTTATTTAGAAAATAAACCATTGGTAAAAAATTAAATTAGCAAAGAGAGCAAACATAATTACATCACAAATTGAATTAAAAAATCCAAGAAGTGCATAAAAGTTTTTAATTCCACAAAGTACTAAAAATTAGTTACAGTTACTGTGAGAACAATATTTTTACTAAATCATTCATTTAATTAAAAGAAAACATATTTAGACCCTGATTATCATTATATGGTGACAGCTAGCATTTTCATGTTGCACCACTGGGTGGCGCTATAATTCTAGATCTTTTGTCAGTGGTTTAACTATGGGATTTGCTATAGCTTTAGTTATTTTAAATTTAAAATAATAGTTTTGATTACTTGAGTTATTTTTTATAAAATACTATCATGTTTTCCCAAAAATAAGACCCAATCTTATATTAATTTTTGCTCCAAGAGGCACTGTAAGGCTTATTTTGAGGGGATGTCTTTTTTTTTTTTTTTAAATGTCATAGCATCGGCCGGGACGCGAACCCGCAACCCGGGCAACTGCCTGCTAATGCAAGGCAGTTGCGCTGATCTCTCGACCACCAATGCAAGACCAAGTATAAAAATATTCATTTATTCAAATACTTTTTTTCTTTACAGAAAGTTGTAAGATTCTTACCCCAGGAGCCATCCACAATTCCCTTCTTTTGCTCACTAGAATAGTTCTCTTATCTGGCAGTCAAAATATTATTCCATTTAAATCTGCCATTAATTCAAGTGTTAATTGAAGACTTATGAGACAAGAGTGTTTTCAAAACTGATTACAGCTAAAAATAATTGATCCACTCAAAAGCATAAAAAATTCAGAAAATGTTTTTTCTGCACATGTGCACATTAATTATGTTCATTACAACATATGGTGTATTGATTTATGAAGATTCATATATGACCCAATCTCATCCATCCATTATCAAGTATTCAAATTGTAAACACTTTCCAAATTATTTACAATAGCCTGCTTGGGTACTCTTTTTAAAAAAAATTTTTAAGAGAAAAAAAAATCTGATTTGACTTTAAAAATCACTTCCATTATTTTAATAAATTTCTTTCACGAGAAGAAAAAATATTTAATAAATCAAACTAATTTTTCTATTTGTATTTTTATATTGGACTATTTCCATCATCTAATATGAGTATTGAATATCTTTAGAAAAATTTAACTTTTACTTAAATATTCCAAATACATTCAACTGTTAGTAATAGCATTTCAAACAGGTTAGTATATGCACAACATTTCAATATGTATTATTCTCCTCTCTTCTTCACGTGTTGCTGGCCTGTCTAGTGACCATAGTAGCATTGAATTCGAACCTGGACTCTTAGATTTTTAAGTATTGAATTTTAATGTAACACTCTAACCAACTGTGCCATCCTGCCAAAGGCAACAGTCAGTAGAAATTTCATATACTTATCTACGAGGTTCCTCCTGATTTCTCCCCTTTTTCCTAAGATCAAAGTTGATTAGTGGTTTTCATACATTATAAATAGTCAAACTAGGTTAGCTTATGGGATTTTTTGCCATTGTCATGTGAACAGTTTCTTTGTATCTTTTTTATCCAATATTTTTGTATTTTCCCAATTGAACATATGTTCGTTGGCATATACATGGTCTGCTACCTTAGACACAACTAAAACACCATCATCACAAACCTTCAGGAAAACATTAATGTTTCTATTATTTTAAATATTTAAGAACTATCATACTGAAATTCTAAAATTAAATCTAAGTATTAAATATAAATAAAATAAGGACCTAAAAATATATAAATGAAATGATAAATTGTCCGATATACTAACTTGTGGTAAATTAATTGTTTCTCTATATGGGTAGAATTAACTTTTGAAAATAGTCAATGTGAAAATATAAAAGAACCATGTAATTTATTTTACCATTTATTTAAAGCATTAATGTCAACAGTATTGTTTATTTGTTTGTTCATTACTTGATAAGTCAATACATCTATCATATATTTCAATGGGCAAGCAAGAGCCATCTATTGAGCTGCCAATCTTAACTAGGGCTTATATTTGGAGTAAAGCTTATATTATAAGCATCCTTAAAAATAATGTGCTTATTTTTTTGGTTAGGTCTTATTGACAGGGAAACATGATACAAAAGGATTTCCATTACCAAGTAGGTAAATGGAGAATAAAAGAGTTTGGTGATTTAATCTCATGAATGACCAGTTTACATAAAAAGTATCAGATGTTTTTATCATTCGAGTATCAATTATCAGAAGTTTTACAGTGTCCCAATGGTAGGAGTTCATATTCTGTTTTGAATCCTTTATTTTTTATTCATTGTTATAAAAGTAAACATATATATAATATAAATAAATATTTGTATATTTTCAAACTTATTTAAACGTTCTGTGCATAACATTTATCATAGAGACTTACTTTGGTTTTAATTGTAAAACAAATTATTTTATTTTCATAATTTTCATCATAATGTTTCAATATTAGTCTTTTCAGATAATATATGTTTCATGTTTATTTTCTAAATAACAGTGGGATAATTACTGAGTGACAAGGCAATACCTGTGGGCCCACACAGTCCAGAAGCCCATAAACTTGAAAATCTACAAGAAGGCAATGAAAATATATTTACATTAAAACAGTTATTAATTACATCTTATAAATTTCTGTCTTAGTATATAATAACATATATAAGTGATTTAACCTGCTGAAGAAGAAGCTGTCAGTAGTAACAAAACAATTAAATTAAGTTAATCTAGGTCTAGTACTTTCGAGGTTTTTCCTCATATTCATGGCCAAAATAGGTTATAAACCATTGTTATAATGTTACTAAATAATAATGTATGCAAATGCGTATGCAAATTAATTTGTCCATTTTCTTGAAATAGCAAAACACGTGTCATGTCTATAGATGGCATTGTTATCATTGATAATAAAATATGCCTCCTTGATCTTTCTTTTACAATCATTGGCTTCGAAGCACACCATCTTGGGGTTGCAGGGCTCAAACACAGCCAACTCTAGATTCAGGGGTGTGCAACCTGTGGGTTGTAACACTGCAAAAAGTCACAGTAAAATTGTTGGGGCCATAAAAATTTTGAGAAGTTCTTATGTTGGATAATAAATTTTTAATTAAAAAAAGAAAAACTTAAATACTATTAAAAATACATGTAAACTACTCAACTCATTATTGTGTATCCATCCACATTTGTGTATCAACACATCCTTCTTTAAATTTCAATCCGCTTTGGATAAAGAGTACATGTTAATGGTATTTGCTTACCTTTCTCTCATTTCTCTTGATAACTCACAGAGTTTTATTCTTTGTGCTAATATCCTCATTATGCTGGTATGGTGTACTACGTTCTTAAATGTAGACATTTTCTGAAACAGGCTAAAAAGGTTTTAATTGCTACAAATCAATAGATCTATTAAGAACCAAGTATTATTATACATTATGATACTTATTTTTTGTCCCAAGATTTACAATTAAATATTTTTCAAACCCTGTTTCTCATTTTATGTATATAATAGAAATTTATATTTTTAAATGGATAATAAAAAGTTAGGAATTCCATGGAAGCACAGACATCACACGAATTTGATTTTAAAAAACCTTTTTAATATATTGTGACCATCTGAATGGGCACAAGGAATTGAGATGCTTTGTATCTGCATCGAATAGTCATGTTATATTAAAAAAAAAAATGAAATAGCCTTAGAATTTTAAATTTTTTGCTGGAGATTGTTTGAAGCTTAGATATGGGTTGCTTATGCAGTTGATTGACCACTTTATAAGTATTCATTATTATTATTATGGTTAGTGAAGTATTTAATGCCAGAGAGAGGGGTTGTTATTATAGGAAATTTGGGCAGGAAAATGCAAAGTTATTTTATGTTAGTGTAATATTTGGTTGAATGGTTTCAAAATCCTTTATTCATTAATACTTATCCTTTTATCAACAATTAATAGCCATTTCAATTATATTTAGTTAGAATAGTTTAATATTTAGGTTGCAGTACATGTGCATGTATATATGTCTGTATTATGTTTCATTTCATTTTCATCTTTTAATAATGGTAAACAATAGTACGTGTACAATAAAAACATTTAAATTACAGTAATTATCTTAAATAATTTACCAAATATATATTTCTTTCCAATGATTAATAGATAGTTGAATCAATGAATTATTTTACAAATTAAATAAATTATTAATCATTTTTGTTTAATAGTAAATTAATATTCATTTTTCTTTCAAGTTTGTAAAAGCTATTTATTTTATTATTTTTGTCTTGATTTAATTCTAAAATCAAAATGATTTTTTTTAGAAAAGATTTTTTTGAATATTTAATTAACTTAGATAGAAAAGAAGCATGGGAGTAACCTTGTGAAGGGAAATGACCTTTTTGCTAAAGAGAGCTATTTAACAAAGATCTCCAGTGAAAAATTTGCATATTATGTAAACAGTGGCTCATTATTGTGAAAATTAAAAACCAGTTGCTGAAGTCAAATTGTTTTTAAAAAGGACTTTGGAGTAAAACTTCGAAAGGATCTTAAGAAATTCTTTATGGGAAAAGTTAACTAGAATGGAATTCTAAATTTTAAAAAGGTGCACAGTTTACTTTGCTCTCCTCGATTTAAACATTTTGAATTAACCTCTTTATAACTATTGCTCTTTTAAAAATGTATGTTGAAAATGTTCAGTCTACACTACTTCATTTAATTGTCATTTTAAATAAAAATAAATTGCATGAATATTATTGTTGTATCACTAACCAACGTGTGTATTTTAATATATCTGGGAAATGCATGCAGAACTATTTTAAAGAATATATTTTAATTCTTCACTATTTTCCGTGTTGTGTTTTTGTGAGGATTAGACATAAAATTAAGGATATACATATTTTGATAAATCATACCATGTTTGAATTCATCATAGAGAGATAACAGTATTTATTTATCTGGTATTTCTGGAAATAATACATATTTTAAATGAAGGTAATAAAATGTGAGTTACTTCAAATTAAGTATTTGCTTAAATCGAATGGAAGAATAGAAATGTGGGTAATTTTTGTTCTCTTTGATAAAGATGGAATATAAAACAAAGTATTATTAATTGTGGAATTACTAAGGAACCATGGTATCTTAATTGACAATATTTAAGAATAAACCATGCATATAAGAAAACTACTAAGAATAATTACGTATTTAATTTAGCACTATAACAGAGAGTGTCTTATATTTTCAGTATAATAAAGGAGAAATTAATTGCTTGTGTGCGTGATTTGGTACCTCAAATAGATATGCTATGAACATTGGAGGTGCTGGGTCAGATTTAAGTTATGATTATATTTTTTTAAGTTATCCTGCAGAAGTTTATTTTATTTAAATTCAGTTTGGAATGTGTCCCATATTGTTTCATAAACCCGGAGCAGAGCTTTGCAAGTGAACTTTCATTTCAAGTTACAAAACAAAAAATTTTTGTTTCTTTATTTTTTTTTTATTGCTTGTCATTATTAATGTATATTATTGACAATAGGCTTACTTATTATTATGTTTTATTGATAATTTGGGTTATTTTGATCTTCAAGACCGTCTCCGAAGCGTATCCAAAAGTGGAATATGCTGGTAAAAATTGATTGTGTAAAATAGGTCTTATTGTTCTTTTACAAAGGTAAAAGAAAGAAATATTTTTTAAATATATTATTAAAGAGGTTTATAATTATTTTGTATACTTTGTTATCTCAAAGTGAGATTTTTTTTTTTTTTTAAATCAACGAATGTATAATAGAAATAGTTTGCTAGATATGAAACAAAGTTCGTTCGTAATAATTATAACCATTAAATTTTAAAAAGTAACCTAAAGTTTATTCTAAATTAAAAGTTATACCTTGATGCAATATTTAATTACCATGTTGCCTGCATAGTGTGTAATTTAGAGTTAATTTTATATATACTTTTATTCGCGGGTGTGTGTCTGTTTTGCACAAACATGACATTTGTTTGATAGAAGTTCAGTTTGTGAATATTTTTATGTATAAATTTTAGATGCTGTCGTATTCTACTGAGTTGAATGGATTAGTATGTTATCTGTATATATTTATCTGCCAACGTGAATTTATAATGTTCGATATTTAGAAGAACTTTGAGAATGGAAAGAAATCTGAATGCATTATAATGCTTGTAGGGATAAAAGATTTTGCTTATTTAGTATATGTTTTTCCATGAGTAGAGCCTAGTTTATATTGTATGCATATGATTAAATGATATTTTCTGAAGTTAAGTGATGTTTTCTTAGAGCCCTGGTGATGAGGAAGAAGTTCCCACCAGTAGTGTATTTAGAAGTAGATGAATTATTGTAGAAGTGTTCAGTAAGAGTTTATCTGCTCCTCATGTAGATTTCCCTTATAACATATAGTCTGTATAATCATGAAAATATAGCTCTGTGTTAATTAATATGTGGCCAGATAAATTGTTAAATTAATTCTTGATGTAATATTTGTGTCTTATTTTATTGATGAATTACGACATTGTCCGAAATAAAGTAATTGTATGATATTTTCTTAATGAATGGAGAATTTGTAGAAAAGATTATTTTCTATCATTGTTGCTTGACACATGCACACACTCACACAGTATAAATAATATTGTGTATATAAAGTATAGAGTTATTGAAATTATAATGAGAAATAAATGTTTTGAAATACATTACGTTCATTTAAATAGAAGTATAAAGTTATTGAGATTAAAACGGGAAATAAATATTTTAAACTACAGTGTATTTATTTAAATAAAGGTTATAAATCATCAAATCATCAGAATGAACATGATTTTGTTGCTATGCATGAAAGGTATTCGTAATTGAAAGTGATTATTTAGTCAATTAGAGAAAGTTGCTTGGTTGAGAGCCAAATATAATTAATTTGATTTATTTTATTAATCAATGGTAATATCCTCTGAAAAATATTTTTTTTGTGTGTTAATAATATAACATGTTGTTTATTTAGTGTCATGTAGATGAAACATGTAGGCAAAGCATGTGTTCGAAGTCAGAATATTTAAATTTTGTTGTTAATTTGCTTTGATAATAGGGATAATCCCAAACTGATGCTTAAAGTTTATTTGATAATTTAAAAATCTGTAAGACAAGTAGTCCAATTGTAAATATCATGTTAAACCAAATTTATTTTATTGTAATAAATGATGTATTTTATTTGTTTAAAATCTTAAAACTGTGTCTGGAGTTATTATTGTATACATTCATGTTTTTCCATTTCCACACCTCCACATTTCATAAATCCATTATAAAATAGATATATTATTTTAGAGTTATAATATTAAATCTGCCGGTGTCTGACAATATTGTTTTCTTAATCCAAACATTACAAGGAACATTTGCCACCGGATAAACATATTAGAAGGGTTGCCAAGTTAGTATATTGGTTAGATGATGATATGAGATTAAAATACCCTATTTCTGTCATTATCTTATTATTGAAACACAGTAGAATATTTTAGTCAATTTGTTTCATTACATTTTATCATACTTTAGGATTATAATTTATGGACCAATGTATTTCATTTAATTCAACTGTGTTTGTTAAATTCCCTGAGATCTTATTGTTTATTTTTTTTGATTGGCATTAAAGTAAATGTTTAGATTGTGATATGCCAAGTCATAGAATTGTTTAGTATTATAATTATAGCAAGCTGATATATGTTATATTTGGATGAAGGAAGAAATTAAGTTTGAAGTATATTTTAATAGACTGTACCGATAAACATGATTCTTTATCATACAATTAATTAATAAAAGGGATTTACATTATATTTGGTGTTTGTAATATTTCTTCTTTCATTTATTTATCATTATATATCTTATGAACTGCCTATAGCCTCCCACCGACTGAGATGAACATAAACTTAAATATAGAGTCTCAATAATAGTTTTGTATTATATATCTTGTTATATTGTTCTATTCATTAATAGAACTGGTACCTGGGCATTTCGCTCATGTAATGTATATGAGCAGTGTTGGGAGTGTAGGTTATAATATATATTAATATGCAGGTTTTTTTTTCAAAAATCTTATATCAAATCATATGTACTGAAATATGATATAAAAATATATATTTAATAAATGTAATAATGTTCAAGGCTAAATGGGTTTATAGGTACTCATTAAAAATCAGTCAGCACCTAGATAATCCCAATGTCAATAACTGTTAACAATTTCAAACTGTTGTGGTATGAAAGGAGGTTGCCTTGACAACAGTTTAAAATTGTTGATTGTTATTGATATTGGGATTGTCAAAGTGTTTTGGTTTTTATAGATTAGATATATATTTGTATGTGCTAAAAGGACTTTTATTATTATTATCCTTATATGCTTATAATAGGATGGTAACAACATATGATGGGTCTCGTAAACTTTCAGTCTGAGTTTGGGGGGTCACAAGTTTAAAAAGGTTGTGCACCACTGTTCTAGATAATTCCTATATTTGTTATTTAATTACATTGATTAATTCATCAGGAATTTTTATAAAAACAGTTATAAGTACGAATTTGTAAAACTTTTTATATCGCGTTTTATCTAATTTTGTATTAAGTAACAATATTAAATTGCATTAAAAGCAAATATTTTTTTAAAAATCAAACTATAAAGAAATCTTAAAAAAATAAAGATATTTATAAACATGTGAAGTAAATTAAATGCATTTCCTTTTAATACCATTCCGATGTCATTATTTTTATTTTTAATGTTTTACCATTGTATATATGAAAGGGGAAGTAACTTGTTAATGCCTAACTTTTTAATCGTGTTATTATTTTAAATAAAAGACTATTTAATGCATGATTCAAAGATAAAGTTTTTTATTTTTTTAGAATCTTCAATAACATTATAATAAATTTAGAAAAAATATTTTAAAAGCTTTCTTATAAAATAAAAATTATATTTACTATTTTGAATTTTAAAATTTGAATCAATTTTCAGTTAATACATTATTCAGTTCACGATATATATATAAAATTGAATCTTTTTATTTTACTAAAATGCAATGTCTTTAGAATTCACCGTTAAAGATTTAACTTGAAATCTGACAAGATAATGATATTGATTATGTGTATATATTAAATTTATATATTTTTATTCATATTTAGTTTTAATAAAGAATGAAAATTAAGAGATTCACCTCTCACCATGTTGCTCCTGAATTTTCATTTTACCATGTAACCACTCCTTTGTAAACCTTTTTCTAACTGTATTTGTATCTGTTTTTTGATTAATAAACTGTCATCACTGAGAACAAAAATTAAGAGATTACATCCATGTTGACAGATATAACTTTATCTTTTTGATGTTGCCAGACAACTAGCTATAACTATTAATTAACAATTCTCCCAAGACTAAAGTTTTTTTCCATTAACTTATATCTCTATTTTAGAGGTTTATTGAAGTAAAAGATAACTCTTTCTAACCCAACTTTTACAAGGATTTAAATGCTGAAATAAATCAATACAATATTAGGATGTTCTGCTGAAACTGAAATACATTATATGATATGAATAAGATCTATTTTCTATATTTGAATTAAATTTGCAGTTGTTGATGGATATACATGACAGCAGTCCATATCTAAACAATACCAAACAGTTATAATTAATTATCTTACTCTGATGTCAAAACAACGTCTTTTTACAATAAAGGTGGAAATCCACCTGTATCATTGATCTAATGTATTTATAGAGACAATAAAGATGACAACATGAATGCAGAAAGTGAGATGATTAAGTCAAAGAAGTTTAAATGACCCTTGTTAAACAGGAAAATATAAGCTGTTCTGAAAGTGGACTAACAGTCAATTTTCACTTTCAAAGTATAGTGAAACTATGCATTACTTAGATGGTAAAGCTAATAAAACTCAAGACTAAATTGATATATAATAGCAAATACATGATTGCAGTCCACACCTAAACAATGTCAAACAATATCAATCAAGAATCTTATTCTGATGTCAAGACAACTTCCTTTTACAGAAATTACCATAACTTAATGTATATGTAATTAAGATGTATAAAGCCCTCTTTTCTAGGCTATGAGTGACTAACATTCTGTAATGTTAACAAAGAAACAAAAATAGAATGAGTAACTAGAGTGATTTTAACTTAGATTTATCAATCTTTATTCATCTCCATTCCATCTCAAACAAATCTATTTATTTTTTAAGTTTTTGATGTTTATAAGCTGACCCTTATTAACATTGGTAAAAAATCAGAGTAAACTTAATATAGCAGTTTATTAATATAATTTTAATAATTACAGAATTAAAAATCAATTATCCAATGGTGGAGACAGATATTCATTTTTATTAACCATATGGATGTGCTCAATAAAAATTTTCATAAGTGGATTTCTCTGAAACTATTAATTTTTATGTTATTGTAATGAATTTATGGTCATTTGATCAAAAAAATGTACCATATTGTGCTGCCATGTCTAGAATTATTTTCCATGTAAAAAATTAATATTTAAATTTAAAGCTATAACAATGAGATAAGGCAGGTTTTCAAGGTGCTAATTGGTTGTTTCTTATTTTCAACAAAAGAGAGTGATTAGACATTTCCAAGAATTTTGTTAGTGTTTTCCAAATGAAAATGTATGTTTTAGAGTATTTTTTTAATTATTTATTTGTGTGAAAATATAATTATTTTAGAAAAATAGTTCCGATTTTAGTAAAAATTGTTTACTTTTACACAAAAGTAAATTGAGAAAAAAATCAATGATGTAGGCTGAATTTTACAATAGGTTATGAAAAGTATGTTTTATATTGTCTGCTATATATTATTTTTATCAAATGGAAATGGAAATTTATTTTTGAATAATATTTCATTTACTTTAATAATCTGACACATTATTAATTTGCTTTTTAGATTCTAAGCTAAGATGAGTATAATTTTAGAAGACAAATATATTTTTATTGCTGATTCAAATTGACCAATCAAAAGTGTAGAACTTTAGGAATATTGTCAGTTAAGGGATGCAGAAAAGATTAAATCTTGTTTTAATATGAAATAGATGTTAATTAATATAAACATGAATTTAGAATAATGTAATGGCTTATTATTTAGAAAAGAAAACCACTTTTCTTTGAAACCAGGCAAAACTCTCCATACAGTAGTGCCACTCAGTGCAAGTCAGAGTAATCAATTTTAATAACAGTTATGAGCAAGCATAAGAAATGATGATCATCTGATGTGTAATGGTTTTTCACTCTTCTTTGAACTATGACATCATTTCCACTTAGATGTGACTCACTATTGTCAGCAAGCAAAAGGTTATAAACATCAAAAGCTAAAGAATATATAAATTCATTCTTCTCTTGTTTCTTTATTGAAATTCTGAACATTATTTATTCATATCCTGAAGAATATTAATCTATGCAATGTTTATATTAATCTCAATATTAATAAATTGTCAAAGGTCATAAAATTTAAATATATATAATATCTAATTAATGATTTTTTTTATTTTATTTGTATTCTTTTATTATAGTATACACATTTTTTATGTAGTCTGTAATTGGCTTTTGGCTACAGATATGTACATTAAATAAAGAATTCATTAAACTAATTTCTATTTAATTATTAAAACAAGGTTTATTAAAAATAAAAATGTACCTGTTCTTGATAATTGATTACTAGTTTAATAATTATCATTTCCATAATTTTCACTCACTAATATGTTAGATTTCCTTTGAGTGTTCACCAAGGTTAACAAGAATAATTTTTTAAACTCAAATGCTTAAATTATAGCCATATTCATTCTATTCTTATTTTTTTGTTAACATGCAGAGTCTTGTTTATTCATAGCCTGAAGAATGGTTTATATATATATATATATTGATATATATTGTAACGATCCGGAAAAGGTGACTTACCGTAATCTGCACTACGGGGCGCCATCTAGGCATTTGAACCTAGAAAAATTTATAAAGTAGGCAGATACGTAAGTCAAAAAAAAAAAATTTTTTTTTTTCCTTTTAAATTTTGCATCCGGTCGTTAGCCCATGTCACTAGCTTAGTGGAATAGCAGAGATTAAATAATATAAGATCTTATCTAATTAGATTTCAACATTAAAAAATAAATAAAATAAGCCACTGCCAGTAATTAACATACAAACATTTATTTATGCACATATATATAAGATTTAAAATTATTTTAGTATTAGTTTACATTTTAACATTTAACATTATTTTTAACTTTGATTTTGATTTTAATTTACCTTTAATTACTATTATATTCTAATTTTACATTTTAATTAAGTTCGCACAGATGGGATTATAAAAGCTTGTTATAATAAGTTGCTATAGATCGGTTACATAGATTACACGGTTAAAAACATTCCAAAGTAAACATAAGCGATCAAAATATAAAATTATTGATTACTGACAATTGCGGAGGGAAATTTATATGTAACCCAATAGTATTCACCATAAGATACTTGCATTGTCACCAATAACTTAAAAGACATCCGAATAAATACATTTTAGATAATCACCGTAAGGTATCATTATTTATCGAATGTCTATATATTTTGATCAAATATGAAAACGCAAAACATAGTTAACCGATAAACAATCCATGCAAGCGTCTATAAACAACTTAAATTTAATGCATTTTTATTTAGGGTCGAGCATGAATACTACATAGATTTGCATTGAAATTAAAATATTCTATCCCTATTTAACCTTAGGCTAAAATTCGCAGTCAAACTGGCATCAATCCATCTGATACATCGATGTATTCAATGTAATACGAAATACGGCAGCACCAAAAGAATTAAGAAAGACATTGACTCTCAATCAGATAGGAATATTACATCTATCTAACGAGAAGAACAATAAAAAAAAACTCCATAGAAAGGAACTGCGTTCTCCGTCTTATAATTCCTTCCATAGGCAAACGGGTGAGTGCGGCGTATATATAAACGATTCTGCCCGTAGCGAATCTCCGATTACATCTACTAACTACATCAATATATCCAATCCATTGACCCAATCTAACAACGACATAAATAACCTAAGATTACCCTCCCCTAATATAACTTTACGAATCTATACAGCCATTCACGCCCGACTTAAGTTTAACATTTTTATAATTAATTTAACGGAAACCAAAAATCATAATAAAACTTAAAAGAACAAAAAATAAATAAATGGAAATGATTTTACAAAATAAATACATTAAATAAAATTATAACTAATTAATAAATAGTATCGGTCAGATAGAATAATATTGCAATTATTTAAATCTGGAAAGTTTTAATTTACTGTTCATAAATTTTAAAATTCTTACGGTTATTTAAATAGTTCATCTTCAAACCAAAAATCATAATAAAACTTAAAAGAACAAAAAATAAATAAATGAAAATGATTTTACAAAATAAATACATTAAATAAAATTATAACTAATTAATAAATAGTATCGGTCAGATAGAATAATATTGCAATTATTTAAATCTGGAAAGTTTTAATTTACTGTTCATAAGTTTTAAAGTTCTTACGGTTATTTAAATAGTTCATCTTCATATATTCCTTGCCGTTTGAACGTGAATTCCCACGTCATCCGAAGATTGGTATCCTGTTGGCCGATTTATTTATCCATCCGGAGATTTTTTTAGTGTAGTTGGTCCTCAATGTAGAAACGATGGCTCATTTTTCTTCCTTTCTTAGCAGAACTGAAGGGATTGAAGCTGTGCGTCTTTTTCAATCCCCTCAGCACTAACACCTAGCTGTTACATCGTAATAATCATCAATAACTAATCACTGATTAATAATTTCCAAATTTTCCTTTTATATTAATGTGAAGGATTGAATTTACATTACGTCACCGATGTGATGGTCCTTTCGCTGCGGTCCGATTCCATAGGGATTTCTTCTTATTTGCTAACAGTTTCTATTGTTTTCTTATCTGACCGGTGTTTTTACATTTAAATGCCGAAGGCTGGTTTACATTTAACTAATTAATAATCATTTCCATTTCTGATTAATTAACCTGTTTTCCAAATCAAAAATATATTTAAAGATAAATTTAAAGATATAATTTCATCTCCCAATCTTTTTAAAATTTAGTTTTAAAATACTTTTTCTTTAATAAAGTTTTATTTTAATAATTTTTCATTATCTGTGCGATTTAATTAATATATAAGAGTTTAAGATGATATTTAATTTCAATTTTTAATTCTTAAAGAAAATTTTTAAATGCGAACTTTTTAATTTACTTTCATGTTTAATAAATTAAAAAAAAAAACAATGTAACGAACGTCTATGCTCGTTACATATCAGTAAAGTTACTTAAAAAAAAATGATCAAAAAAAAAATATTTTACTTAGGGTTAGTAATTACGGTACACGATTGACGAAGACATTTACAAAAGATCCGGTTAATAATTTTACAAAAAGACTATATACAAAAAGAAAAATGTTTACTATCGTTTTCCAAGGACCATTTACGTTCACCTCCTCCGGACCAGAGTTCTAACTTTTTTTTTTTATCCATTTTATTTTTACACACGGCATGACAAGCAAATTTTATAAATTATTTATTTAATAAGGTTGCATTGAGGTAAATATGTTTTAAAAAATAATGGGTTTATACGTGTATATTTGCAGCACAATTATAAATACCACCAACTTATTTATGATTGATTGAAATGCATACATAGGGTTACACTGAAGTAATTCCCAAAGGTACTCATCGTAAGGCACCACATTTCGATCATAAACTTACGTGGCTGTGCGCACCTATACACCTAAAAGCATAATATATATCAACAAAAAAAACATATCAATCGCAACCTTTTGACTTTTTTTTTTTTTTAACAAAAATTAGTTTTAAAATTATTTATACTTTCTCGTGTTTAATATATATGCGCAATTTCTTTCTGGCAGTGCTTTTATAAGATTTAAAATATACGACTTATGTAAACAGATAAAAATATTTCATTTTGACAAAATTTGCTCAGGGTATTTGTGGTTTATTAAAGATCGGCCCGAGTTGGTTCGCCATTGTAATGATCCGGAAAAGGTGACTTACTGTAATCTGCACTACGGGGCGCCATCTAGGCATTTGAACCTAGAAAAATTTATAAAGTAGGCAGATACGTAAGTCAAAAAAAAAATATTTTTTTTTTCCTTTTAAATTTTGCATCCGGTCGTTAGCCCATGTCACTAGCTCAGTGGAATAGCAGAGATTAAATAATATAAGATCTTATCTAATTAGATTTCAACATTAAAAAATAAATAAAATAAGCCACTGCCAGTAATTAACATACAAACATTTATTTATGCACATATATATAAGATTTAAAATTATTTTAGTATTAGTTTACATTTTAACATTTAACATTATTTTTAACTTTGATTTTGATTTTAATTTACCTTTAATTACTATTATATTCTAATTTTACATTTTAATTAAGTTCGCACAGATGGGATTATAAAAGCTTGTTATAATAAGTTGCTATAGATCGGTTACATAGATTACACGGTTAAAAACATTCCAAAGTAAACATAAGCGATCAAAATATAAAATTATTGATTACTGACAATTGGGAGGGACGCTCTATCCGACCCTATAGTATTCACCATAAGATACTTGCATTGTCACCAATAACTTAAAAGACATCCGAATAAATACATTTTAGATACTCACCGTAAGGTATCATTATTTATCGAATGTCTATATATTTTGATCAAATATGAAAACGCAAAACATAGTTAACCGATAAACAATCCATGCAAGCGTCTATAAACAACTTAAATTTAATGCATTTTTATTTAGGGTCGAGCATGAATACTACATAGATTTGCATTGAAATTAAAATATTCTATCCCTATTTAACCTTAGGCTAAAATTCGCAGTCAAACTGGCATCAATCCATCTGATACATCGATGTATTCAATGTAATACGAAATACGGCAGCACCAAAAGAATTAAGAAAAGACATTGACTCTCAATCAGATAGGAATATTACATCTATCTAACGAGAAGAACAATAAAAAAAAACTCCATAGAAAGGAACTGCGTTCTCCGTCTTATAATTCCTTCCATAGGCAAACGGGTGAGTGCGGCGTATATATAAACGATTCTGCCCGTAGCAAATCTCCGATTACATCTACTAACTACATCAATATATCCAATCCATTGACCCAATCTAACAACGACATAAATAACCTAAGATTACCCTCCCCTAATATAACTTTACGAATCTATACAGCCATTCACGCCCGACTTAAGTTTAACATTTTTATAATTAATTTAACGGAAAACAAAAATCATAATAAAACTTAAAAGAACAAAAAATAAATAAATGGAAATGATTTTACAAAATAAATACATTAAATAAAATTATAACTAATTAATAAATAGTATCGGTCAGATAGAATAATATTGCAATTATTTAAATCTGGAAAGTTTTAATTTACTGTTCATAAATTTTAAAGTTCTTACGGTTATTTAAATAGTTCATCTTCATATATTCCTTGCAGTTTGAACGTGAATTCCCACGTCATCCAAAGATTGGTATCCTGTTGGCCGATTTATTTATCCATCCGGAGATTTTTTAGTGTAGTTGGTCCTCAATGTAGAAACGATGGCTCATTTTTCTTCCTTTCTTAGCAGAACTGAAGGGATTGAAGCTGTGCGTCTTTTTCAATCCCTCAGCACTAACACCTAGCTGTTACATCGTAATAATCATCAATAACTAGTCACTGATTAATAATTTCCAAATTTTCCTTTTATATTAATGTGAAGGATTGAATTTACATTACGTCACCGATGCGATGGTCCTTTCGCTGCGGTCCGATTCCATAGGGATTTCTTCTTATTTGCTAACAGTTTCTATTGTTTTCTTATCTGACCAGTGTTTTTACATTTAAATGCCGAAGGCTGGTTTACATTTAACTAATTAACAATCATTTCCATTTTTGATTAATTAACCTGTTTTCCAAATCAAAAATATATTTAAAGATAAATTTAAAGATATAATTTCATCTCCCAATCTTTTTAAATTTAGTTTTAAAATACTTTTTCTTTAATAAAGTTTTATTTTAATAATTTTTCATTATCTGTGCGATTTAATTAATATATAAGAGTTTAAGATGATATTTAATTTCAATTTTTAATTCTTAAAGAAAATTTTTAAATGCGAACTTTTTAATTTACTTTCATGTTTCATAAATTTAAAAAAAAAAACAATGTAACGAACGTCTATGCTCGTTACAATATATTCTTCTTGTGCTATACATCCTTGTATTTTTGCAAATATAAAATTACATAAAGAAGGTAATCCTTTGCGAGTTATGATAGATTTTGGTGTTTCATTCATGTATCAGACTTCTAAATATATTGGTAAACTTTTACAAGACTTTTTAGGATTTGGGAAAAATACTATTGCTTCATTGTTTGACTTTGTAAATAGTATTAAAAATTTGATGATTGATGAAAATGATGTTATTGCTTCATTGGATTTTACAGAAATGTTTGGATCTATTGATTGTTTGACTTTGTAAATAGTATTAAAAATTTGATGATTGATGAAAATGATGTTATTGCTTCATTGGATGTTACAGAAATGTTTGGATCTATTGATAGAATGAATTCCATAAAAATAATTGAACATGCATTAAAAAGTAAAAGTATTTGTAAATATATGATAAAATTTATTGTTGATTCTTTAAAAAAATTTTAATGATAACATTGTTGCATCTTTTGAAGGTCAATATTATAAGATGTCTAAAGGTTGGCCTATGGGTCTGTCTGTAGTTGCACAAGTTTGCAATTTCATTTTATCTACATATGAGAATAGTATTTTAAATATGTGTACTTTTGAAGATATTAAAATTTACAAAAGATATGTGGATGATGTTTTTTTTTGTGGAAATACTAATAGTATAAATTTACTTATAGAGGAATTAAATAAGTTGAATGGCTTGAAATGGACTATTGAAAAGGAATAGGACAATAATATTAAATATTTAGATTTAATGATTACAAGAGATAACAGTATATTAAATTATAAACTAATAATTAAGCCACTGCAAAAAAGAGGATATATAAATTGTAAATCAAAAGTACCAATGATGCATAAGATGGCAAGTTTTAGATCTTTTTTGTTTTGGAATGAAAAATTATGATGTTACCAAAGTGATAAACTGAAAAATATTGAAATATTTGCCAAGGAATTGCTTGATGTTGGTTATAAAATGGAACAAATAAACAATACTTTATTTCAATTTAAAAAAAGTTATAATAATTTAAAGGAAATGAAGATTAATAGTAAACAATGGATATCTATTCCATTTATTTCAAATCCACAAGTGAAATTTTTTTAAGGATTTATATAAGAATGTGTTTAATGTTTCATTCTATGTTCCAAACAATATTAATAAATTAGTCAATAATTCTAAGGATGTCATACCTGTCAAGCAAAAAAGTAATGTCATATATAAAAAATTTTGTGATTGTATGCTATCATATATAGGTGAATCTAGGTGCAGTATTGAGAAAAGATTGAAGGAGCATGAATTGTTATATAAGCATGTAAAAAGTAAAAATAATGATGATTTAATATCTCCTTCAGTTTTCTTTGATCGTGAAAAAAACATGTAAATATAAATTTAAATTTGATTTTGAAAATGTGAAAATTCTTCATGAAGAGAGAAACCATTGTAAAAGAAAAATTAAAGACGCAATTTTTATAAACATGAATAAAATGCATTTAATAAATCGACAAGCTGCTAACATTAAAATATGAGATTCGTGGAATTTGAATTGATGACGTTTGCTTCCGCTTTTGTTTTTGAATTTAATGGCAGTTGAGGCAGGTTTAAGAAATTAACCGAAAGTACTTCTGCGAATTTAAGGATTGTTTGTAGTAGTTTGTAAACCATTAAATTTATTATTTCAATTATTATTACAATTTTGTTTTTAATTAACAGACATTTTATTATATATATATATTTTTTTATTTTAAGTAATATATATATATGAGATGGGTGAATGTCATAAGAAAGGTGTTGGAGTGATGTTGAAAACAGAGGCTAAATAGTGGAGATGGTTTAAAATTATCATGATGATATACATATACAGATAGATAAATAGATATATAAATAGATTGTTTGATGAATAGATGGATAATGAATGTTTAGATAGATAGATAGGTAGGTAGATAGATTGATTGATTCATTGAAGGGTGGATGGATAGATAGAAAGATGTATAGATTGATGTATGAATGGATAGATAGATAGAGAAATATGTAGATAGATAGATAGATGAGTATTATCATGCAGAAAGGCTATAATAGTAATAATAAAAATATGGTGATACAAAAATATATACATATAATTTTTATTTTTATATTGGACTATTTCCATTATCTAATATGAGTAGTGAATGTCTTTAGAAAAATTTAACTTTATTTAAATATTCCAAATACATTTGCCTGGTTAGTAATAGCACAATGTTTTGAGAGGTATTATTCTCTCCTCTTCTTCAGGTGTTGCCTGCCTGACAAGTGAAAGTACTAGCATGAGATTCAAACCTGAGTCCTTAAAGTCTTGAGTATTGAATTTTAAAGTAATGCTCTAACCAACTGAACCACTCTGCCAAAGGCAACAATCAATAGAAATTTAATATACTTGTCTATAAGGTTTCTCCTTATTTCTCTGCTTTTTCCTAAGACCAAAGTTGATTAGTGGTTTCCATATATTGGTGTAAGGGATTGTTTGTCATTGTCATGTGAGAAGTTTCTTTAAATTTTCTTCTTTGTTCTTTTTCTTCTCTATCCCAATATTTTTGTACATACATAGATCTATTCTGTTTGATATTCTGTAATACTGTCTTTTGACATATACAGAAATCTTATTTTCTGAAAAACTGCAATGCTTTGTCTAATTGTAACATTTTATTATAATGTATTCTTGGCCATATCTTCACAATCCAGGTCTTTAGTATAATCTTTATAAAATAGATGGAGTTTGCCTCTTTCATGAAACCATGCTCAAGTTTACTATAAAATGCTTTTTAAGGAAGTCTTTCATTATACATTGTCAATTTTAAATAGCCAGCTAATAAATGTACCCATGGCAACATTTTCCAATTAAATCATCATACTACAATAAGTAGTAAATCAATTTGCCCATCAACCTCAAAATTATTCATCAGCTGACAAATGGGCATATAGCTATTATGCCAATGTAATATATATATATATATATATAATGTATATATTATATATATATATATATAATGTATCCATTATAAGTAGTGTACTCATCATAATCCATTATCATCATCAATCATTGTCAATCCACTATAGGATGAAGATCTCTCCAAGTCCAATCCATCTTCTCTGATCTTTAGTTTCTCTTCTCCACATCACCCCTGCATCTTTCTCATTTCATCCATCCATCTCACATGTGGTCTCTTTCTGGGTCTTTTACAGTCTCTTGGTATCCAGTTTAAAATTTCAATTGTCTATCTATTATCATCCCTTCTAGCGATATGTTCAGCCCAACTCCACTTCAGTCTTTTAATTTTTCAATGAGGTCAGTAATACCTGCTTGTTCTCTTACCTATCTATTGTATTTCCTGTCTCTTTTTGTTACTCACAGCATGTATCTCTCCATACTTCTTTGAGTGGTCTGAAGTAACTGTATTACTCTTCTATTAATAACCAGTTAACATTTTAAATAATGCACATTTAAGCAGTAAATGCAAATGAGCTTAAGAAACAGTTTAAATCAATTCCCAAAAAAATATGACCTTGGCAGCAATTAATATTACTTAATAAATTAGTGTGTTATAAATGAAATGTCCATAATGCTAAAATAATCCTGGAATTTATTTTACAATTTTTAAAATATCACATGATTACCATTTCATATGCTTACACATTCTGTTAATAAGAGTACCAAACTCTCATACATTAGTGCCACCAAGTGCAAGTCTTCATAATCAATGGATGCAGGAAGGTTTGTGCATAAAATCCCTATCTACCCAGACTAGTTTCTAGTTTGTGGCTTTCATCAATGAACAACCTTGGATTTGAGAGCACTGCACCTATATCTTAATTAACCAAATAGTTAACAAAATAGATAAAAGGTTGCTGCTGGAGGGTTGCATTAGATTCTAATGTCTGGGTGCAGTGCTCTCAAATCCAAGCTGCTCGCTGATGAAGGCCACAAGTTAAAAACTAGTCTGTGGATATTGGATGAGTAGATACTAGATAGAGATTTTATGCACAAACCTTCCTGCATCCATTGATTACAAAGGCTTGCATTTGCTGGCACTACTATATAAAGAGTTTGGTACTCTAATTAATGTTTAAAATACCTATAAATAAATTAATGAAATCTAAAGACAGATTATTTGCATGACTGCTACTCTGATTAACATTTTATAGTAACCATGTTGAAACATGGCTTATCTTTTAGCTTTTTATTTATATATTGGTGTTTTAATACTTTTTTTTTGTTTTTTAATATATATGTATATTATACTGGGAACTGGATGGTGATTTTGCAAATTATATTAACATGATGAGTTGTTTAATGAAGTCTAATCGAATCTTGAGTTTGACTAGTTAAGGATGATTACAACTTATAGTGATCATGATGAAAAACCCTTACATTTCTTATACATTACCAATTTATATAAGATATCCAGCTTACATTTCTTGATCACCACATTGCAAATCATATCTCAGAGGGTCACAACTTTTATCCAAAAATATGTTTTTTATAGATAGGATTTGACTTTGAATTCACTTTCTTCTGAAATAATGTACTTATGGATAAATTAATCTTCCAACATTTTTTTTCCCTTTTGCTAATAACATCCTAACATTCACTCTAGAGTAGAACATGATTTCTAGTTTTTTCTTGCTTTTTTTCCTTTCTTTCTTTTTTTTTATTTGGTATGCCAAATTTGGAATGACACCAATAAGTTACGATGCAGATAACTAAAGAAGTTAAATAGCAAATACACTTGATTTAAGATAATTCTAATTGATGCATATTAAAATTACCTATTTGTATGTCATTATAATTTTCTTAAAATACTTATTTCTGAAAGAACAAATGACAATAATTTCGACAGGTTTTAATCTGCTATCTGTTTACAAAACTTTCCTTTCATTTTATTCACATTTGATATAAACATTATTGATTTATTATAGATTTACAAAAATAATAATTAATAACGTTTAAGTATAGGTAACTATGCACATGAAATGTCTATATATCGTATAAAATTAATATTCGCATATATACATAAAATAATCCTAAAACAATGTATATACTTATCTAGTATATATAGTAATTTAAAAAACAATGCATAAAGGAGGGTTGCCTTGACAACAGTTCGAAATTGTTGATTGTTATTGATATTGGGATTGTCTAAGTGTTGACTGGTTTTTAATAGATATGTATATGACCAAATTAGTCGAATAATTCTTTTTTTATTCTGGCTTCTTATTTGCATGTATATAGGGTCTTACCGCGACGTCTTTAATTTTTATGCCGTCATTGGTAATTTAAAGAGAAAATAATTAAGCAATTCATGTCTAGGGTGTCATTTAATTTTATATTTGATTGTTGATTCAGATATAATTAAATCTTCTTAGATAGGCAGGCTATGTAACTCTCTGCAATGAGAAAAGAGTCCTGCTAATGACAAGCAAAAGATAAATCTTACATCATCACAATTTTTGGACTCACTGCAGGCATCTCTTATGATTGATTCAGGCTTTAGTTAATGCACTTCAATTGTATTAAGACATGATTTCACAATTTTATCAAAGAGAAATTTTCTATTATAGCTGTGTTTAAATTGGTATTGAAATGTACTTTTATAGCTGTATTCCCTGAAAAGAAATGATTTAATGGTCTTAATGTGGTTAAATACAATTCTTATAATATGGAATCTTTCCATCTTTAATATGTTCTTTAATGTTATCAATTACACAATACTCTTGCTGTGTATTTGGATTTCAAATCACGTCTTCTTTTTCCATCCTCTTCCTATTTATTATATATAGATCTTATCTATTCACAATGGAAACACATTCTCCCAACTTCAGTTTATTTTTTTTCTTGCTGTTTATATTTTGATTTATATTTACATTAACTTTATCCGAAGTTAATGCAGAAATACTGAAAATACCAGCAAGCTATACGTAAACTAATCATCAGTAAACATAAATATAGAATGAGTCCAACTAAACTTTAGCTTTGATCTAAGTAAGCATACTAATGTAGTAACATGCAGAGTATGATTTATATATACTAATGTAATTTCAGATCAATTATAAGCTATTCTTAATAATTATAACTAATAACAGTTTATACCTAGCTCATCAGGGGTTTTCAGTACTTTTACATTAATTTTATCTATAAGAGCTATCAAAAACTTATATTTATTCTAAATAGTCAAAACAAGAGTCATAGATCACATGACCCTACACTCTTAAGCTTGTAAGTTATAAACAATGAGGATTGCCAATTCCTCAACAAGCTTTGTCATAAATGCTTAGCTAGAGAAAGCATTTAAAATATCTCTGTCAGGACCCCCCCCCCAAAAACTCTGGCCATGGTTTCATGCTTTGGCACTCCTCAGAGAGGTGATAGGGTAGGTTCAGACACTAGATCCTGACAGAGATATTTTAAATGCTTTTTCTAGCTAAGCATTTATCACAAAACTTGTTGAGGAATTGACAATCCTCATTGTTTATATTTACTCTATCTGATAATTAAAACTAATATGTTATCTTTCCTTTTTTGTTCTAAATTTTTAACTAAATATGCTAATTAACATTAATTTGTTGGTTTTTAATCATTGGCTTTAATTGCAATTAAATAATTAAACTTTTTTTTTATAAATACCAAAAATTTGCTTTTAGCTTTTGGAAACTCATACCTAAACTATTTAATTTGAAATTTATACAATTTATAAGTATATAAAACAAGTCAATGCAACTTCTTTATAAATCTTGGTTTATTATATGAACTATTATAAATTACAACAACATTCAAACATTTTGACTATATTTTTATAGTCTTTCTCAAGGAACAACTAAAAATACATAAATAAAACAATACATATAAATACAAATATTCCACAATAATCCAATACATATAACAAATGCAAATTACTTTTACTCTAAGTCATTTCTCACAAACAATCTTAAATTTCTATTACATTCATTTCTTAAATGCCCTTCTTAAAATAATCTCTATAATTATTTAATTATAAATTCAACATTAATTAAATCAATTATTATTTTCTTTTTTTCTATTAACAACCTATTCATTACATGTTTTATTTCATTTATATAAATATCCTCATATAATTCTTTCATAATATGATCTAATACATTCCAATGATTCTATTTAAAAATCATTATGTTCAAATTGATTCATAAATTCATAAACTGCAGAATTTTTATCATTTAAATGCTGTTTTAATCTTGTTGCCAATTTATTTTTCGTAGTTCCAACATATGATGCTTCTTTATTATCCTAAAGACAATTTAAACATTTTATAATACAAAGCAAATTCATAACTTCTAAATTATTATAATTATTATCATTCTTAATAAATAAATTTAAACTTCTTTTCATTTTATAAACAGGACAAATAATATTATATATTTTTTTATTAACCAAGCAATTTATTCAAGTGAGAACCCACATCTGAAAAACCTAGAAACTAAATTTAAATTTTTCACCCTCTACTGAGAAATGTTGCAAACATTTTTTTACAGCTTTAAAATTTATTTATTTACTAATATTTTAATTTCAAAAAAATTTAAAAGATGTCATGATAATTAAATAAATGGGAATTTCAAAATAACTGAAACCACACATTGATGCCTTGTCATTGTATATTCGGCAATCTCAAACTTTGCTAGATTACTTTGAGAAAATATTATGATGGTCTAAAAACTTGATTTTTGTATGATTATTTTTGTATTGTAATTGTGTAATAATTATTAGAAATTAAAATTATATTACATATTTATTTTTTACAGAAATGTTTTATTTTTAAATATAAAAGAACTCATTTTTCTGAATATTGCTACCATAGAGATTATAGTCACAGGAAATACAACTGTCTAGAAATGATATCACTTAACAGATTGTTAAATATTTAGTGATATCATAAAAATTATGGCAAAAAAAATAAATTTTTAAAGCATAAATTGATAGATTTAGTGGATATTAAAAATAATTTGTTCAGGTTTTTAAAACAAACATCAAACAAAGAAGCTTTTGTTCAGTTTGCAAATTGAATTGGTCCACCTGAAATTTGATAATGTAACAGCATTTTGTTTTGATTAAAATCTACTTTTTAAAATAATTCTGAAAATCAAATGTGATTTTTTTAAATTTTATTTAATTTCTAAATAAAAATATCTATTGAATAAGATCATATTTATTGTATTCCGATAAATAATAATGGTTTAGTATTAAAATGAAAGTTGAAACTTATATCTAGTGAGAACAAAGATATCTGTGAGAATGTTAGCAGAATGCAGAAGGGTTAATCATATTATATAATTTTTTAACGTTAACAAACAAACTTTTTGAAACATTAAAATCAATAAAAATTATTTTACTATTTTATTTAATTTTATTCTATTATTCATTTTTTCCAATATTTTTATTATAAAATAAACCTTTAGTAACATTCTTAAGATAGACATTCATAAATCATTCAAATTTTTTCATATCAATTTCACTTTTTAATAAATCTTCTTTTGAACATAATTTAATTGTTCTATGAATTCTATTATTGATAACAGCTACAAATTCTATTTATTTTATAAAATGTTTAGATTGTATTAAGGATAATAAAGAAGTGCCATATGTTGGAACTACAAAAAATAAACTATCAACAAGATTAAAACATTTAAATGATAAAAATTCTGCAGTTTATGAATATATGAATTAATTTAAACATAAAGATTTTTGGAATGTATTAGATCAAAATATGAAAGAATTATGAAAGAGGGCATTTATATGAATTAAATGAAATCTATAATGAATGGGTTATTATTTGAAAAATAGAAAATAATACATTGATCTAATTAATGGTGTTGATTATAGTGGATTATTTTAAGAAAAGTATTTAAGAAATGAATGCAATAAAAATTTAAGATTGTTTGTGAGAAGTGATTTAAGGTAAAGTAATTTGCATGTTTTATACATGTTGGATTATTGTGTAATATTTATATTTATATTGATTTTTTGATTTATGTATTTTTTAGTTGTTCCTTGACAAAGACTATAAAAAGAATATAGTTGAAACAGTGAAATAGTATAGTAATTTATGATAGTTCATATAATAAATCAAAATTTATGAAGAAGTTGCATGTGACTTATTTTATATATTAAAATTAATGGGCTATTTTTAAAATAGAAGATTGTGTTTTATTGGTTATCAATTTTATTTTATAAATATGTATTTTCCTTCATCACTTCTGTAAAAAGATTTTTTTTTTATCACTAACCCTCTTGTATGCTACTATTCAATGACTAGTAAATATGGATGATTTTTATATAATCACATATATTACTTTTAAGATATCCACATTTTAAAATGTTTTCATTTAAATAAACCACTTTTATATATAAAAAATGTTACTATTTTCTTTGAATATGGCTTCTCTATCTAAAATTATGCCTCGCTACTGTTAATAAATAACGAGCCAGAATAAATATTTTCCTTAGCCAACAGTAAAAATGTATTCAGCAAATAATTATCATTATTTTTACTTAAATTATACCCCTAGTTTTAACTAAATATAAATCATCAATCAAGATAATCTCCACTTTTCACTACTTTTCTTTTATTGTTTTAATATGTTTATCTACAAACACCATCTTTCTATTTTTGAATGGGCCCTAGTATAACTTTCATAAATATTCTTCTATATTTGAATATTTTATTTTTACAATTAATCTTTTTTGTACCTCATATACTGATAATAGTTACATTATTTATTACAAATGTAAGCTTTCAAATGATAGATATTCTAAAAGTTAATATTTGGAAAATATAAACACAAAGTTTAAATGGAATTCTTATGTATAACAAAGTGTTTGGAATCATCGGACAAATTTTATCTTTTCAAAAATTACAGTGAAATATTTAATATTTTAATTTTATGTTATTAAACCTAAGATAAATTTAAGTTTAATTATTATCAAGGAAAAAAAACATCAAAAGTAAACATTTAATTTATTATAAACAAGGCAAAACTCTTCATATAATAGTGCCATCCTGTGCCAACCAGAATAATCAATGGATGCCAGAAGGCTTGTGGATAAAATCCCTGTCTAATGCCTACTCATCCAATATCCCCAGACTAGTTTCTGGCTTGTGGCCTTCATCAGTGATGAGCTTTGGATCTGAGAGCACTGCACCTAGATCTTAGGATCTAATGCAACCTTCCAGCAACCACCTTTTATCTCTACTTAACTATAAAACTATGAAAATAAAATTGAAATCACAAAAATATTTTCAATCTAAGCTCAATAGCTTATACAGTCAAATGGGTCTGAACTCAGTTCAGAACCCATATATTTTGGTGTCTTTGGCTCTTTAACAACCCTATCCACCATTATCCTATTAGGCAGGATTGGTGTTAAACCATTAAGCATCACATGATCACCATCTCTTATACTAGCACATAATTGTTTATAAACAAGGCAAAACCCTCCATACAGTAGTGCCACCCTGTGCCAACCAGAGTAATCAATGGATGCCAGAAGGCTTGTGCATAAAATCCCTATCTAATGCCTACTCATCCAATATCCCCAAACTAGTTTCTGGCTTGTGGCCTTTGTCAGTGAGGAGCTTTTGATCTGAGAGCACTGCACCTAGATCTTATGATCTAATGCAACCCTCCAGCAACCACCTTTTATCTCTACTTAACTATAAAACTATGAGAATAAAATTGAAATCACAAAAATATTTTCAATCTAAGCTCAATAGCTTATACAGTCAATTGGGTCTGAACTCAGTTCAGAACCCATATATTTTGGTGTCTTTGGCTCTTTAACAACCCTAGCCACCATTATCCTATTAGGCAGGATTGGTGTTAAACCATTAAGCATCACATGATCACCATCTCTTATACTAGCACATAATTGTTTATAAACAAGGCAAAACCCTCCATACAGTAGTGCCACCCTGTGCCAACCAGAGTAATCAATGGATGCCAGAAGGCTTGTGCATAAAATTCCTATCTAATGCCTACTCATCCAATATCCCCAAACTAGTTTCTGGCTTGTGGCCTTCGTCAGTGAGGAGCTTTTGATCTGAGAGCACTGCACCTAGATCTTATGATCTAATGCAACCCTCCAGCAACCACCTTTTATCTCTACTTAACTATAAAACTATGAGAATAAAATTGAAATCACAAAAATATTTTCAATCTAAGCTCAATAGCTTATACAGTCATATGGGTCTGAACTCAGTTCAGAACCCATATATTTTGGTGTCTTTGGCTCTTTAACAACCATAGCCACCACTATCCTATTAGGCAGGATTGGTGTTAAACCATTAAGCATCACAAGATCACCATCTCTTTTTGCCTGGATTATAAACAATTATATGCTAGTATAAGAGATGGTGATCATGTGATTTAATTTATTGTTATTAACATTGTAAAAATAATAATTTCTTCACCATTTTGACAAAAGACCATTCTGCATTGCCATAACAATTTTTTTAAGAGTTGTATTTTTAAAAATAAATGTTTTCTAAAAAAATCTCCTTGAAATGATGTAGGTTTTTGATTTAAGGAAAATATTTTATAAAAATGTTACATTAATAATCTTAAATTCCAAAACAAATTTTGGAAATTTGCAATGCTTCCTTATGTTCATATTTTCCTTTTATCTTGCTTCAAACTAAAACAATCCACCAATCACAAATTATTTACTATTGTCATCCAGTGCCACCTCTCTCATGATGTTATTGTACAAATTGGCTATTATCATATATTTTATAGTATAATATATTTTATCTCATCTTTGATGATCCACAAAAAAGTAATTTATTTAAGTAATTAAGCAATTAAAAATAATTTAGCTGTCACAATTTCAGATGATCCGTAAATTTAATAAAAATAACACACAGTTTTTAAAAACTATAATTCTATTTCCTATATTCTCTCAAAGTACTTTTATTTGCCAAAAATAAATATTTAAAATAGAATGTATTCAAGATATAAAATATGTATTACCATGTCAATCTATTTCATAATAAAATTTAAGTAAGTTTGTACCTACTCATTTTATTATTTTGATTTCTCTAGTTTTAATTTAGGTGCATATCTAAGTTAAAACAAATAGCCCAAAACATCAGAAAAATACAAACAACCCTGACAATGATATTTTGTTTAGACGAAATCGGATTCATTCACATGGCACTGACTTCATTTCATTTTCTATATTTTTGACTTAGTTGTTTTTAAATACATGAACAAATTATAACTAATTTAATTTGTGAATTTTACTTTTAAAACATGTATAGCTTAAATATTAACATAATTATTGTACTATTTAACTTAATCTTATTATGCAATAACAGTTTTCTTTGCTTTCATTTGTTGTAAGCTTTCACCTTACTTTTAGTATTTAACCTTTTTTTTCAAGTGTCAAAGTGTTGACCAGGAAGTGAACCTGGACCAGCTGCTTAGAAGGCAGCTTTGCTAACCACAAGGGCACCAACACTTGACATGTAACTATTATTTTATATAATAATATAAGAAATTTGACATCATTTGATATATATTTTTGTATTGCTCTTGTATTATGTGACAGGTCACAGATCCATAAGAAAAAGTGTTAGAAACACATTTTTAAAAATTTCTTTTTAAACATATATATATATTAATATAAATCATTTCTCCCAAAAGGACTCTATCCAAGTGTAATTCCATGATTAATTTCATTCATCATGTTTTCATCAGTATTAACAGTTTGACAAAGGTATTTGTAGTTGTTAACTTCTAATTCAATCTTAATTTTCTTTTTTTCAAGATATATATTATAAAAATATGAAACAAAGAGCAGATGAAAATATTGTTCTTATCTCACTGATATATGATAATTCTAATTTTAAAAAATTTAATAATACTTTAATGTAAAATATATAATTGTTAATTAGAGAAGAATTATATATTTTACATATAGTGAGAAGTAAAGCTATATTTAATACTTTAATGATAATATATGTGGAATTCGAACTCAGACTTTCACATTACTCTCAACTCTCTGTGCCATCTCATATTGCTGACCCACCTAATCACACATGTTGAAAAGATAAATAATCACCAGTTTACGTATTTCATGCTAAACCAGCAATCATCAGTTGATTCAGATTACCATCTCCACACATGTATACAATCAGTGTTCAGCTTTATATTAAGATAGCCAATCTTCATACTTTACTGGACAGGCTTCAAACTACTCCAACCCATAACTATTCAGCCTTCCATTTCATTGAAAATCTGATGATGTGTACGATCAGGTGGGTCAGTAATATGAGATGGCATGGAGAGTTGAGGATCATGTGAAAGTCTGCATTTGAATCCTGCATACATTACATATATGCAGGTTTAAGCCTGTATAGTATATTAATTTAATGATAATAATAAAATTTTTGTATGCAGATAAATATTAAACAGAAGAGGGGAAAAGATGCAAAGCTGTTACAAATTTATTTGAACTACTGTCATGCCACCTACAATGTAACTTTATGCTGTATTACATATATGTCTTTCCATGGTAAAAATTAAGTGTAAGCCACTTCTAATATTCTTAAATTATCATCACACAATGGTGACAAGCAATGGTAAAATTTCTTAATATTGTGTGGATTTAATTGGGTTGCTTCCACAAGAAAAACAGTGTGAAAGAATGTTCTCATAGCAAAAAATTCTGAAACCAGAAGTGAAATGATCATCTAGAATAAAAGAATGTTCAATTTTGTTTTGTTTAAAATATATTTATAGTAAGCAAATGGAGTAAATAACTCTCCCTCAACCTATGAATTAAAAGCATTTTAAATGTTGAACAAATATATATTGAGCTATGTATAATTTAATGCTGTGCTCTCAGATCCAAGGCTCTTCACTGATGAAGGCCACAAGCCAGAAACTAGTCTGGGAATATTGGATGAGTAAAGCACTAGATAGGGATTTTGTGCACAAGCCTTCTGGCATTTATTGATTATTCTGGCTGGCACTGAGTGCCACTACTGTATGGAGAGATTTGCCTGTTTTATTAATGTGAGATAGATGCATAATTGTTTTTTTATTTAAAATTGTTGGGTTAACTTATGAAATATTATAAATACAGAAAAAAATTTGCATAAAAAATTGTAATGATTAAATGGAAATAATTCTTTCCTAATAACACAGGTATCAATTGCAAAGTATAAAAAAACTAATGTGCCTTTATAGTAATTGTAACATCCTTTAGCTTGGAATACTAGTTAACAGATATAATTAATACATTAATAGCTTACAAAATACATTATGCCTATGTAGTGAATTATACATTGATTAATTGTCGTAGGCCAACTTACCTTCAAATAATGGACTTGTCCAGATAACAATTTTATCTTGATTAGACTCTGCATTTATGAGTGCAAACCAATGGATATATGTGTAGATAAAATATAGCCAAAGGCAGAGGCTGGCCATTACGTGAAGGAGCTCAGTGAATCCAATTGCAACCATTAACAAAGATGGCATGCTTTTAATTGGTGGTCCAATGGAGATAGAGGCAGAAAACAATGGATACTATGCAGGTTGTCCCATATTCGATTGCTAAAGCAAAGGCACATTCATGGTCAAACCAGAAGTTACTAGATTCTAAACCTGACCTGAAGAAAACTACCACAATCCAACTGATAGTGTTAGGCGCACCTAGAAGGGGGAACCTGTAAATCCCCTTGTTTCAATATTTGCATGGCAGCTAAATATCATAACCTCATCGATGGTATCAGGCAAGTGGTAACAGATGTTTTTATGTATATACATATAAATTTGTTTTATATGCGGGTTCGAACTCAGACTTTCACATGACCCACCACTCTCAGTGCCATCTCATATTGCTGACCCATCTGATCACTCTTATCTTTTCAACATGTGTGTGATCAGATGGGTCAGCAATACGAGATGGCACTGAGAGTGGTGGGTCGTGTGAAAGTCTGAGTTCGAACCCCCCATATATTACATATATAAAAATGCAGGTTTAAGCCTGTACAATGTATAAATTTGTTTTATAAAATATTTAACCGAAGTCTGAGGATCTGTGTTTATTACGATCGCGTATAAACTCATCTACGAATAGTAACTTTTAATTATTGCCTAATAATTAGACATCCCTTGTTTCAAATCTTGCATGAATGTGTTACGTTTCCTATTGAGAATTAAAATAAAACAAATATATTATCCCAGGATCAATTTATAGCCAGGAAATGGAAATTATATTAGTGCAAACCAGGGTGAAAGCAATTCCTTAACCCAAAAGATTGTGGTGGGATTTTTCACACTGATTGAGGAACTTCCTCCTTTATTTTATACGTCAGCTTGTGTTATTGCTACAGTGTAAAGTTAAATTGCCCATCATAATTTAAGGAATCTAATAATTTCATTTTTAAAGAGTGCCTTACGCTAATTGACGCAGTTGGTAGAACGACCGACTCAACTTCGGATCGGCTCGAACTTATTACAAACACCGAGCAAGAAACTATATGCCTTTTTTAAAAAAATCTTTAAAGAGTGATTGGTAATTTGGTTTAAGTACAGTAACATAATTATAATAATGTTGAGAATTTGAATGGATTAAAATAAAAGATTTTGATTTAAATTGGTATCAAATTAAAGCAAAAATAACTATTTTTCAATAAAATTATTTAATAGTAATAATTGTTAAACTTTTCTAGACATTTTTCTTTTTATCTACATTTTTTTATTATTATTATTATTATTATATTACCAAAATATCTTTTTACTAACGTAAAAAAAACATAACTTTATAATATCGACTTTAAAATCTTAAAAAATATAAAAAAGGTGAACTTGACCTTAAATTATAATTTGAAGATCGTGTTTTTTCTCATTTCGGCAAATAACAAAGACTTTGGGATATATTAAACCCTTTAACTGTCCAATTGTTGGGGGGGGTATTTCGGCAAATAACAAAGAACAGTTAATATATTAATAGCCTTGAGAATTTAAAAATATGTTGCAACTTACTTATTCTTTTTAAAAAAAGTAGAAAGTATAACTATGAAATTAATTTTAATAATTATATAACATCTTACATTGTACATGTTTAAATACGATATATGTAAAAGATAAATTAGCTATTAAAGAGAAAGCTGCCGGAAATAAAGCCTCTTTATCAGCGCACAAACCCATAGACAAAATCAATGGTGAAAAATGCATGGATTATTGGCATTCTTATTTACTCGCTAGCTAAAAATAACTAAATATCGATTTAGTCATGAATATTGCATAATAGCTAGACTAACTATGTGTCAAATATCTGGGGGGGGGGGGTGACTAAGCTTTTTCGGTACCAATATAGTGAGTAATCTGTATTGGAATTTACATTTAGTTGATGCTTTTAATCACAGCATGGAGCTAATAAAGCAGTACTGGAGTAACTAATGGATAAATTTAAGATTCAACCTACTTTAAGTGCCTTAATAAATAGGTAAATTTGCTAATAAAATAGAACAGAAAATAAAATTTGTAAATGAAACATTAAACTTTTTTATAAATTAATTTTAAAATAAACTTGTTACAATATTGTTGTTTTTTTAATTTTTACAAAGAAATCTAAAATCATAATCTTTTAAAATATCTGTAATTGATGCATTTATTTATATAGTGCTATGTTTATAAATTGTAATAAACTAAAAATTAGCTTTTCAAGCTAACATACATGCACTTTTTATGAATGTTAATACTAATAAATGAATACTTTCATTTCCAACACAAGATAAAGTCTTTGCGAAAGAAGAAATGAATCCACTTATTCATTCAACCCAAATGCTTATATATGGGCAAATCTTAAGTACTGGATATGAAATGAATCCACTTATTCATTCAACCCAAATGCTTATATATGGACAAATCTTAAGTACTGGATATCCAGTACTTAAGATTTGCCCATATATAAGCATTTGGGTTGAATGAATAAGTGGATTCATTTCTTCTTTCGCAAAGACTTTATCTTGTGTTGGAAATGAAAGTATTCATTTATTAGTATTAACATTTATAAAAAGCGCATGTACGTTAGCTTGAAAGGATGATCTTGAGTTTAATCTCTGTAATTGAAAAATGAAAGTAACTTCCCATCTCTGTCCATCTCTGTGAATTAGGTAATGTCAAGACTCATTCAGAGGCAATATATTAATGGTGATTTCAAAGCATTTGGTCTGTATGTAAAAAAACAAGTCAAAAACTACAACCTAAAGATAGAATGGATTTTTGACATTACATAACTCAATAAGAGGTAGTTACATCCACTTTTCAAATTTAAAAAAACCTAAAAATAAACCTTGTGACTGTCAATGTATTTGGGCTTCTAAACATTCAAAGATTTTGCAGTTTAATTCAAACAGTCGCAAACAGGATCTCTTTTCATTCTTTCAATCAGGATATTCATTCAGTTTATTGCTGGTAATAAAACTGCTTCATTATACTTTTATTTTGATGGTTTTATTAATTTTGTTGTAATTTGTATGGAAGAAGAAAACCCAATTTATTTTATGAAAACAAAAATTTGTAGCTGACAATTTTTATTTTGATCTTTAATATTGTTTTCATAAAAGTCAGCATTTAAAATTGACTATATATTTTTTATTTTTTCAAGACCAAATAAATTTAAAAATTTTAAAGACAATTAATGGTAAAAGTTTGAAACAAATATAAGTTAAAAGTATCGAGAAAATTGAAATTATATACTTAATTTATAAATTAATTTGTTGGTATTAGATCCTATTATGAGAAATCACTTTTTAACATAGAAGAAACAATTTATTGCTAGTTATTGCAATGTGGTTTCGTTAGCTCCATGCAGTGGCAAAAATTTTAAACTGAATGTAGATACCTGACTGTATTGGTACTCTTTTTTTGGATCTGAAAATTATTTGCATTTTACTCAGTTAAAGAGAAAAGATATCACCTTCTTAACATTTGTGCCTTATTGATTTGCTGTGTTGAATACAGAGGAAACTCTCAAACCCAAACACAAGATACTGTATAAATTTTAACCTAAATTCTGATTTATATAGGCCAATTTCAAGTGTCCTGGTTTGAGAGAATGAAGATGCTACTCTGTTCACTTTTACATCCATTACCTTCTTACATATGTTCACAAAATTTTTTGATTTACTACTCATTGAAAAAATTAAAAGACTGAAGTGGAGTTGGGCTGGTCATATTTCTAGAAGAGATTATAATAGATGGACAATTGGAAATTTTGAACTGGATTCCAAGAGATTGTAAAAGACCCAGAAAGAGACCACATGTGAGATGGATGGATGAAATAAGAAAGTGTGCAGGAGTGATGTGGAGAAGAGAAGCTAAATATAGGAAAAGATGGGTTAAACTTGGAGAGACCTTCATCCTGCAGTGAATTGATAATGGTTGATGATGATGATGAATATTACAAATTATTAGCTATAGACATGTTAAGTGAATCTACTCACTATTCCATAAGACCCATGCATTTTTATAAACATAAAAGTAAAACAAACATAATTGAATGGTTTGTTGCTTAGAATCATCTGATGTTTGAGAATAACAGCAAGAGACAGAACTGAACTGTAATGCACTGAACTTCATTTCACCAATTCACTCCTATTCCATTGCGATAAATTATGCAGGCCTACAAAAAGAAAAATCACTATATAAAAAGATGTGTAATTTCATTTTAGTCACAATAATTATATTTGTATGTTTATTCTCCAAAGGTCATAGTTGATTTAAATGGCACATGCAAATATTGAATGTACATGTGTGAGGGTATGCTGCATAAGTGTTTGTTTTTAATATCCAAATCATAACTTTTAAGATGTCAGTTTAGTATGAAAGCATGTGTTTCATAAGGATGTTGTAACGGTCAGAAAACGTGTGACTCATAAACATAGTGCAGAATTCGACCACCATACAGAACAGCAGCACCATCGAGTAGCGAAGCCACCCATGGTACTGAGTTCGAACATAGTTTATCGGTTCCACAATACAATCCACGAAACAACGCATCTGATGCGACATTAGTAAAATATTTCCTTAGGCACGGTGGTCAGGGAAATGCAAGAGATTCATGATTTTATTCTCGAGTTAGCCAATAATCAAACTAATATTAATTAAACATTCATATCTACATAATCGAGGAAATATTAGATAGAATGGGTATCGAATAAATGAAACATAACTGCAGACGTATAGTTTAAAATTATTTATTAATACATTTTAATAAAACAATCATTTATAATATTTTATGGACTAACAGCTTCAGTAGCGGGATTTGCAATATGATATTTTAAAGAATACATTTATTTATTTAGACATTATTTTATATTGAGGATTTCAGTAGCGGTATTTCCGATACTGTAGTGTTTACAAAAGGAATACATTGATTTGTTTGCGTAATCTAGCTACCTCCAATTCTCGAGTAAGTATTTCTAATGCATGCCTTGGGGAATTTATACCTTTGCAATGCAAGAGTCTAAAGTATGGGTTATAAGAGTAATGGCAGACATATATTTATTTAATTAAAATATTTATTTATACCTAAGGGCAAACATTTATTTGAGAGTGAATTACGAAGATAATGCAGAGGCGGAGTGATATATAGAATAATAGAATTGAGCAAACGAACACGTGGTACGCTTTAGAAAGGCGATATGGAATGGCAGTATATCGAAACTGCAATGCCGCGAATGGGTTTATAAGAATGTCAGGTTGGTCTCGGCCTCGACCCGACAAAGTAAGGTGTCATATAAGCATAACCAGGGACAAGCGGTCCATGTCGCAGTTTTGCCGGCTGGCTGCATGACGTTGTCAAGTCCTACGGGAGCACCCACTATGCCCGCTTGTGTAGGACGACTGGGGTTAATTTCAACCCTGAAGAATCCGGAAATTTCATGGCAGAATGGGTCATCGCGTCTCTAAAACATAGCGCATGTATACTGTATAAACGATTATGATGAGATTTAAAATAGATTTCTAACTAGGCCCTACATTATCAACATTTACTAAAGAACATTGGCGACTCTCAAAGAAATGTAATTTTCTGGAATTATTCATGATGATTTAATATATACAAAACATATCTAAACTGGGAATGATTACAACTAATATGCCAGCCATTTGCGAAGTTGTAGACCCCTGCATTACAATAAATGAAGCATTGAATGCGTGTCGATTTATATGAAAGTTAAGTTATTAAAGAAAGTAAATATTAATGAAAATTTGACACGCATTCATTGTTTTAAGCGATCATAGATTTAAACTTTGAAAATTGAAATAATTATGAGCATGCAATAATTAAATAACTATAGATAGAAATGTAGATTATAGAAATATGCACCCAAGACAGAATGAGGGAAGCTAGATTAGTAGAGAAATTTACACATTAAGTTAATTATTCAGTTTTAGTTATACAAATGATAGTTTTTACATTTTATAAATTTAGATAAGTAATATGAAGAATAGCTATAGCATATTATTAGAGTACTCTAGAGTTTGAATACAGACAGGTACCTGTTTTATAAGAAGTTTTCTGATTCCATTAATTTAGCAGAAAAAAGTTCACAAGTGGCTGGCAAGTCTTTTTTGTATTTAGATATTCATTTAATTTCATGGCAGCAGCAGCTTTCTCATTCATTTTAGGCAGCAGATCTTCATGGTGAATTTATGATGGGCAATGGAAAGTTCAGCATCCGATAGGCCATATCCCGATGGAGAATAATCTAGGTGCTTTACTCGGTCATACCTTGGCAGGAACAAATTATTTTATATTTTTGGAGACTCTCAGTGATCGAGAGCAAAGCTAAAGTTTAAGTGAATGTCTGGCCTCTTTTTTTATCTTGATTTTTCACATTTTTGTTAAGATATTTTTAGGTTCTACTTAATCTGCCCTGAGGATAATCAATGCATTTAGTTGGTTTTTAATTAAAGAAAGCTGCCGTTCTATTGTTTACATTTTACATTTACTAATTAATTTTGGGGAATTTTTCTTTAATTAATCTATTATCTATCACTGACCGATGCTTTTAAATTTCAAAAACAAAAAGGGAACATAAGATTATTTTAACTTTTAATTAAATATTACATCAGATATTTTTAGAATTATTATTAAATGAAATTTAAACAAAGCAATAAATACGAACTTTATAATCCAAAATAAATGATTAAAATTATACAAAATTATATAACTAAAAGAAATCTAAATTATATTATTTTATCCCTATATTGCGTTTAATTTGAGATCGAAATGTGTGCATGTTTATGCTGAATTCTACATATATTTATACATTTCTAAGATTACTACACACACAATTCGATACCAAAAAGTTTAAATTTGGGTGGGATAGACCGGTCAGTGAGAGACGACAGAAAAAGGTGAAACTTAAGATTCGAATACGAATCTTACTGTTTCAATGTGTGGAATTTGATGGTAAATTGGATCCAAGAAATACTGTGATTTCCAAAGTGAGTATTTGTGTTTTAATTGTAAAAGTAATTTCTAGGTTGCAATTGAAAATAAAGAAAAAAATCATTGTTTTGTTATATAAATATAATAATGGCAAATTTGAAGCATTTTTTTTTTACATTTCAGCATATATTAATATCTCTGAGATACACAGCGCATCCACTGCAATTTCTTTTTGTACTGCAAAGTTTAGATTTTATATTTCTTTATTCAATAATTTCTAGGTTTTAATGAAAAATAAATAAAGCATGTAATAAATATAATACAAATTTGTAACTCAGTATATAGGAATGTTGATATTTAAATTATAACCCATATTCTTAGTGTTGTAATCAAATCAGTTGTAGGGGATTGAAGACAGGAAGTCTAATAATTTCCTGATTGCAGATCTAGGATTTCAAGTGATAATAATTGTAAAATTGGTACACTTTATGAAGTTATAAAAAATGGAGAGATCTGTTGATTTGAAAAGTGGACATATATCTAACTATAAAGGCACAAGTATGGAAGTCTGTGAAAAGTGGTGTTCATTATAAATAAAAAATAAAAGAATGGATTGTGGGGATTTATATGTAAAATAGAGGAACATGTTTGTTTGTTTTTTTTAACTTAAGGTAGATATAAAATGAATCATTCAAGTTTATGCTCCAACAAGTTCTCATTCTGGTAAAGAAGTATTTTCATATAGGTGCACAAAAGACTTTTGATCACAGCAAATAACATTTGGGAGACATTAATGCTAGAACTGGAAAATGATTGAAAAATGAAAGTTCTGTGGCTGAATGTGATTATAAGGACACAAATAAGAGAAGATGCAGATGTGAAATTTTCATAAAAAATAAGTGTATATTACATAATTTTTCTTCTGAAAAAAAAAGTGAAATAGAAACGCAGTCGACGACGAATTATTTAAATGAAAATACAATAGAAATGCATTGTGTTTTTGACCAAAATAAAATATTTATTTTAGAATTATCATGTTATTAATACATTTAATATATGAAGAGATGAGTGATTATGTAATACAGAAATTGTAATTATAAATTTATTAAACGCACATTGATTACGTAAGTAATATTTACTGAGGCTATAACCTCGATAATATGTGTATAAAATGCGACAGTAGAGACCTCTACAGGTATTTTAACCACAAGCTTACGCTATAGAAGAAAAGCGTAAGCTTGTGGTTAAAACACCTGCAGAGGTCCCTACTATCGCATTTTATACGCATATTATCGAGGTTATAGCCTCAGTAAATAGTAATACAGAAATGTAAAATATATATTAATATAAAACAAGAGAGAGACAAATTAGTTTAAAAGACAGTATTAATTGTACTTGATATTTCTAGCATTCAAAAACACTGCAATAAATTTAAATTAGAATTTACTAATCATTTTAAATTATGTAAATGACAATAAGTTCCGACATGATTGAAATTATTACATATGTAACTGATTATTTAATAAAATCTGTGACAAAGACAGGTGCTGAAAAAAGTGGAAATTAACCAATGAATGTTAATTAAGTAGTAGCAATCTCTTCACACAGTACTGCCACCTGATGCAAGTCATAGTAATCAAAGGATGCCAAGGTATATGCATAAAATCTCTGTCTAGTGCCTACTCATCCATTAGCAGAGATAAACCCTCCATACAGTAGTCCTCCTCAGCACAAACAAGAGTAATCAATGGATGTCAGAAGGTTTGTGCATAAACTCTATCTTATGCTTATTCGTGCAATATCCCTAGACCAGTTTCTAGCTTATAGTTTTCATCAGTGAGAGTTTCGTACTGCAACAAACAGCTTGTGTAAGCATAAGAAATATTGATTATGTGAAAAGTTAATTTACTGACAGAGAAAAATATGAAGATGTCATAAAATGATCCATAAAAAATTAAATACCTAAACTAGTATAACCGCTAAACATCACATGATCACCATTTCATGCTTGCACATAACTGTTAGTAAACAGGCAAAAACTCTCCATATAGTAGTGCCACCTTGTGCTAACCAGAATAATCAATGGATGCCAGAAGGCTGGTTAGCACAAGGTGGCACTACTATATGGAGAGTTTTTGCCTGTTTACTAACAGTTATGTGCTAGCATGTGATGTTTAGTGATTTAACACCAATCCTGCCTAATAGGATAATGGTGGCTATGGTTAAAGAGCCAAAGTCACCAAAATGTATGGGTGCTGAATCAAGTTCAGACCCATATGACTATATAAGCTATTGAGCTTAGATTGAAAATATTATTGTGTTTTCAATTTCATTCTCATAGTTTTGTAGTGAAGTAGAGATAAAAGATGGCTGCTGGAGGGTTGCATTAGATCCTAAGATCTAGGTGCAGTGCTCTCAGATCCAAGGCTCCTCACTGATGAAGGCCACAAGCCAGAAACTAGTCTAGGGATATTGGATGATTAGGCACTAGATAGGGATTTTATGCAAAAGCTTTTTGGCATTCATTGATTACTCTAGTTAGCACAAGGTGGCACTACTATATGGAGAGACTATATGGAGAGTTTTTGCCTGTTTACTAAACTAGTATACATAGTTAATAATGATAAAAGAAAAGCAATAGAAAGGAATAAAAGGTTCCAAACTATAAAATAACATCTTCATATTAGAATGAAAGTCATTCCAGCAATGAAAAGAAAAGATGAAACTATTACTAAGATGGAAGATACCATAAAATATGTAAAACAGTTTTATAAAGAGGCATATAGTGTACTGGTCGAAAATGTATGTCCATCCAACAAGATTTAGAATCTGAGCAAAAGTACCCCACATCCAATCATGCCCGAGATACACAAGTCAGAAGCAATCATGAATTCTAACCTGTTTTCCCATTCCCCAAATCTATAACACTACAGACAACACCTATGGTGATCTACATAAATTAATTATTTCCAGGCCTGGTGCTACATTGTTTTGCATGAGAACTAAGATGATGACGATGATGAGAGATTGAGTGAACCCAAGATATAAGTTAAAAAATATACATAAATAATATAAAGGTTATTAAGGAGATTCGAACAACTGGATTAAGTTTAAAAATATAAATATTTATTTTGACACAATTCAAGGTTATATATATATACTCAACTTCAAGCATTTAAAATTTTATTTTTGGTTACAAATATTTGACGATCTTGATACAATTATTTTATTTAGACAGATATGAATTTAGTGCGGCATTTAAATACAAAACATATATTTAAAAATTGGATTTTATTTAATATTACAAAAATAGATTTATCTGGGTGGTTGGTGGACTTTTATACATTTAAAAAAAAACATATAAAGATAATGCAATAGAGTTTCACTGTTTGTATGATTTTAATGGGATGCCCCTGGCATTTGACACATAGCTTTATTTTAATTTATAGAATTTATTTACAACAATGAAATAAGGATACGTTCTGATTCTTAAGTATACTGGAACATTTATTAATTACACATTTTCGACATTTAGCAATCGAATATTGTGAAACTCTAAATATGGGAATTGCTTATTTCAATAAAGGGGAGGGCAGCTTCATGAGTGGTTGGATCTAAAACTCCAACGAAAAATATTTAAAGAGCAAAACATTTCATTATCACATATCATTACGATTTATTTTGTTAAACAGGCTAGAAAACAAACTATAAAAAATTGCGGTACTAGCATCATGTCAGTGAACGAGAAAATGGAAACTTCAGCTGAGAAAACTTCATTGTTCTATTTGAATGTGCTATGCCAGTTTCAGGCTGAGCAATACTGAAAATGGAAATGTCGGTAGGAAGTTGCTATGGATCTGGTTTACGGTAAGTCCATGCAGAGCTTCAACTACACTAACCAGTTATGAATGAGAACAAAAAATGACAGAAGCCTTCAAATCCCTGGAATGAGGTACAGGTGAATCAAAGCAGTATATAAATATATACTTTACGAAGAAGAATGACAAACAAAGATGATCATGAATCCATGGAATGAGATACAAGCGACTTAGATCAGAGCCATATGTGGCTTATTATTAATTTCTGACATATACCAGCAACATTGGATTTAAATGCCAAATAAAGCCTTAAATGGTTTAACAATAATGTAATGCTATCTTAAAATAATGACCCATGTAAGATAAAGTCATTTATCAGAAATTAAACTATAATTAATGAAGCGTGCATTTCTTCCCCTTCTTGAATCAATACTATTTTGTTTAAATATATAAAAAAACTAAAATTCATGCACTTAAAAGTGCGACCAACAAAACAGAATTTGTTTACCAGCCTTTTTGGCAATGATAATGAATAAAAAAATTAATAAAACTGACGGACACCAATATCTACCCCAGATTGCAAAGTATTTATACATTTTGTATAATTTTACGGTAAAATATATTTTTTTAAAAAAAACATATATTCATTTTACAAGAAAAACTCAGTCTTACAAACTATTTAGAAATAAATAAATAAGAACTCATTAATACACCCCCCCCTTTCTATTCCACAGCAGGATATAGAAGAAGTTCGTAAGATTGGGTTTGATTGACATTTACAAATATAAATCAAGTGAAAATATAAAAATATCATTAAAATTAAATTATAACCACACTAAATTATAAGAAAAATAAGAGGTGTGTGTTGGATGAAATATTTTATAATAAGATTAGTTTAGATTATAGATAATCAATACCAAGGAAATAATTATTAGTTTAACATGCTCTCCGATTAAAGAGTTAAAGGGAGGTGTAACATAAAGAAAACATTAATTTTAAAGAGGTAGGATTCATGTAAGACAATTGTAATGGCTTTAGACTTGTTACCTCATGACTCTATGGGATGAAGTAGGCACAAGTCTTCTGTGGCAGATGGCATTCTTTGATTTAACATGTCTCTTGGCCTCGGCAGTTCTTTGGTGGCATGGGCATACTTGAGTGGTAGGAGCTATATCTCTGCACAGTGAAGAGTCAGGCTGAAGATGGAGGGGAAGGTGGCTTATGCCTCTTTAAATTAAATAGATGTGAAGTCAGTTAGTGACTATTGACCAAACTCTGACACAATAGATTTCTGGTCCTATTTATACAAACTTTGAGTTATTCAAAGAATGTTTTTAATTAAACTTCTTAACTCTTAATTAATCTTTAATTTACAGAAATATTTTCTGTATTGTTATTGGAGATACAATCACAAGATAACTGTCCAAAAATAAATTCAAATCAATTTCCAGATTGGAAATAAATTTGAGAAAAATGTTAACAGCTAACTAAGTCAATTAGCTTTGTTTTAAATTTTACTTTAATTTAAAAATTCCTTTTAATCATGAAACAAAGTAATGTTCCCATCCCTTTAATTATTCTTGGACAGTTGGCGATTGCATCTTCCATCTTGAATTTTTATGTAGTTTTATAATGAAAAATAATTACAAAATAAATAAGATATAATCAAAGAAAAAAAATACAAAATTATTTACAATATTTGTTTCCGTTAATATACATATATATCTGAGTCACATCTAGTGACATTAATATCAAAATAATTAAAGAATTTTTATTTAAAATTTATATTTGTAACTTTTATAGATGCTTCTCATAAACATATGTATAGTTTATATACATATGACAAAAAAAAGAGCAGGATGAAACGTGGTTGTGACAGAACAGTGAAACTCGATCTTGAACTAAGGTAGACTGTTTCAATAGTAATAAAGAACAAGAAACTAAATTAATTTTTCAATTATAAGATCTGAATTGGCAAAGATTTGAGGTAATATATGTGACCAATCTATAAAAAAGAGTTCCAGAAAATGATGGGATTATTATCAATTTAAAAGAATCATATGAAAAAATAAAAAACTCATCAGTAAAGTTACATATCAAATATCTTAATGATAATTATTGACAAGTTAACTGAAAAGATGCTTTCTCTACAAAAATTATGCAAGTTTAAAGCAAATTGAAAAAATAACATTATTAAAGACCTTGTCAATGTAGGCTATAACTAAAACAGCTTATTTAGAATTCTGAAACATTCTACTCTAGAATAAATTCTTGCCCTTCTTATTCCAAGAATATAAATGAATGGATGTCTTTCCTTTATGCCTGGGTTATCAATATATTTACAGAATATATTCTCTGATACACTTAATGTCAATTTTAGAATCTCCAAACTTATGCAAGCTCCTATATAATATAAATGATAGCTTGCTTGTACCAGAGCCTCCAGATGTTTATAAAATCAGCTGTGATGAGTGTGCTTGTAGAGCAGTCTATTATGAGACATCATACTCTAATAGCACCATCAGATGCAATGTAAGTATATTTGTAACCACACAAAGAAAGGTTTTAATGTGAAGTCTGTGTTTCTGGATTATGTAATGGAAACAGGCCATTGTTTCAATCTAAATATTAAAGTATTGGGTGCTATCATAAAAGAAAATTTAAAGAGACATCATTCATTGCCAGAGACACCTATGCAATAGACAAAACAAAGGGTGTCTTACTTTATCTCAAAAGTGGAATATGTAAATCAACAAATTTACATATTAACAATCAGTTATCAAATTTGAGCTTTTCTCTTAATTAATCTCAGCCAATATATTTGAGTGCTTTAAATATGACCTTCTAGGCTGAAAGCATTGCTAATATACTTATTGTTTAATTGAAATAAATCTAATCTATTCTTCAGAAATGAATGAACATTATAAATTGAATTACATAGTCAAAGAAAAGAAATAAATCTTCATAGAGTTACACAGAATTGATATAGGATAGTTAGAAAGGTGAAAATGAAAGATATCATCAATACAAACTCTTTACCAAGACAATAATAATTACTCTACAGTCAATAACAAGTTAAATTTAAAAGTTGTTTTAGCTTGATGTATCACATCCAAGTATTGCTAAAACTTAAGAAAAAACTATATGCAGATCTGCTATTATGGTTTGCATTTATAGATTTTAAAAAGGCTTTTGATTCTGTAAATCTTTCACAATGATTAATGTTTTGGATCATTAGGATACAAAAACTTGAATATTGTCACATTCTAAAGAATGTTAAAATGCAATAGTATAGATTAAATTATATTGTGACAATAAAAAGAATTAACATTCATAAGAATATGGAACAGAGAGAGTTATTTCATATCTCCAAACATTTCACTCTAATATTACAAGAAGTATTTGGTGAATTAAAATGTGGAGATAAGGAAACAAAAACGCATGTATCTTATTTAAATCATCTATATTTTGCAGGTAATATACTTGTTGTAAGTAATGCTCCAGAGAATGTTGCAAAAGTTATTAGATAAAAATTAAAAATCAGGGTTAAAGATAAATATTAAAAAGACTAGAATATTGTTCAATACATTATCTCAAAAGAAGAAAGTAAACATCCATAATCATAAATTAGAAAGTGATAAGCAGTGCTAATGATAAATTAGAAAATGAGAATAAGTAAAGGTACCTTGGTCAGATTATTAAAATATAAGGAAGCATAATGGAGAAATTAATTATAGAATTAAATATGGATGGAGTGGGAGTTTTTTTTTTGTAAAAACAACTTTAAAAAAATTATAAAAACATTTTAATAGATAAATTTTATCAGTCCTTACTTAAGACTCTGAGATATGGACACTTACCAGAAGAGCAGACAAAGATTTCAGACCTCTTAACAATAAAAAAAGCAAAGCAAAACTCTCCATACAGTAGTGCCATCTTGTGCCAACAAGAGCAATCAATGGATGCCAGAAGGCTTGTGCATAAAATCCCTATCTAGTGCCTACTCCTCCAATATCCCCATACTAGTTTCTGGCTTGTGGCCATCATCAGTGAGGAGCCTTGGATCTGAGTGCACTGCACCTAGATCTTAGGATCTAATGCAACCCTCCACAAGATGGCACTACTGTATAAAGAGTTTTGCTTTGCTTTGTTTAATAACCATTATGTGCTAGTATGAGATAGTGCTCATGTGATGTTTAGTGGTTTAACCTCTTAACAATGTGTGGAGAAATACACATCAGGAGTAAAAAGAAAAAAATGAAATGTGTGGATGAAAAAAAAACCAGTATTACTGACAATACTGAAAGAAATAAATGACTAAAATAGATCTGGGATGGACATATTGCTAAAAGAGATCATAATAGATGGCAACTGATGTGTGAAAATAGATCTCAAAAAATATTAAAGATCTACAAGAAGACCGCATTTTGAAATGAGTCAATAGAATAATGAAGTTTTCTAGGATGATGGGAGGAAAAAATATATAAATTTGAGAAAGTGGATTAGACACAAAAAGACCACAGTCCTATTGTATTTCTTTCTTTCTTTCTTTCATTTTCTTCTTTCTTTTCTTCTTTATTTGTTTTTTTCTTACCATCTTTCTTTCTTTCTTCCTTTCTGTTTCTTTTTTCTCTCTTTTTTCATTCCTTCCTTTCTTTCTTTTTCCTTTCTTTTTTCCTTCCTTTCTTTCTGTACTGGATTGATAATATTTGCAAATAATTATGATAATATATAAATAAATAAATTCAAATATGTGTGTAATTCATGCATTCTTCCTTTAATTTTAGATCACCTTCAAGTAAAGGAAGATTGTATGACTTCAAAGAAGAACTCTAATATAAAATGGGGTGAGTTTGCTCTTTGTGAAGTTAGAAGAAAAGGTGAAATGACAATTGATTTAAAAGTAGTCACATACATTACTGTAAGAGCACAAATATCGGAAGTGCAAATGGTTGTATGATTCTTTATAAATAAGAAATGGAATAATAATATTGTTGAGATTGATGGTGTAGCAGATAGAGTGACAATATTGGTTATTTAACTTAATAGAAGATACCAAACACCCATAATTCAAGTTTATGTCCCAACATGTAGCAAAGAATTCTTATATAGATGTACAGAAGGCATTTGATCAGATCAAACATTTTAAAATTGTCATACAGACTATAATAATAGAATTGGTAAACAACTGAAAGGTAAAATTGTCAGCTAAAATTGGACAGCATTGTGTCTGTTTTTTTCTTTAACACTAAGATGCCTGCAGGATTATCTCTAAAACAATGCATTTCCACAAAGATTTTATGATCCTTCCATGTCAGAATCATTAATTATGATATGAAATGTGACTAACCCACAATAGTCCAAAATGCTAACAATAAGTTTTATTTTAAATTGAAAAAAACTGCTACAAAAACACTGTTTATGGATGTAAATCCAGGTATCATAAGAAGTATTGAAAAATGATAATTGACAGTACAAATCATACTATCACATTTCATATTATCAGACATAATACAAATATATTAGCACCATAACATAGAGTTAATTATAGATGGCACTGCAAATGGCTTAGAAAAAGAACACATTATTTTTCCACTGGGTCACAAACTAGCAAAAACTCACAAAACATCACACTGATCACCATTTCTTATGCTTACAGAAGCTGTTATTAGCAGTATGTGATGTAATGTAAAGCACTGTGGCTTCTTCTTTATTAGAGTCAGGAATCTCTCAGTGATTATGCTTAGAGAAACCTGTTATCCACCTTAAATTCCCTTTCCATTCCCCACCCTGATTTTCCCATATTCGCTTCTATCCCACTCCATCTCATTTTCATAACCTAACCTTGGTCAATTCTATGGCATTTATACCTAAACCCCCCTTATTTTTTCCCAAACCTAGCATAAAAGCCAAGTCACTATAATCACTTCGTCTATATTTATTCTTCCACAACTTCATTATTTGCACCTTTTATGCTTGTATGCATTTATATTCAATTAACCAATGCCTAATATTTTCTATGCCTTTCTTACATAATCTGCCGACTAAATCACACATATTTTTTCATTTGTGTGTATATTTCCTTGTTGCTAAAGATCCTGTCCAAGTCTTAAACAGTAAATTATTCTCCTTGATATTATCATAAATTAACTCACACCCAATATTATGTTTACTTTTATAAATATATTTTAACTATTTTTGCTCTCCATACTAGTTCTTCATCTTTCCAACTCCCTATTTTTTTATTAATGCATCTACTCTTCTATCCCATTTCTTGCCACTATAACACTCAACAATTCTCCTTAACACAATCATCCCACCTTTTGTATATGTATACTCACATAAAATGTTTATCCAAATCTTCTGCATACCATACTACATTTCTCACCCATCTTGTTGCTTCTCCTTTCTCATAAACTAATTAAAAATTATTTTGTCTATTCTCTTATTATTCATAAATTGCAATCTACTGAAAATTTTCATTTTGCTTTTTCCATATCTCATATAAAAACTTGACCATCTCTTCTTTGTTCTTCCCACATCTGCATATAATGTATGTCTTACCACTTCTTTTTGTACTTTTTCCAAGTAATATAACCCCCTCATTACCATAAGTTTCCTAATATTGCCACTCCCTTCCATACAATTCTAGCTACATCATATTTATTATATGAAAACACTTAATTTCTTTATCAATCCATTTCTTCTCTTTGTTTCATGTACCAATTTTTTCTCCCATTCAAGCAAACAATTTTTCTCATTACTTAAGATGATTCCCAATAGTTACACCTATTCACCTCATTTATATCCCCCTATAAAAAATATTTCTCTTCTCTTTTCCCTGCAATTATCATCATTACTTTTGATTTTCCTTCACTAAATTTAATCCCCATCTCTTTATCCATACTTGTGCATGTCTTCACCATATCTTCCTTATCTTCCCTACTTTCTGCACACAAGAAGATATCATCAGCAAAAAAGACCTAATAATATATATACTCCCTTGCCACCTATTAATGGTATCTCTATCCAGTTTCCTAGTCTTTCTATTGCTCTCTCCATTTCTCTCAAATATAACAAAAACAAAATAGGTGACATAAAGCAACCTTGCCTTAGTCCTACACCATTTTTAACTTTAACTGATTCTATATTTCCTAACTGATAAGTATAATAATTATTTTCATACAATCTCTTAATAAGATGCACTAAAGCTCCATTAATTTCCAAATTTACTAAACTTACACATAATCTATTTCTATTTACTCTATCATATGCCTTTTCTATATTTATAAAAACCATATATAACTGTCTACCTGTATTCTTACTCATATCTATAAGTTGTGTGACTACAAATAAATTATTTCCTATACACCTTTCTGATCGAAAAACCTCCATGCATTTCTCCCACTATATTATTTTCCTCCATCCACTTTGCAATCTTTCCAGCCACAATATATGCAAAAACTTTATATAACACTGACATTATCACTATCAGTCTATAATTGATTAACTTTCTATGATCCTTACCCTTACTCTTGTAGTATTCCAACTATCTCGAAATTCTCTTCTGTGCCATTTTATTAAAACATGATAATAGATTTAATTTTTCCCTATTTCCTAAATTCATTACCATCTCTGCTGCCCATCTGTCTAAACATTTTGCCTTACCACTTCTCAATTTCTTTTCTGTCTCATTCAGTTCATTTTCTGTAAACCTAATATTTCTGTTACTATATGTTTTCATATTTGTTATTGTTCCATCCTTCATATCTTATATCTTTTCAATTTCCATTATGTACTTATTTAAGATGGTCTCTAAGTCTTCTCTAGAGCTACACTCTATTCCCTCATAATCTTGTAATAGGATTGCTCTCCCTACATTCCTTCTTTTAATATATTTCCAAAATTTTTTACTCCCATCTCTTCCACTTTTATTAATATTCTCCAACAATTTACTATTTAATTTCATTCTCTCTATATAATCATCTATTTTAACCAATTTCTTTTTTAAAAATATTTTTCCCATTTAATATTAATATCTTTTTCACTTTTTTTGTTTTTAATAGCCCATTTATATTCTCTGCACTATTTTTTCCACTCTTTTACACTTTTACTAACTCTCACTTTTTCATTACTTTTATTCTTCTGAATATTCTCACTTAAAACCCTATTAGCCAATTTTTCTACTTCACCACACCAGTTCTTATTTTCATCCCCAACAAACTCTTCTATGATTTCTTCTACTTTTATTTTATATTATTCTAACTTATACTTATCACTCATTGTCCTTTTACATCTTTCACTATGTTTTCTATCTTTATCACGTTACCAATAATTTCTATTATAAAAAAATTTTGAATTCCTATTACATACTCTCTCTCTTTATTATCAAACAATTTAATTTTCTGTACTTTATTTATTCCTTCTTTCTCTACTAATACCTAATCTACTGTGTGATATTATTTCTAGACCGTGTGTATTGTCCCTCATAAATATTTGATGAATTACCAATGCTCAAATTCACTCTATGACAAAAATTCTTCAAAAGCTATCCATTCTTATTATCCATGTTAACAATTTCTTCAATATCCCCATTTTTTTGAAACTCTATATATTCTTAACTAGACATTCATATATGCTACTGTTCCACTCCATCATAGTTTGACAATCTCCAGTGGTTGTATACACTATAGCCAAAATTCAGTCTTGTCTTCCTAACTTTATCTCAAACCACAAATGTTTTTGACACTTTACAGTATTTAAATATTTTTTGACATAACTCCTATACCACCACTCCTTTCTTCTTTTCTATTTATATCCTGCTATACCAAATCTTCTACTTTAGGTTCTTCTTCTCTTAGATGTGTTTGCATTACTTGCGAATATCTCAAGCTCTTCATTTTTAAAGTCTGTTAATTCCATCCACTTTTCTGGTCTCTTGGCCCTTGCATATTCTAATACTCTTTCTTATCTTTTGCATTTCTAAGTAACTTGCTTACCATTAATTTTATAGACTCATTTCTTCTCCACATCTACATTTAAATCAGCTACCCTTTGTTTATTTCTTACCTCCCATCAACTCCTCTTCTTTTTGATAATACTGGAATTTAAAACCTTACACCCCTTTATAAGTTTCTGAACTATAATATTTTATTATAAATCAAACTCCCTAATACTTCACTTCCTTGTTTTGCTAAATGCAATCCATTTTTACTATACAACTCCATCTTATTAATAAAAAATTCCACTCATCCACAAACATAACATCATTTCTCACACATAATTTTTTCAATCTCCAATTTATAGAACATATCCTATCTAACATATACTTTTTGTCAAATATTGGTAATAATCAATCTATTTTTACTCTTCCTTTAATCTTACTCAAATTATTAATCAATTCTATGTACTTATCCATTACTCTCTCTGATGGCTCTGACAAATTATTTGTCCCTACCATAAAATATATATCTCTATTCCTGTGTTTCTTTACTTATCTATAACATACCTAATTCCAGCTCCAGGAAACATATTCTTGCATACTTGTTTCTATTTTCCCTTGAAATTACATCTCCACATCCTCTAATTACCAAATCTCTTATCAATACTGTCTCATAATTTACTTTCTCTACTTCATCCATAACATTCTCTTCTACCTTCTACACTTACTTATCTAGTTCTTGCTTATTGTTTCTATTCAATAATTCCTTAATCTGATCACAGTTCATAGTAACAATTTTAATTTGGCTTCTACATCCTTTATCTCTTCCTCTATCTTACTTATTCTTTGGCTAACCATCTCCATTGCACTACTTATTTTGTCATCCATATCTTTTGTCATTCCATTAAAAACATACTGTATTTAATGTTCCTCAACTACATTTTGCTCCATTTTTCCTGAATTTTTCTTTAAACTATCTACACTTAGAAACCATTTTTTCACCACTTTTATCACATTTACACATGATCTATGTAACCATACACCTATTACATTTTTCCTAGTCTTATTTAAATATTTCAAATGATAAACCTTATCACATATGTTATATTCTATTGCATCATGCTTAATTTCCTTCTGAACATTTTATATACATTGTCAGATACAAATCAATTCATATTCATTATTTTTTAAATCTCTACTCTATATTTAAATTTATGCTTTCTCTACTACTCTTCAAACCCCTTTATACAAAAGGACAAAAACATTTCTTTTTTAAATTGCAATTGATAAACACATTTTTTTCTAACCTTACTTCTCAGATATTAGCTTCTTTCTCAAATAAATCCCTCTCTTTTTTAAATTGAAATATTCTTTAGTAACATACCTACTAAAAACAATTAATTTTACATACAACTTAGTTTTAAAGCCTCCTTGCAGTAAACACACACTCAACAAAATATTTTTTTTCATTTTATATTAAAATAGCATAATTAATCACTTTCCAAACCTTAGCAATATTATTCTCGATCTTTCCAAATCCAATTCCACACACTAAGCAAAAAAAATTTGTAGCAACAAAATTTTTCCAGATGATATTTTAAAAAATATATAAACTTTACCTTATCTTGTGGAACAAATCAGCCATGTCAGGGAAGTAGCAAATTCTCCATACAATAGTGCCATCCAGTGGAAGGCTTAGCAACCACTTGATGCATTGATTACTAAGACTTGCACTGGGTGGATTACTGTAAGGATAGAGTTGACAAAGATTATGTTGTGGAAATGGGATAGAGCAGATTATGGTTAAATTTAGAGTGGAGAATGTAAAATAAAGTGACTAACAGGTTTATCTGGGCATAATTGCTGAGATATTCTTGACTTCGTTTAAGGAGAAGCCATGATACATCACATCACATGGTAAGTTAGCTAACAGGTTTCTTGGGCATAGTGTCTGAGAGATTCCTGATTCTGAAAATGGAGAAACCACAGTGCATCACATCACATACCACAAAAAAAAACCCAAATATAAATTCTTAACATATTAATATATATTCGCATATCTAGCATTCTTCCAATACTATGTTCTTTGAGTGGCAATGGGGAAGTTATAAATCTTTTATATTTCTATTTCATTTATATATTATTGCCTTATGATAGGTTGGAGCGTATTTTTAAATATTTATGATACAGTGTTATGAATCTTATTCTCGAATGTTATATATATATCTTGTTATGGTTATTTGAGCTCTCTAAAATTCAATAACTCCGATAGCTTCAAATTTTTTATTCGTTTATGATAAAAATAACATTATTTAAGTTTGTACCTTGTAAAACAAAATTTTATGATTCCAAAACGCTTTCTCTTCAAATTTATTTATAGCTTTTAAGATTTTTGTATCTATTTTAAAAATCGAATTTCATATTGAATCTTAAGTGTACATACGCGCATGGCATTAACTTTTAAATGGGGCAATACATTGATAAAATATTAATATTGTCAACAAGTGAATCTGTTAGTTAAAATAAGAATTAAAGTAACCATCATATTAGTTTATACATAATGTTAAAACAATTTAGAGTAGTGGCATAAATTTTAAATTTAATATTTTAATGTGTGTGCACGAATATTTATTTGATTTTTTTTCGATCTATTTCAAATTTAAAGAGGCATTATTTTAACAGATTTAGATAATATTAAATGAACAAAGTAAAAGAATTTATTTTAATTTTTGTAATATAAATATTTATTTTTACTATTATAATATGTATATTTAATTTTACTGAAATATAGTACTTTTTTTAATGTTTTTAGAATATTATTTGTAATTTTAAAATAATTTTCTTATAATGGATGCTATAATTTCTTCAAAGACTTTAATTTATTACTGTCTGCAAATATATTCTATTAATGGAAACTATGAGTTAAAAAATTTAAGAGATGACAAACGATGAAATCAGTCGCATGGTAAAAACTTACAAATATGCATGTAATATATGCAGGATTTCAACTCAGACTTTCACATGACCACTATTCTCAGTGCCATCTTATATTGCTGGCCCACCTGATTACACACTTTGAACGTTCCATCTTCAGATTTTCAATGAAATGGAAGGCTGAAGAGTTGTGGGTTGGAGTAGTTTGAAGCCTGTCCATTAAAGTATGATGATTGGCTATCTTAATATAAAGCTGAGCATTGATTGTATATATGTGTAGAGATGGTTATCTGGACCAACTGGTGAGTGCTGTTTTAGCATGAAATGCATATATTGGTGATTATTTATCTTTTCAACATGTGTGTGATCAGGTGGGTCAGCAATATAAGATGCACTGAGAATAGTGGGTCGTGTAAAAGTCTGAGGTCGAATCCCACATATATTACATATATAAATACAGGTTTAAGCCTGTACAATGTATTAAATACACATGTACAAAAAGAATCCATCTTTCCTTGCTATTTATTTTCTGCATAAAGTGTATGGGGCCAATATTTAAATTTAGCTATTTTGCTTTATTGTTGTTTTGAACATGAAGAATTTGACTTTTACAAATCATTTGTTCCTTGAGCAAATGCATCTTAAGATTGTCAAAATGAATACTAAAACACTTAAAACATCATAATAATTTAAAAGACAAGGATAAATAGAATTAAAAATATTTTTCTTGATATTGAAATTTTCTAAAAGTCTAAAACCAAATACTTAGGAAATAATTATTGTATAAACACCTGCATACTTGATATCTTACTTTTGATTAAAAACAAAATCATATTAATGGAACTGTTCTTAAAATATTTTCATAAAGGAAAATGTCAATCTTTCTAAAATTTACCTCAAGAAAAATTCCTAATTATCTAATAAAATGCATGTTGAAATGGAGAAAAATAACTTAGTTCGACTTTACTTATTGTTATTAGTTAACTTATATTTGTTTTCATATATTTTTTATATTTTATTGATATATAAAATGCAATTCCAGTCTATTTGTTATGTTTAAATGTTATGAGATACCAGAATACTACAGTGTAAAAAGCTATGTTTATCACTATTGATATATGTTACTTGAAAGGAGTAGAACTTATCTTTATGTTTTAGAATTATAAATATGGTAAAAGTTTATGAATTATTTGCAAAATTAGATTATTTCTGCAGTGATGTAATAAGATAGTCTTGATTAGTAGAGAGGAATTCCTAATAACTTGTATTGTAATTTTAGTTATGTATTTTTAGCCTGGGCTGGCATATTTTGTAACACCACATACACCTATGTTAACTATACTCTAGTCTCCATTGTCATAAATATTTGTTGTAATGTTATATAATCATAGACGCAAAACTCTCCATAAAGTAGCACCACTCAATGCAAGCCAGAGTAATCAATAAATGCGGGAAGGTTTGTGCATAAAATCCCTATCAAGAGCTACTCATCCAATATCTCCAGACTAGTCTAGTTTGGGAATATTGGATGAGTAGGCACTTGATAGGAATTTTATGCACAAACCTCCATGCATCCATTGATTACTCTGACTTGCACTGAGTGGTGTTACTTTATGAAGAGTTTTGTCTCTGAAGAAAACAGCTTGTGTAAGCATAAAAATGGTACTCATGTGATGTTTGATGGTTATATAATCATACAGTAGAGAAAGCCTTCTGGTGATTTATAATTTTAACCCGTAGAAGGCAGATAATTTATAATGCCACATGTATTTATTTGGTTCGAGTATTTAGTGCATAGGATATTTTACTATATTTGTAAGTTTATACAAAAAGGTACATATTTTGAGAGACCTACTAACTGTATGATAATCAATGAAAATTATATAAAGCATTATTTTTTTTAGTTGTTTAATAGTTAGTTAATGTTTGCATAACAACCTTCTTTAATGAGTTTCTTATCCAGGAACATGTAAAGATATGTATACATTTTGTAGTATAATTTAAATTCAGATAAAGCTCCTATATTTAAATGGCATTTTAAATCTTTTAAGATATAGGATTTGATGAGAATTTATAATCATTATTTGTATTTATGTATTGGAGTATTCCTATCATCTAATGTTAAGCATTGGAAGGCTTTAAAAAAATTTAACTTTATTTAAATTTTCCAATACATTCAACTGTTACTCATAGCACACAGGTTAGAATGTGCACAATGTTTTGAGTGATTTTATTCTTCTCTCTTCTTCATGTATTATTGGCCTGACCAGTGACAGTACTAGCATCAGATTCAAGGTTAGACCCTTAGATTCATGAATATTGGACTTTTAAGTAATGTGAATGGCTCAGTTGGTTAGCTTGTTAAACAAGGCAAAACTCTCCATACAGTAGTGCCACCCTATGCCAACCAGAGTAATCAATGTGTGCCAGAAGACTTGTGCATAAAATTCCTATCTAGTGTTATGCGCTAGCATGACATAGTGATCATGTGATATTTAGTGTTTACAGTGTTGTTTCAAAATTTAATATTCAAGAATCTAAGGCTCCAGGTTCGATTCCCATGCTATTTTTGTCACAGGTAAGGCTAGAAACACCTGAAGAAGAGATGAAAATAATACCCACTTGAAATGTTGTGGATATACTAAAATGAGTGCTATTACTAACAGTTGAATATAATTGGAAAATTTAAATGAAGTTAATTTTTTCTAAAGACATTCAATACTTAATGTTAGATTATATAAATAGTCCAATATATAAATACAACTAATTTGTCATGCGTTGATGGCCTAGTAGTTAGCATATCTGCCTTCCAAGCAGTTGTCCCGGGTTCGCTTTCCGGCCGACACATTGACACATGAAAAAAAAAAAAAAAACTAAAATACCATCATTACAAACCTTCAAAAAAACACTATTATTGTTATACTTCCACATTTGTAAATAAAATTTTATATTTATTAAATCATTTTGACTTACGCCTTTCATATGTCTGCATTGATCATCTAATTGATAATTTATGGTAACATGACATTATCACATTGCGTTTATTTACAGGTACGCAGATTTTTTTAAAGTATCATTGTTGATCTTGATCGCTAATATCACTTATAAAATTTTTATTTATTATTGAGCCATATCAATAATCAAGCGTATATTTAAATATAAAATTTAAAAAACTTGTTTATTATAGTTATATATTTTATTAAACACTGAGAAAATATTCGATAGGATTTCTTTATATTTTAAACTTAGAGAGAATTCATTAGCTAAGTAAGTATTACATTTGTTTACTCTTCTCTATATTGCACAGTTATATTTATTATTATAACCTTGTGATATTATTACTACACATTTATAGTGTTTTATAAATATTTAAAGTAGACATAAAATATTTTGATTACAGTAAAATAGTAATTATTTTATTACTAGTTAAGCTAAGATTTTGGTTAGGTACCAGTTAGTTTCATTAATTGCAATATATCTATATATATAATAAATTAAATTTGATGTCTGCATTCTTTTCAAAATATATGTAATGTTTAAATTAATATATATATATATCAAATTACAGTAAAATTCACATAAATTATAGTTATTTTTAGAAGTACTTTCGACTATACATCTTGTAGTCTTTATCAACTATATAACATTGAATAATCAAAATGAAACATCCTTTCACAATACCCATAGTTCAATTCAGATTTCCCACAATTCTGTTATATTAACATTTGATGATTGCTGATTCATTAACATTTGACGATTTCTTGAAATTAACAGAGCCTCTTTTATTTTACATTTATTGTGGCAGCATTCAATTTGCATAATTTTTATGTTTTTTTAATCAAATTTAAATCTATATTGACAAGATTTATTATGATCAAATATAACAGATGATAAAATAACAGAATTGTGGGAAATCTGAATTGAACTATGGGTATTGTGAAAGGATGTCTCACTTCGATTATTCAATGTTATATAGTTGATAAAGACTACGAGATGTATAGTTGAAAGTACTTCTAAAAATAACTATAATGTATGTGAATTTTACTGTATTTTTGATATATGTATTGATTTGAATATTATATAATTGCTTTAAAGATATTTTTAATAAATGAAAAGTATATTTTAATCTCTTTATTTCATATTTAATATTTAATCACATTTATTATTATCTAATGCAAAATAAACAAACTAATCTTTTATGCTATATATGCTTCAACTATAACAAATATTTATTAAATATAACAAAGATCCATACATTTATCGATGATGTCATAATAGCCATTGAAGAGTTTTAGCTAAATAGATTTTTGCAATGTATTTGAATTTTAATGTGTAAATACATTAACATGAAACAACACTTTTTAAGTTAATTCAAACATATTTATTGATTATCAGTCATACTAAATTAAATATGCACTATCAACTCTTTTCACAACTTTCAATTTTGTACATTGAGTTTCATATAGTGCTAAATGTATGTGCATATATATATATATTGTAAAAAAATATGTAAATATACATGTTACATGAGATATTCAATATATATATATAAATAAAGTCTTTTTTATTAATGAAAAAGAGTATGAGTTAAATAAAACTACAAATTCCAAAATGTTATAATGAAAAATAAAACTAATTGTGTAAAAGTAACTTAAAAATACAAAGTTACTTGCTGAAATAATTTAAACTAAAAATATCAATTGTAAAGAAAGAACAAGGAAATTGTAATGTAAATAATTGTACAGAATTAATGTTTAAAATCATTTAATTAAAGAAAAATGTGATCAAGTCAAAAATAATTTTGTTAATTGTCTAATCAAGAAGGGATTATGTTTCACTGAAATCATTAATCTGTCCAAATGATTGGATAATCAATGCTGTAATTAATGTTGTAATTAAAATAAAAATTAATTAATTAGAAAAAAGAGGATTGAAACTAATTAATGATGTGGATGAGGTCAGACAATGGTTTGTCAAGGGTATAAAAGTTAATAAATTTTTATTAGAATTATTCTTGTTATATTTTCTGCTGTATTGTACTGCTATTTTAATTTTGATCCTGTCAAGTGATTCATTTGATGCAAGTTACATTAATATTTTGCAGATTTATCACCTACTGAATTTTGTGGACTCTTTCATTGAGAATGTATACTTCATGTTTCAATGATATATAGCTAATTATGCAAATGTCCTAATATCACTATGCAGTGCTAAACTTACAAGTGTTTATTTTGCTTTCAACACCCAGTTTCTCTGCAATTGATAGTCTTAGATATGATAAATATGTTTGCCCTGCCATTGCTGAGACATTACCCATCATTATTGAAGACTATTACAAACAAGGCCACAAAGATATATACCTCTCTAGAAAAGTGACAAGTCATTAAAAGAAACTGGGAAATCTGTTCAAGAATTCTTGGCACAAACTCTATAAACTGTCAAGAAAACAGGGATGATCCCTCCAGAAAAAATATAGAAAAACCTAAGTTAATATAAGAAAATAATTCAAAGTCTAGATTAAAATGATATACAGAGGTAAACTTTCATTCTCTTAAAAAAACTTTCATAAAATCAGAAATTATAAATTGTTACTACTTAATTTAAAGTAGATTTAACTATACTGAATAACTCTGTAATTAGTTTGATTTAATTTTATTTTTATTCTTTTTATTATTATAATGTTTTTTGTAAATCAATGTTTTTTGTTAATTTGGCCTAAATTCTATCTCTCCATATCTCACCATATGACATTTAATTAAGATAAAATGTATCAATTATGTTGTTCATGTTTAAACATGCACTTTCAGATAGTATAAGTTAGATAAGTTTCTTATTCATTTCATCTAGTTCTGGAATCAAGTGCTTGGAGCATATAAAATCTTTTTTGTGGGTATTTCAGTCTAATTAGCTGGACAGTGTCTGGAGTTTTATCCCCAACATAAATAAAAGTATCTAGAGGAAAGATATTTGTTTTAGCAGTTATTGAGAGAGTGCAAAAGTCTTGAAAGGTGGTGTTGGTTTGTGTATTTAGAAACAATCATGGTATGACTATTGGTATGGTTAATATGTAAAATTATTGATCATATTAACTCCTTTGCTTGTGTAACCAAGTTTCATATCTATAAATTATTATTGTAAAATTATAAAAATAATAATAATGTACATATCCATTATAATATATTGAATTAAATACTACCATGGATTATTCTTATAATAAAAATTAGAAATGAGATTATATCCATGTAAATAGAGATAACTTTATTTCTTTTGATGTTGCTAAGAAACTGTCAATTACTATTAATTGACAATTCCTGGGTCTAAAAATAATTTCTCATTGACCTATAATAGTTCTTTTGTTGATGTTTTTGTTCAAGTAAAACAAAAGAACTATTATAGGTTAATGAGAAAACTTTTTTAGCCTTAGGGATTATCAGTTAGTAGTAATAGATAGTTTTTAGCATCATCAAAAGCTAGAAAGTTATTTCTGTTTACATGGAAAAAATCTCATTTCTATTCTTTATTATATATATGGTGTTCAGTTTGTTTATTTATCAATCCACTTAACAAAAATATATTTTACCATAGTTTTATTTAAATATATGTAAAAATAAAAAACTAATGATAAATATTTCTAGCATTAATGATATAAAATATTTTATATTTCATTTCTTCTGTTTTTTAAGTTTGCAACATTTAAAAATCATCATAGTATATTAACCCTTTCAACGATTATTATTTAATTGGCCAAATGAGTTAAAAATCAAAACTTGTAATTGGCCAACTCACAACTTTAACAAAATCTATTGTTAAAATAGATTCACTTTTAATAATATAAATACATTAGTTCGTTTGTAAAAAGTATATTACTAAATTGTCAGATTACGAAAGTAAACGAAAGTCTTTTCAAAAATAAAATTTGATTTATAATTTAAAAAATATTCAATTGCAGTGAAATAAAAGTAACCACTATTCAACCAACCAAAAAACATTGCATCAGCAATCTTTTTTTTTTCACTTTAACGTTATGATAAATATGTAGCAATAAATAAATAATTCTTGGTAATATCTTAACTATTTTTCTAAAATAATTTGATTTTTAGTATTATTTTATCAATAATAATTTGTAATTCAATTCAAATATTGTTTAAAATGTTGTAAACATTCGTTTATCATTTTTGTAATAAAAATCAAAATGAATGTAACTTTTTACTTTTTGGCAGCCATTTCCCTTTTTGACAGAAGTTGGACAGCCAATAAGATTCAAGAAAAGGTGGTGAGGAGGCGGTGCTTTGGTTTTGTTTGACATATATGGTCATTTTATTGATTTTTTTACTTGTAAAATAATTCTGAAGAGGGTACCATCTTACAGAACTTTTGATTTTCTTTCGAATGACGTATAATATGTATACGTGGGATAAAAAGTAGCCGATTTAGAGTGACATCAAATCTTCTCATTTTTTGACGAGTCAGGCATTCAAACGGTTAATAAAATTAAAATATATTTCCAAAAAAACTATATATATAATTATCATATACTTCTAAACAATAAGCAAAAATAAATATCTAAGAATTTGAAGTTTTAATATTCTTTTTTCTCAATCATTGCAAAAAAAACATTTACCTGATTCTGTGTTCTGGCATACATCAGAAATTATTGTTTTTCTCCTGATTACAACTGTATTTTAAAAAAATACCTAAAATTAAAATATAAAATGTTATAAGTTATGTTAAAATTATTAAACATATGGAAATTTAGATTGTAGTTAATCAGAAGGGAAAATAATCACTTTTTATAGCATTCTTGAATGTTAGATGCATTTTCAGTACCAAACTAAAAGTGAAAAATTGGTAACTATAAAATCATTAACAATATATACACTGAAATATATTTATAATATTTGAAAAATAAATTTTAGCCTTCTCTATTACATTTTTATTGTTCTTTACACATAATATTAACCCTTTCCACTGCTCTGTGACAGATTTTGTTTTCAATGATACTGATATTATTTTATGTCATCTAGTTGACTAATATGGATTTAAATAATTTAATGACTTATTTTTAATAATGAATGTTGTTCCTAGATGTCAGGTATAATCAGAGAATAGCTTAATTTTAGCAATCTAATGGATTTTTTTAAAATTATAATTATTAAAATTGTTTATTTGTTTTGTAAACATTTTTTTTTCATTTCAAATAATTTTTTGGTTACTTGAATAAAATTTATTATAATAAATATATATTTTATTTTTATTCTTACTAATGTACTTTTAATAATTAAAAACTGCGTAATTAAGACAGAAGATATTTTTTATCTGCACTGTGAGTTTCTACAAGGGCTAAATAGTCATATCAAATAATGAATTGAAATTATAATGCTATCAACAAATTACTAATATGGTTATTGGTTTAATTTTAATTATAAGGATTGAGATTATGTAGTTTGCAAATAACTATCCAGTAAATTACTATAATTTAAGTTTATTACAGATAAATATGCTCTTGAAAATCAAATATAAATACTGAAGTGACCTTTAAAGAACCATCAAACAAATAGTAAACATAAAAGCTCTTCATACATATATTACTTGCTGCTCTTTGGTGATGGTTTATTCCACAAGTCATTTTTATTCAGACTAAACTTGAAGTTACTTTAGGTATAAAAATATTTATTGTTTGGGAGTTATCCATTTATAATTGCTTAATTAGAAAGCACTTTATCTAGAACAGTAGCTAAGGAAAGCCAACTGTTCCAAACCAAGAGTTAAAGTAAAACTGTCAGGTATAATATATGTATAATTAAAGTGCATAACAGATAAGTATGACTGCAATTTATCAATAAATATTTATTATTGTCCATAGTCATAACTACAATAAAACAAAATAATAAGATGAATATTTACCTCTTACCCTTGTCCAAGTCTTATAAGATTGCAAATGTGAAATGTAGGCTATTTTAATTATATATATATATATATATATATATTGGTCATTTAATTAATGGCAATTTAGATTTGAATGCGTGTGTTATTAATGCATAAATAATAAAAAACTGAAAATATATTACAAATCGCTTTTAATTATAAGCAATGTGTCAAGCATTGGTGGTCGAGAGTTCAGCGACAGCTGCTTTACAAGCAGTTGTCCCGGGTTAACGGGTTCGCTTCCCGGCTGATGCTATGACCCATGAGAAAAAAAAATTATAAGCAATGTTAATACATATAAGTAAAACAATATAGTTATTATGCAAAAGCCATATAAAAAAAGAAACAAAGATCATTTAAAATCTCAAATTTAAAATTTAAATAGCTTTTTGACTACTAAAGCAAAAATTTTATACAGTGATATTTTTTCCTTTTTATTTTTGTTTCATCTAAATCGAAAACATTATTATAAGATTGTTCGCTTTCAGCCAAATTCTTTGAACATAAAAAGAAAAGCTAAAAAGAACGTATATCAAAACACAATTTTGTCTATAATGGAATTTCATTTTATGCTTATGTAAATCATTCGAATTATTTTTTTAATACTTTTGTAAAGATAAAATTTTCAACAGCTAATATACGCCGATAATTAGATAAAATATTTATTGATGGATCCGTTTATAAGCCAATTACGGTATTAAAAATAATTTTATCTCTTTTTTAATAGTTTTAAAAATAAGATAAAGCGGCTGTCCCTAAAGATCGATAACATTTTGCAAATGTCTATATATAATGGAATTTATAGATTTTCAATAAATTTTTTATACTATAATAAGTAAAAGTTAAATAGTTTAATTCTAAAATAAGTAAGTAATTGAATAGTTTTATTCCTCATAAATTTATTAAAAGTATGAGTGCCAGAGGACGCCATTAATGGATTTTTATGGCTAATAAGAGAATAGTCAAAATAGATTTAATTGGGTTATGAGTAAAGAGCAGACAACAAGATGGGTGAAAAAGGTAATACGGTATGCAGAAGATTTAGATAAAGATTTTGTCAGTATACTTATACAAACGATGGAATGATTGTGTTAGGAGAATTGTTGAGTTATAGTGGTTAGAAATGGGATAGAATAGATGCATTAATAGAAGAATAGGGAGTTGGAGAGATGGGGAACTAATATGAAGAGGATTATTTATGATAACAGCAAGGAAAGTAGCTTAATGTTTAAGGCTCGAATAGGATCTTTAGCAACAAGGGAATATACACATAAATGGAAAAATGTGGATGATTTAGTCTACAAGTTCTGTAAGGAAGGCATGGAAAATATTAGGCATCTGTTAATTGGATGTAAATGATTGCAAGTACAAAGGGTATAAATAATGAAGTTGTTGGAATAATAAATATAAACAAATTGATTACACTGAAAGTGTGTTTTTAGTTTTTATGCTGGGCTTGGAAAAAGTTAAGGGGGATTTAAATATAAAGCTTATGGAGTTGACAAGAATTATGTTGTGGAAATGGGATGGAGCAGGATAGAGAAGAATATGGGAAAACCTTAGTGTGGGTAATGGAAAGGGAAGGTAAAGTGGCTAACAAGTTTTTCTGGGCATAGTGGCCAAGAGATTCCTGACTCTGAAAAAAAAGAAGCCAGAGTGCATCACATCACATCTACAATCTGCTACTGCATCAAAACCTAGCAATGCATTTAATTAAAACATTTTACTGTTTAAAAATAGCATCAAATTAAAGATCTATACCTTACTCAGATATCTTATACCTGTCATAATTTAGTGTAATAGGAGGAGGAGTGATTTCAAGTGCTTAGGTTCTATGAATCATAACTTAAAAAGGCATTTTCGGTACTGAAGTAATTTTAGATATCTAATTTAATTCACTCATAAAAAGCAAACACTAAACAAATAATTGATAATAAAAATGTAGAATTAAAACATTTAATACTAATAATAATGATGATGATGGCAGTGGTGATAATAATGATGATGATGATGATTGCAATACATCAGCCAACATAACTACCAGATGCATTAATAATAATTCTACATATGCAGATAAAATCAAAAGCAAGAGACCAGTATGGAAAAATTATTAAAAATCAAAGCTAGACCTCTCAAGATTTCATTGATCTAAAGAAATCAGGCTACTCAGACTAGATTTTTTTTTCTAACAATCTGGATAAAACCAATGAGAAAGTTAGTGTTAGCTCGGATAATTAAAGCCTTGAACAAATAGCAAGTTTTTCAATTCCACTATACCTAAAGATCTTTTTTTTTATTCAAACAGTTCATTACAAATCATTCAGTTATCCTATCAGCAGTAAGAAATACTATTCATTATACAAATTCCCCAAAAAATATTGTTTGAATTTCTTATGTGGAAAAACCTTACAAAAATCACAGATCACCCCAATCCTCGTGAACTAATACTAGAGTTTAAAAACAAGGATCCAAAAGACATATTTAAAAGTGAAGTAAAAATATGAAAAGCTGCATCATAATACCAATTAATCCAATTTAAAATATTATTACTGAGATGTTTAAAAAATGCATACCTTGTCTATTCGGCTGATGGCTGTAACAAAATAATGAAACCACTTGACACAGTTATCAACTTTTAGCCAATATTACTGAAAAATATCCCCATGTTAGTGTATAGTAATAGTTACAGATTCAAAATTAAGTTAGACACAAAGATGTAAATCCAGCCAACATTCCCTCCCGTGTCATAGATGAGGAAGCAACACTCTTTTCTAACAATAAAGGATCTAAAACTGCATGTTATCACTGTAAAGTAAGAGGACAGTTTTATTAATTCCTACTTGAAGCTTTTCTGACAAAAATTCTATTTCAGAGCAATACACATGCCCCAATGCAAACAAATGCAGAAGAAATAAATAAAAATATTTAGACAAATGAGAATATCACAAACAAAGAAAACAGCACTCCATAAATAATTAATAAAACATCATCAGAAATGATAGATACTATTAGTAACACACATTCCCCCTAAAGTTATCGATCTACAATCAGAACACCCAAAAGAAAAGCATCAACTACCAAAATGGAGAATAGCAAATGTGAAAACGATTCAACCTATGAAGATAAAAGTAAAAGCAATTAAAAATGACTCAGACTCTGCAATCTCAATGGATGATAAACATCACCCAAATGAAATAAAGGGCTCATGTTCACTTTTTTTGTCAAATAATATAAGAAGCAGATACAAAAAATTAGGGACTTTACAATATTTACTAATACAAGCATAACACAACCCAAAGTGTAACACCTACAATTACAACCAATATATTATATTGATTACAAACATCAATTTATATTTAGTTAATATAATCATTGCCAATAGCATATCCTATAGTTTTAAATTGGTGTGTATACATAATTGTTAGTGCATTAAAAAAATTACAAAAGAAAAAAAAAAACATTTAAAGTATTTTTCCTTATTTAATGTTTATTTAAAGATTTGTAATGGTGGCATTTTAGTAGTGTTTACATGTTGGATTATTTCCATCATATAATATTAAATAGTGAATGTCATTAGAAAAGTTCAAACTTTACTTAAACTTTCCAAATGCATTCAGCTATTAGTAATAGCATTCAATTTAATTATGTAACACCATGTTTCAAGTGATATTATTCTCTCTCCTTCAGGTGTTGCTGGCCTGTCCAGTGACAGTGTTAGCATGAGAATTGAACCTGGATTTTGGTCAGTTCATTAGAGCATTATTTTAAATTCAGTATTTACAAAATTTTAAGGTCTAGATTCAAATCTCATAGTAACACTGTGTGCCATCAACACTTGAAGAAGAAAGGAGAATAATACTTTGGGAAACATCGTTTTTATATATTAACCTATGCTCTATTACTAACAGTTGAATATATTTGCAAAGATTAAATAGAGTTTGAATTTTTCTGAAGACATTAGATGATGAAAATAATCCAACATATACTTACTATTTTTCCTATATGCTTCATCTTCATCCTCATCCTCATTTTTATGTATTATGTATATTCATTTAAATATTTCTATACAATATATAATGGGCCACCTATGGTTTTAAAACAATTATGGACAAAAGAAAATGTGTGACAATTCTATTGCATGTGTGAATAATAGTTTTTTTCACAATAGTACAGATATATAAATTGAAATATTATTAATAACTATGTACACCTGGGTCTCATTTTATGTGGTAGATAGGTTCCTTAGAAAAATGTGCAGAAAAGAAATCGCACAAAATAAATGTAACTTACCTTGAAAAATAGGGGATATGTTCCAGTAATTTTCAGAAGTCGTATAAAAGCAAAGCAACAAGGAAAAATTACTTTAAAATTCGCATTAAAAAAAATAAGGAAATAGAGTATGACTAATAAAAAATTTCAAATATTTGAAAAAAATTAATACAAGACAAACTTTTTTTATTAACTACAGTATTTAATTTTACATTTTTTCATAAATATTTTAATCATTACCACTGTTTGACAACATGCATTCATTTGTGAACTGATAAGAAATCAGATTTGTGATATGATGTACAACTAGCGCCACTTTCAGTCTTGAGCTGTGTTAATGGTTTTCTGTTTCTATATTTAAAAAATGAGATCGCAATCAAAACAAAAAAATTATACATTATCATTAGAAAGATTATTTTCAGTTTATAAAATCAATAAAATCTTCATTATTATTTATTTTAAAAATCTAAAAAAATATTTATTTCTGTTAATATCTAACAAAATATGTTTTAAAAGTTTAAAATTTTTTAATATTTATTGTGATATTTTTATACGTACATATAAATATATTATTATTATCTACTCATTAGTATAAGTAGGTTATTTACATAGAAGCTAAGATTATAAATACATCTTCAGGCCAGATTCATGTTAGCTGCTAATATAATGTTATATTTTTGAAAAAAAAAAGTATTTAAAGTCGAAATAAGTTATTAATAATTTAAATTTCTTGATATCTAATAAATATAGTGAAATATGAAAGATATTAAGAAGAAACATGAATCACATAATTTCAAAATCGCATTAAAATAATCCACATAAAACGAGACCCAGGTGTATTGTATTTTCAAACATCTAAAACTGACATGTTAAACTGGCAGTCCATGGTCTGCATGCAGCCCTTGACATGATTTTTTGTGGCCCACGGCTATGATGCTATGCAATAAAATGAAAACAGAATATGTTGCAAACAATAAATTAATTTTAAAAAACTTTTTAAAAAACAAACTTTTATATTTAATTACATGAACTAAAGTATATACAATAATTTTTGGCTACATACATAGCTAATTTATAATTCTCAGTTACACACATAGCTAAATATTTTTGATGACACACTTTTATGATGATGAAGCATTTGAGAGGTGATGAACACCAAAGCTGGCAACGTTAATAATGTGCTGCTGTGCTTCTGAGAACATAAATACATTCCAGCATAACTTTAGTCATCTATTCATGCCACCAACATAGCAATCCTATCTGCAGATGTTGGGTTTTTCTTGGAATTGTAACAAAAGGCAGTTGCATTAGTTTCCTTGTTCTGATCACTATATTAAAAATTTGTGGGTTGTTTTCTAACTCATTCAAAAAATATAAGAAAACATAGTTGCAATTTTTTTAATTTTTAAAATTTAAATCTAAAACCCTATTTTTATTACAGAAAATGTCACTTCCAACACTAAGTAAAAAAATGAAAGATTGATGACAAGGCAAGAAAATTTCAAGAAAGGTGGGAACAACTATTTTTGTGTGGAAGTGAATAATGAGATTACGTGATCAATTTGCAAAGAAATGATTAGTGTTGCTAAAGAATACAACATTAAGTAACATTATAGCACTAAACATGAAGAAAAATTTTCATGCTTTAAAGCAAAAATAAAGGAAGAAAAATTAAAACAATGAAGAATTCATTAAGTAGCTAGCAAGGAGTGTTTACAAAATTCATGAAAAGTGATGCATCAGTAACAAAAGCTAGTTACAAAATAAGCTATTTATTAGCAAGACATTCAAAATTATTCACCAATGGTTCTTTAATCAGGAAATGTATGATAAAAGCTGGTGACTTTGTCTGTCCAAAAAAGGTACAGACATTTTGAGACATCTCACTATCAAGAAATATGGTGGCAGATAGAATTACTAAAATGGCAGATGACATCGCTTCACAACTACAGGAAATATCTACCAAAATCCAGTTCTTTTCAATTGCAATTGATGAAAGCACAAATATAAGAGATATTGCACAAGTTGCTGTTTTTTATTGTGGTTGTGATAATAACATGAGGATCACTGAAAAATTATTGGAATTCATCCCTCTTCATGGAACACAACTAGTAAAGATATTTTTGATGCCATATGGAGCATTTTAGAAAATTTTAACTTGTCTTTTGACAAGCTTGTTTCTGTGACAACTGCTTGGCACTAAATTGATGATGGGTGAAACTAAAGGTTTTGCATCATGACTGACAAGGAAATCACAAAATGAGTATCCAGATAAACTGAAAATCAAAGCTTTTCATTGTCTTATTCACCAACAAGTTATCTGTTTAAAATTATTACAAATGGAGCAAGTGCTTAAAACAGTTACAAAGATAGTCAATTTTATTTGATGGAGAGCACTTAACCATTGCCAATTTACTTCATTCCTTAAAGATTTAGAATCCAAATTCAAAGATATTCCTTATTATACAGAAGTTCATTGGTTGTCCTGCCACAATGTCCTAAAGAACTTCTATCTGCTTTTAGAGCAAATAATATTTTTTAAAAACAATGAAAATATATCAGTTATAAAAGATCCATTGTGGATACAAGATCTAGCATTTTTAATAGATATCACAGGCCATCTGAATAATATTAATATTACATTGCAAGGAAAAGATCAATTGATAATGAACATGTACGATGCAGTTGCAAGCTTTGTATAAAAATTGAATTTGTTTAAAAATCATTTGCAAAAGAACATTTTGGCGTATATTTTCCTACATGTGAGCAATTAAAAGTACAAAATCAATGTTGCTCATTTTCACAATACTCTGCAAAAATTGGATCTTTTGCCTTTGAAGTTGAAAAAGCTCCGACTTCGATACAACTGAAATTGATTGATTTCCAGAATGATTCTATTTTAAAAACAAATATTGAGAAGTAGAAATTCCCAAAGTATATTCCTATTTATGTGAAAGATACCCGGAAATTAAAAAAATTGCTGCACAAATTTTATGCTTTTTTGGAAGTACATACTTTTCTGAGCAATTATTTTCATGAATGAAATTAAATAAAACAGCTTACAAATCAAGTTTAACTGATAAACATCTATCTATCATAATAAAAACTGTTTGTTCTCAGGCATTTGAACCCAGATATTGGAAAACTAATAAGAGAAAAGTGCTGGCAAGTTTCTTATAGAAACAATAAATTGTAGTTTTATAAATATGTAATCAAATAAATGTTTAAATAAAAACAATACTATATCAATTGCATATTATTGAACTGAATTCACTAAAGATGTGATGTGATGTACTGTGACTTCTCCTTAAACGGAATCAGAAATCTCTCAGCAGCTATGCCCAGAGAAACCTGTTAGCCACTTTACCTTCCTTTTCCATTGTCCACCCTAAGTTTTCCCATAATCTGCTCCAGCCCATTTCCACAACATAATCTTTGTCAACTCCATGACCTTCATATCTAAATCCCCCTTATTTTTTCCCAAACCTAGCATAAAAACCAATAACTCACTTTCTGTATAATCACTTTGTTCATATTTAACCTTCCATAACTTCATTATTTGTACCCTTTCTGCTTCCAAACATTTACATTGAAGTAACAAATGTCTAATATTTTCTATGCCTTCCTTACACAACTTGCAGACTAAATCACCCATATTTTTCCATTTACGTGCATATTCCCTTGTTGCTAAAGATTCCATTCGAATCTTAAACAATAAACTACTTTCCTTACTATTATCATAAATTAACTCACACCCAATGTGCTGTTTACTTCTATATATATATATTTAAACTCATTTTACTCTCCATACTAGTTCTCCATCTCTCCAACTTCCTATTCTTTATTAGTACATCTATTCTTCTATCCCACTCCTTCCTACTATAACACTCAACAATCCTTCTAACATAATCATCCCATCTTTTGTACAAGTATACTGACATAAATTCTTTATCCAAATCTTCTGCATAACGCATTACCTTTCTCACCCATCTTGTTGCCTGCCCTTTACTTGTAACCCAATTAAATACTATTTTGGTTATTCTTTTATTATCCATAAACTGCAATCTACCGAACATTTTCAATTTGCTTTTTGCATCCCTCATATAAAAACTTGACTATCCCATTTCTCCTTGAATTGCCTCTTTTGCTGTCCACATCTCAGCATCTAATGCATGTCTTCCTACTTACCTTTGTATTTTTTCTAAGCAATCTAATACCCCTTTACTAACACATAATGCATCATTGCCGTATGTTAACCCTGCTACTGCCACTCCTGCATTCTCACTTCAAAATAAAATTTTAAAAAAAATTGTGTGATGTGGCACGCGAGAATCTTACCAGTCGCATTAAATGGTCTGTTGTTTGAATGAGATTGACACTTGATCTAAGATATCAACCTCGATTATTAAAAATTGAATATTATTTGAATTAAAATTAATTATATTATTTACTAAACCTTAATTATAATAATTAAAAAATGATTAATGAAACATAATATTATTATTAACTAAATATTGTTATTTAATTAACATATTTATTTAAAATTTGCATTTATGCAAAGCAATAAACTATTATACATTCGAAGTTTTTATAGTTTTTTTTTTTTTTCAATTAACTATTTTATAATTGTTTAATATTCTTAATATTATCTAAAATGTAATTAACACATTTCATTTTATAACAGTTTATTGGATTATTTTTAATTTTTATCTTATTTTCTTTCGTAATTAACAGGAAAATATTGTTTTATATGCAATCGTTACAAATACAGACCACCACATTTGTTTTATGGTCGGTACAATTGCAGTAGTCTATTCTGATGATTAATGTGCTCAACAACTCCTGTGGCCTGCAATTGAACATCATACTTGAACATAAGGAAAAATCTTTCGCTTTCTTTCTTTCCCTTGAGTACAGAGATTAAAACGATATCTCTGCATTATTATTAGGGTTTTAGGCAGCAAACGCTGACAATTACAATGCCCGATTAACGGTCAGTAGCTAATTATAGTATTCTTAAACAGAAAAATCTTGAATTTATTTCATGAAAACGAAAAATAATATTCAAAAAATATTTAAATTACACGTTTTAAGCATTTTTACATTAACTGGCTTTTTTTTTTAATGTCAATTTAATGTTTCTTGGATTGATGTACAAGAAAAATGAATTCTGGGAATTGTTAAGCTGCGTTGATTCCCGTGAAGCTTTGAATAACTCTGGAATAAAAGTCTCTTTTATAAAAAAAAAATTCAATATTTTAAATACGTTTGATGTGAAATAAAGCGTTTTTTTATATAAATAATTTCCCCACAAGAATATTTTTATTTCATACAATGAAATACAGTGCACTAATTTTGAAAAATTATAAAACTTACAAATACTCGTGCATGTACGTAAACATACACACATAGTATAATATTATGTTGTCTATTAAATACCATAGGTTTTAAAAAGAGATTAAAAATTATTTAATAAAAAAACATTTGATTAGATACAATATTCAGTATTTGTCTAATGTTGTTAAATTTTTAATTAAAATTGGAATTATTATAGTTTGATTTACGCGTGTCAAACTTATTCTACTCATAACTTTGACACGAGCCAACGTAAATAAACTCTTCAATGCTTCTCGCCATTCATTTTCTAAACTAGAAATTATCTCTAGAAGATATAATCTTTAAAGCAATTAAAGATTAATATATCTCCTTTTTTTAATTAAATACACACACATAGAGTAATTCAACTTCACCCAATTTCGTCTTTCAAATGTAATTTACTGTTTTTAATTCGAAATATTTTTTCCATCCGTGCTCTTATTTTCAAATCTTATTTACTTTAGTGAATTCATAATAAATATTTTACATAAATTGGACAATATTTCTGACCATCTTTATATGTCCATTGTCAATGTAGCTTTTTCTTTCCAATTTACTTTTCACAATTCAAACCATTTACTTTTCAATTTCTATTTATATCTTTATTTATTTATTTTTTTAAGTGTCATAGCATCGGCCGGGACGCGAACCCGCAACCTGGGCAACTGCCTGCAAGTGCAAGGCAGTCGCGCTGACCTCTCGACCACCAATGCAAGACATTTATATCTTTATTATTGTTGTGTTTAGCTTGATTTACAAATTCATTTCCAAACCAACATACAAATGATGACAAAACTACTCAACAATTAATATGTACAATTTGTTAATCATAAAATATATACACATGTTAGTTACACAATAATATACATATAGTTTATACAAGTTAATGCTGAGATAGTCTGCCGAGTAATAGAACTCCCTTTCAGCTATATAATTAGCCTGCCTCGCGAGTTCAAGAGAGAGACCCTTCCAGCTGCACTGGACAGCTTGCCTCGAGTCGGCTTTAGTTCAGACTCTTCCAGCTGTACTTAGACAGCTTGCCTCAAGCCGACTGCAGACATAAGCAGTTTCCAGTCCTAGATGGACTTGCCTCACTGCTGAAATGTCACAATAATGGCTAGCAAAGACACCCTTGCTGTTGGCAGAGGTTTCACTGGGGAGCACCTTCAGTCATTCAGGTTGACTGACATTAATGTTCTCTCACTCACTATCTATCTGACTATCTGCCTTTCCAGAAAGGTTAATAATATAATGGTAGATCCCCTACCTTACTGGAAACAATTGGATTCAGTGATCATATTTTCCCATTGGCTTGTACTTATCATTGGCTATGTGTTTGTCTGTACACCAGCCTATTGTCCAGCAGCAAACAATGCTCAATCCGATCAGATAAAGCAGGAATCTGGACTAGTCAACTTCTGAAGACAAGGTGAGATATGACAATTATAATTTTTGTTCATTAACTAATTATCTATAACCGTATTAATTCTTATATAAATGCAATTTATCCACTGTACTTTAAATACATTTTAGCAAAAAACTTTCATTGTACATATATTCATACACAATCTTACATTTTGACTGTCCTATAGTCTTCTTCAGAGCCATTTTTACTTTAATTTTTTAAAAATAAAAAGTATTTTTAAAAAGGTAAAGTAAAAGTGGTTCTGAAGAAGACTGCATGACAGTTGAAACATAATATTGTGCATGTATATATATACAATAAAAGGTTTTTGCTAAAAAGTGCTTAAAGTGTAATGGATAAATTGCATTTATATAAAATATTACAGCAAAATAAAGGAAGTGGTGAATTTGGTAATAAGTGTATTAAATACCAATTAAAAGCAATTGGTTTAATGACTGGAAATTATAATCCTTATTCTTATTACTATATAAATGTGAAAGTTTGGTTATTTGTTTCTTTGTTAATTTATAACTCAGTAACTATTGCAACAATCATAATTAATCTTGCATGAATCTCTTTTTTGTGTGTAGAAATGACATAGGCTACAGATTTTTGCTTTATGGTACTTAATTATTTTAAAAACTTTGATAATTTGCAATATAAAAATGTGTTATAAATATTTCTGAATGTCTTCTTAAAATCACAAAAACAGGGCAGCACTGATTCAAAGATTACAGATTGAATTTTTTTTTACATAGTACATTGTATGCTGTCATTTGCTTTTTGAAATATATACAACAAAAATGGACAGAATTATAGTTTTTGGAAAGGTGAGGTTAAATTTGACTTTGTAAATGTATTTTAAATTAATTAAAATTCATTTCTACCACATTTAATTTCTCATTTGCAAGTAGAACTTAAACAAAATACCACTATTAAAATTTCATAGTTGTTTTTAAAAATTAATTTATTATATGCTAAATATATCTAAACTATCCTAAAATGATAATCAAATTGAGTAATATAACTGAACATAAAAAGTTACATCTTTTGTGATACTGCTGTTGATAACTCATGTATTACTATATCATGTAAGTAATATATAAATGTATAAGCCATGGAAACAGCTGCATATTGCATTATATTCTTTTATACATCTAACACAAGACTATAGTTTTTGATAAATCAAAGTAAAATTTTATTTTGAAAATATATTTTAAATTAATTACAATTTGTTTGTACCACATATTTAATTTCGCATTTGCAAGTGGAACATGAATAAAATACTAAGATATTAAAATTTTATACCGATTTTTAAAAATTAATTTATCACATGAAAAATATATTTTAATAAACAAGGCAAAAATCTCTCCATACAGTAGTGCCACCCTGTGCCAACCAGAGTAATCATATTCAGTAGTATAGCCAATCATAAAATGTTATATTTTTTGTGAAACTGCTATTGACAAATCATTATTATTTTATATAAATGATATGTAAATATATAAGCTTTAGCAACAGCTATGTATTGTATTATATTCTTTTATTCTGTTAATGCTGGCAAAGCCATAGGTAAGAATTGGAATAATTTTAGTATATCTGCAAATATACCATTTTTATTACATATGTTAATGTTAAGAATACAAATTATTCCAGAATTAACTAAATTCAGAAGATTTACTGTAATTCATAAACCAAATTCATGAAGAATCATATTTAACAAATTTTCTACCTACAATCTATTTTATGCATTAATGTTTGCAAGTTTGTTAATGGTAACTTTTTATGAATCTTGTTTATGAAATATACTAATATTTTGACCATAATTAATCTGGTGTGAATAAGTTTAAAAATAGGTTTTGAAAAGTTTTGACCCTTTCAGTTGCACTTAATTTTATTGGCCAAGTAAGGTAAAACTCTAAACTTTTGATTGGTCAATTACAGAATCAGCAGTAAAATATATATTCATCTTTTAATATTATTTTCATTTTAGTTTCGTTTGTAAAAAGTATATTAATAATTTGTCAGGTTATGAAAGTGAATGAAAGTTTTTTCAAATATAAATTTTTATTTATAATTATAAAATTATTTGATAGTGGTGAATCTGAAAAAAATGTTCGTAACAAATTAAAAAGTGTTGCTGACATCAGTGATTTCTTTCTCAATTTTGCGTTGTGTAAAAATAAATAATTTTTGCTAAAATCTTACTATTTTCCTAAAATAATTTATATTTTCAGCATATTTTACCAAAATACATTATAATATGCAAATAAATACCAGAAAAATATTCTAAAACATTAATTTTTATTTGAAAATCAAATAAAGAGCTTGGGGCAATATAAACTGTTGACATGTGTCAAAATTGTTGTTAGCGCTGGTTTATTTTTCAATTTACATTTCTGTAAAAGTATACAATTTTTTACTAAAATCTTACTGTTTTTTTTAAATAATTATGTTTTCAGTATATTTTATGAAAATAATTTATAATATGTCAAAAAATACTTTTAAAATGGTCTAAAACATTCATTTATCATTTTCAAAATGAAACAAAGAAATTGGAGTGGTAAAAATTATTGACAAGCGGACTTCTTTGGCCAATATGGTCAACAGCCAATCAACATAAAGCAAGGATTGCCTTCTTCCATTGTTAAAACTAAAATTTGAGAATATTATTGATTTTTTACTTGTAAAGTAATTGAAGAGAAGGTAGTATCTTACGGTAGTTTTTTAAAGCTTTAAAATGACTGTAAATTCTTTACCGTAGCATTAAAAATGATGGAATTCGAGCGACTTGAAGCTGTGATTATTTTTAACCGGATAAAAAAGTTAAAGAGCTAACGTATTAAATTTTATAGTAGAAATTAGAAGGGTAAGAGTAAAAAGTATCTAACAAAGGCGCTAAGGAAATATAATGTGTAATGCTAAAAAATAGATAGAAAACATTTAAACTTCACAATGTTAAGATATTTCAGTTTTTATATTTATTCACAGAGGGCGTTGCTGAAATATCTTAACATTGTGAAATGGTGATTTGAATGTTAGCAATGACAGTATAAACTTTTTGAAAATCTACTTTAAATTTTTTTAACCTTATTCACAAACAAATTAAGACTAAAGACATTACTACAATTCATAAGTGACATTCATAAGGAATTATCTTTCTTATATTGATGTTTTCTAATTTGTTAAAGATTATTCTTTTTGAAATTTATATCTAAATTATACTAATGAATTTGGATTTAATTGGTCTATGAATAAGTTTAAAAATTAAAAATAAAAAATAGATGATTCAAACATATGATATGGTCATTTTCAAAGTATTCCACCACCCCCTTCTTATTTTCCCAACTTCCATTTTAAAATATTTGTTATTAATTCAGTAAAATAAACAAGATTCAAAAAGGATGTGGAGGAAGAATTTTTTCCAATATTGTTGTTAAATATACTGTTGTAAACTTAATATTTTTGAAAGAAAATAAAATCAATTGCTTATTAAAAAAATAATTTTATTATCCTAATTAAAATGTTTATTTTTTCCATCTTTGGTTTTTTATATCATACTATTGTTTGGCATTTGTAAACATTTTATTTTTAAAAATTGTTTTTATCTTTAAAAATTGTTTTAAAATATTATGTTTGTGTAAGAAATTATGATGATGTATTTTAAAATATTATTTATAAATATTTTGATGTTTCAAGTCATTTTGAATTTATACATGACAGTTTTCTTTCATATGAAATAAAAACTATTGAGAAAATGTTTTCATTTTTTTTTATTTAAAAAATTATAAATGTTGTTTATAAACAAAAAGATGAATAAAAACCACATTTTTTTTTCTTACTTTACCACTTTACTTTTAAAAAAGTAAAAAATAAATATTACATATTTTTATATAAAAAAAAATAATTTTAAAGTATGTTTTATTAATTAATAAATATTATTTATTTATTTTTAAAAATAAGTGACATGTTTTGTATTAGAAATAAAACAACCAGAAATTGTTAAAATAGTCATAATAAAGATATGACTGAGTCCAATATGTTTCCTTCTATGTAATATAATCCTTTGCAAAATTATTTTTAAAAATTACAATAAAAACTTGCTTTTTATAGTATTTGTTAATAGTAATGACTTTAACTGTGCAGTGTTCATGGTCAACCAAATTGCAGCAAAGGTCATATGTATTCCACTAAACATCACATGATCAGCACCTCTTATGCTAGCACATAACTGTTATTAAACAGGCAAAACTCTTTATACAGTAGTGCCACCCTGTGCCAACCAGAGTAATCAATGGAAGCCTTCTGATATCGATTGATTACTCTGGTTGGCATGTTCATAAAATAAACATATGTATATGCTAAAATGCAAAAGCAAATTTAAAACACTGAAAATTTGCATTTGTTATATTTATATAATAAACCACTAAAAGCCAGTCAACAGTTAGACAATTCCAATATCAATAACAATCAACAATTTTAAACTGTTGTCGAGGCAACCTTCTTGATTTAATAACGATAACTTACAAACCCATTTAGCCTTGAGCATTATTACACTTATTATTTATATAATAAAATACATATTTTTTATTTGCAGTTACAACCAAGGAGTATAAATTTATGAAGATTTTTTATTTAAGTAATGGAATAATGGATATTGTTAAAACATGCAATCAATCATGTCTTTGTACCTAAATTTATTTATATTACTCATATCTGCCATAATACCTCACAGTAGCAACTTTCCCCATATAGTAGTGCCACTTAGTGCAAGCCATAGTAATCAATTTAGAATCTATTCATCCAATATTTCCAGATGAGGCAAAGAGTCACTGCTGAAGGGTTGCATTAGATTCAAAATATAAATGTAGTGATTTCTGATCCAAGACTCCTCTTCACTGATGAAAATCTAGTCTGGGGATATTTGATGATTTGGCACTAAATAGGAGTTTTGATGCATATATCTTCTAGCATCTATTGATTGCTATAGCTTACACTGGTTTGTGCTACAATATGGAAAGAGTTGCTACTATTTATTATTATTATCATTTCTATTATCTATAATTTATTATTTTTAAAATTATTTTTAATACAATTAGATTATCATTAGTTCAAACACCATTAATTTAAAAATTTTATTATCCAGATAAAATTGTAAAGGATTGTTTTGATTTATTGCTTTAATTACTGCAATTTTTTTTTCTGGAATAAATATAAGCATATTTGTATTTAATAAATTTATATACTACATAATAAATGTCATACATTCCTAAGCACTAATTGGATTCAACAGATTGATGGCTTTAATTTAGTTTATTTAAAATTTGAATGTTGTGTTGTGATTCAGAAATATGTCGTATATTCAATCTATAGATAATAAAATGAATGCTTATTTAAATTTCAACAAAATTTGATCTTATAATAACAGGAATATTTATTGTTAAAATGAAAAATTGGAAAGGAATAAAAATCCTTATACTGCTCTTCCACAAAATAATAATCAAAAAATAATAATAATTCTTTACAACAGCTATATAATCAAATAATAATTTTATACATTAAAAAGCTTTTTTTCAGCACCTGCTTTGGTGCCTTTTTCAAATGTTACTAATCTATTTAACATTAAAGAAATCACCTAACATAAAACAATCCAGTGTCCAATAATGGAATTAAAACAAACAATAATAATATAAATAATTAAAACAAATCAAAACCCTCATATATAAATTCAATAATTACAAAACAATTGATTATGTCATAACATTAAGTTAAACAATATTACATGCATTTTTAATACAATTATTTATATCAACTTATATAATTTTCCATTCATTTTTAATTAACCAATTATTAACCAAAAATATTCATACAATTAGTCAAATTATTTTTAATATAATATGTTTCCTATATTTGCCTTCTTTTTTGGATCTTTAATGAAATTTAAATGTTTAATACTTTTTGTGGTATTTATTCTATGGCCTTATTTCAAGTAGTGAATATATAATGCAGACCTATCATCTCTTCTTTCAATAGCAATTAGAAATAAGAGCCAAATAATATAACAATGCTATTAAAAGAAGTGATGATAGGTCTGCATTATATATTCACTACTTGAAATATGGCCATAGAATAGATGCCACAAAAAGTATTAAATATTTAAATTTCATTAAAGAACCAAAAAGAAGTCAAATATATGAAACATATTATATTAAAAATAATTTGACAAATTGTATGAATATTTATAAGACTTCTACAAATTTGGTTAATAACTGTTTGATTAAAAATGAATGGAAAATTATATAAGTTGATATAAATAATTGTATAAAAAATGCATGTAATATTGTTTAACATAATATTATGATATAATCAATTGTTTTGTAATTATTGAATTTACATATGATGGGTTTTGATTTGTTTTAATTATTTATATTATTGTTTGTTTTAATTCCATTATTGGACACTGGGTGGTTTTATGTCAGGTGATTCGTTAATGTTAAATAGATTAGTAACATTTGAAAAGAGCATTAAAGCAGGTGCTGAAAAAAAGCTTTTCAATGTATAAAATTATTATTTGATTATATAGTTGTAAAGAATTATTATTTTTTGATTATTATTGTTAAAATGCTAACAATTTATAAAATTTTAAAGAAACCCATCAAACTAGGGCATTCAGATTAATAGATATACCTGTATTTCAAAGTGCATATGTATATATTATTTAAAATTGTATATACCATGTTTCCCCAAAAATGAGATCTGGTCTTATATTAATTTTGGCTCAAAAACACAGCTTAGTACTTATTTTCCGGGAATGGTTAATTTTTTTCATGTACAAAAAATGTATATTTATTCAAATACAAAAATTTGCATTTATTTAAGTATGCAAATTTACATTTATTCAATATTACCAATTAGTAAATAACTTTTACTACTGCTCACATTTGTCACATGTAGGATTATAATCTTATCTAGAACATTCTCATTATATATGAGAATATTAAAAGTTATTCATGTGTCACTGAAATTAGTAATATTTAAGTTAAAATAATATATGAAATGGCAAACCGGGCTGATTACTTTGTGAATTGAGATCACCCACTAGTAATAAGTTACAGTCTTTTCAGATATCAATGTTGATTTATTTATAATATATATGGTTGGACGTCAGATGAAAGAGATTTTCTCATAACCAGCTAAATGAGAGTGCATTGATAAACGAAAAGAAATACTGTGTTTGCAAGTTTTTTAGTACAAAAATCTACATTTGTATTTATTTACACATTCATTACTTTAATTTGAAAAGTTTTCTCTTTTCTTATGCTAATTGTAAAATATATATATAAATGTTTTGAACGTTATATTTATTACTTTATAATTCTATATGCCCCGTGTGTGTTTTGATGGACAAATAATATCCCTCCATCAGGCTGATCATCTTAACTGGGTCTTATAGTTGGGGTAGAGCTTATCTTATCAACATCCTGAAAAATCATGCTAGGGCTTAGTTTCTGGTTAGGTCTTATTTTCAAGGAAACATGAAATAAAGTAATTCTTTTTTCACCATATCATATATATTGAAATAAAATTTGTTCTTTTTTTTTTTTTATAAAACATATGGCAGAAAGTTCACAAGAGGAAAAACCATCTATGCATACACACACATTTTGAAAAAGTATATAACACGTAATCACACTTCTAATGTGATGTGATGGAATGAAATATGGCTTCTCCTTAAATGGAGTCAGGAATCTCTCAGCAATTATACCCAGAGAAACCTGTTAGTCATTTTATTTTCCATTCCCCACTCTAAGTTTTCCCATATTCTGCTCCATTCCATTTCCACAACATAATCTTTGTCAACTCTATGGCCTTTATATCTAAATCCCCCTTATCTAAACATTGTTTTCTTATCAGCAGTGCCCCCTGAGAACAAATATAAAGTCTGAACTTTAAACAGCATGTTTGAATTTCAAACTTTATAATCATTCACAGAGGGTGTTGCTGAAAAAACAAAGTTGTTATAGGATAATTGGAGCATATTATATTTGGATTTTTAGTTAGTGATATCTACTGGGATATTTTCTTATAATATATAAGGGTGTGCACATATTGGAAACAAGATAAAAAATATATTACAAACTAATTTGTATATACTTTTATTTTATTTTATTTTTTCCAACCACAGATAATTAAAATCCTTAATTTTGAAGTCCCAGATAGGTGTGGGAAAATACAATAATTTATAAAGTAGTTGTAACAAAACAAAGAATTTGCCTTTAATATTTTTCTATATGTGATCATAGAAAGTAGATAAAATCTAAATGGTTTAAAACTTGAAAAAAGAAAAAGAATGTATGTTTTAAATTAGGTCATAAACTGTTGAACAATAATCTATTTAATATTTAAATACAAGTATATTGTCTATACTAAACTTATTGTAATTAGAAGGGATTTGAACTCAGACATTCAAGCTTCCTAAAGTTATACACTCAATCTTATGCAAGCAATATACATGACTACATACATGTGAAAAATATAAATTATCTCAAGTACATCTGGGTCTCGTTTTACGCGATAGATAGGATCCTCAGAAAACACGCACAAACGAAATTGCACAAAAATAGATGTAACTTACATTAAAAAAGGGGGGATGCAGTCTGTGATTTTTCAAAATTTGCATAAAAGCAAAGCACCAACGTAAAATTACTTTAAAATTTGCACAAAAAAAAATAAGGAAATAAAATATGACTAATAAAAAATTTCAAATTTGAAAAAAATTGATACAAGACAAACTTTTTTTAACTATAATATTTAATTTTATTCAAAATAATATATTTTTATGCATAATTTACAGTACAATAATTTACATTTTTTTATACATGTTTTAATTATTATCGCTATTTGTCCCAAAACACGTTCGTTTGCAAACTAGTAAAAAATCAGATTCTCATGTGATGTGATGTATTTGGCTTCTCCTTAAATGAAGTCTAGAATATCTCAGCAATTATTCTCACAAGAGGAAATACAACTAGCACCAAGTTCACTCTCATGTTGTGTTAATGGTTTTCTGTTGATGACGATGATGATTTTATTAATTGTTTATGAACTTAGACTTATGATAATAAAAAGACATTTATTCACCACTGTTGGGAAAAATTTAATTAAAACTAACAACTAAAAATTAAATTCTTATTTTTGTCTTTAATTTTCAATTTCATTTAAAAATCAAATTTCATTTTACATCACATTAATTTCAAGTCGCCCGTAGGTAATTTTTAAATTGTTAATTACAATTAAATATCAGATTTTAATTTTTAATTGTGCCCACTGCTATTACTGACCTTTTAAAAATAAACTTGTGGACACTAAATGATTAATAATTGATTACATTCTTTTTTAAAAAGCAAAAACAGAATGTGATTTAAAATGCAAAATTAACATGCACAATGTTTGAACAAATTTACATTATAATCGTGTAAAATTTAATGTGTCTATACATAAAATGTGGAAATCATGATTTTAATTTCATTATTGCATAAAATCTTACTATTATAAAGCACTGAAAATATTGAAATTACTAAGATGAAAGTAGAATTCCAATAATGTGCTATTACTTTCAATATAACGTAAGTGTGCAAAATTTATTATTTAAAGTAATAGCGCATTATCGGAGGTCGACTTCCAGTGAAACAAGAATCGTGTAACTTCAAAATCATGTTAAATAAGTCCGCGTAAAAAGAGACCCTGGTGTATATGTATTTTGTGCTGAACTAACACTCATCACTTGCTCCAGATCATCATCTTTCATACATATATATAATCGGTGCTTGGTTTTATATTAAGATAGAAAATCTTCAAACTTTCATGGACAGACTTCAATCTTCTCTACCCTCCAACCCTTCAGCCATTCGTATGACTGAAAATCTGATGATGAATTATTGTCTTACTCATGATGACTTTAAGTCACTCTGACCCGTCATGTATAGTACTTTGATATGTCCATTTAAATACACAGAAGAGGGTTGGTAGAATATCAGGCTGAAAATGTAATACTTAAATACAAGTATATTATGTACTTAGAAGGAATGTGAACTCAGACTTTTCAAGTTCCCTATAGCTACCCACTCCTTATATAACCAAAATTCATGACCATATACCTTTGAAAAAGAAAATGATCTTCAATATATGTATTTCATGCTCAACCAGAAATCATCAGTTAGTTGGTCAGAGTGACTTAGAGTCAACATGGGTATGACAATAATACTGGCATCAAAAGGGCTTTGAGCACTCCATCATTAAACTTTCAATGATATGGATGGCTGAAGAGTTAGAGGGTGGGGAAGATCGAAGCCTGTCTATTAAAGTTTGAAGATTTTCTATCTTATTATAAAGTGAGCATTGATTTATATATATATGGAAGATAGTGATCTGAACCAACTGATGAGTACTGGATCAGCCCGAAATACGTGTATTGGACATCATTTAACTCTTTTATATGTATGTGGTTATGTGTATCCATTGTATAAGATGGAATGGATAGCTATACGAATCTTGAAAGTCTGAGTTCAAATAACTTATTTAATAAAATGAGTCCATTTTATTTTTTAAAAATACTTCTATATATCATCATCATCACCAACCATTTATTAATCCATTGCAGGATAATGGTCTCTCCAAGTTCAATCCATCTTCTCCTATCTTTAGCTTTTCTTCTCCACATCACCCCTGCACACTTTCTTAATTCATCCATCCATCTCACATGTGGTCTCTTTCTTGGTCTTTTACATGTATGTTACAGATAATGTAACATCTCGAAAATGAATTAATCAATAGAAAAATATGCATTGTTTTAATAAGCGTGTTAAAAAATAATTTTTAAAAAAATATTAAGCATTAATTTTTTTTAAAAAATATGTTTTTTTTCTCTTTTTAAAAAAGTCACAAATTGTAAAATTATTCAACTGCAGCGTTTTAAATTAACTCGTTTCATTTTAATCCCCAGCGAAAGGAAATAAAAGAAGCTTTTCAAATAAGAATTAATAATAATCTTGAAATCCAATTATATTTTGAAAAATAATATATTTAGAATTTTTAAAAAAAAAAGTTCTTGCATATAATTTATCAAAGAAATTAGATGGAAAAAAAAACATTAATGATAAACAAAATATAAACTATTATAAAATAGATTGTTTACAAGTGAAAGTTACAATTTAAAGTTGCCTAGCATGATTTTGTGCAGTTATGGGATATCAGAATCATATTGAGATCTATTTCAGTTTTGACACGTTCGAAGCAAGCAATAAAGCAATTCGAATATTTAATATTTCAAATGAATATGCATGTAATAATGAAAAATTGTTAAGAATATTCAAAATATTGATGTAGTTTTTAAAAGTAATAAATATTGATATGTTTGTGTGCTTGTTTCTCTGTCCGAAAACAGGAAGGATGTGGAATAAGATAAAATGGCCAAGAGGTAACACTAGACCATTATAGTTTTCCATTGTATGTCACCTTATCTTAAGACAATTAATTTTGAAATCTAAGAATTTACAAATTTATTATAAACTTTGAAAGTAATATAAAAAAAAAAAAATCGTTCTTAGAATGTGGTTAACAAAATATTAGTTAACCGATATAAAAATAACAAAGACACAACATAAAAAGATTTTAATATTATATATATTGTAATGGTATAGAATCACAGTAAATATCAAGCCTGAGTTGATGCGGCAAATTCTTGTACCAGAATAGTTTTAAGACGCCAAGGTTTCATTCATTTGAATATAGAGATTCTTAGCGTTCATACACAAATCCCTGGTCCAATATTATGTAGCTATAATTGACTGCTTGTGTTTTATTATTCGGGATGGGATGAATAATATCCATCCCTTGGAATATCACCTAGTTCCAACCTTTATAAGATCAGTTTATGGGTCTTATAGTCATTTTGCCCATTGATAGGAGATCAACCACTAAGCTAGCTCAGAGATAAAACATAAATCATCACTGTTATTCGACGCATATCTACCCTTCTATATAAATAATTTATTTTAATAACACGGAAGAGAACTAGACCTTAAATACATATTCAGCCCCTAGGGGATTGTCATATATACCAAAATATATCTCTATATCCAAGGTTTGGTCTGACTTTAAGATTAACATTATGACCAAGGTTTTACATATAACGATTAAAATTACCCTTTTCCTCTTTTTTACTGGGATTCATAATGCATTTTTATTTGATGATGACTTAGGAGCAACATTTATAAGGAGTTTTGTGATTCATAAATAAACACATATAAGCAGTTTAATTTCAACACCTGATTCATGTTTTATTCCAACATCACAAAATAATGGTTACATCCCCAAAACAATTAATCAGGATAAAATTAATTATAGAATTACTAAACATTTAATGACTAATAATAATAATAAAAGAAAAAAAAAAAAGGAAAGCAGCATACATCTTTTAATTGTGGTATTTAAATGTCATTTCAACTAGTGTAAATAATTTGGTCCCTTGTGACATTCATATAATTAATAAACAAAATCAAAAAATGCATATAAACCCCCCATCTTAATCAATAATATTGTAATGTGACTATTACATAATTAATCTGTATTCATTTATAGCTCTGCTTAATTTCTGCCTTTACTAAATCAACACAAATAAAAAAAAAATCTCTCATCTAGTTATAATTATCATTTCATATCCCCTATTATTATTTTATTTTAGGCCTGTCCACTACTGCCATACATTTGTGTATCTACACACATTATCTAGGGTTTAAACCTTGCCCATTATAAAATGTTTAGAATAATCAAAAAAGCAAGTCATATATAATGTGACATTACTTTTATAAGCTTGTATTTACAAAAATGTAATATAGAGAGCATACCAATAGCTCAAACAAGTTAGGTTTACATAAATATAAAAATAAAAAAAATGAACATCTATTTTAAATCTATATCAAGATGCATCAATATATGTGTGGGCAAATAAACATATACAATACGATTGACAAAACAATTGAAGATATAATAAAACAAGAAAAAAATAGCATAAATAATAGTGTAATATTTAGTAATAACAAAACCCTTAATCGCTAAGACCTAATTTGATATTTGAGGGGGTAGAGAGGGGGATTAAACAGAAAATTTCAATAGTTATTAATAAAAGTTGTTTGTATATTACCGATTGTTTTGAAGTATTGTTAATTAGCTTTTAAACACACACTATGGACCCACTGATTATCACAGGGGAACATCCTGAACAATAACTACAGAGAAGCATATACTTTTAAAGCATATACTGATTATTTCCAGTAAATTTTCTTCAAATTAGCATAGTTTACTATTTTCAAAATTATTGTTAAGATGATAGCAAATTTATACTAAGCATTGTTAGCCGAGAGGTCATCGCAGCCGCTTTGCAAGCAAGTAGTTGGTTGCAGACGGTTGTAAGTTCGCGTTCCAGCCGATGCTATGACATATGAAAAAAAAAATTATAGTATAGATATAAACTACTTGATCTCTAAATTTATTCACAGTCAATGCTAAATTTAAATCAGAGGAGATTTTCTTTATGCTTTTCCTTTCCTATGATATTTTACTTTCCCAAAGTGGATGGAGGCATATTACTTCTAATGTGGGTCAGCCCTGGCTGGGTTTCTCTTGTCTCCCATTCAGATGTGCCTGGACTCCTGGAGCTTCCAGCCCTTTGGAACAAGAAAATCTAGCATTCAGCACTGCATTTCTTTTTAAATTTTATCCACAATAAGATATTTAAGATGAGTTGGCAATACCAGTTCAAACAAGCAATAATAATGTCCTTGTTTCAGCTTCTCTCTGGTATTTATTTATTTTGAATTACTGATGTTATTGGTCCCTTAATGACACTAGCCTCCTAATGGTATATGTGATTGAAGTATCTACTATCCACTTGGATAGTTTGAAATATTTTTTATCTTGGAACTGCCAACTCAAGATTAATTAATAGCTGACTAGTTAAGGGGTCAAAAACAATTATTAACAGTCTCTTTGATTTTACACATTTGCTAATGAGTTCCTCTCCATTTTTTTTTCTCTCTCTCTCTTTTCTTTCTAAAATGTTAACATACAATAAAATAAAAATAACATAAATTTTAAAAAAACTGCATTACATAGAATTAAAATTTGAAATATTAATTAATCTTCTTGATTTGTCTGAAGGCATTTAAGTCAGATTATTCACACACACATATATATATAGGCCCATACACACAACCAGAAGTTGATTCTTAATATATAGCTAAAATTAGCAGCAGCCTTGAATTATCTTCCCATTTCATTTTCCTTTCTATAATCTATCAATGATTTTTAATGAAATATACATATAACTGATTAAAACAAACACAAATAGGAAATTTCTCTCCACTACTTTTTTTTGGAATAATTGAGGTCTTGCTTGGGTTTCCAATTAATCTCCTACAATATATATATATTGCAAGGAAATCAAGTCTATAGCATTTGATTTAATTTAAAAAGCTTGTATTACAAATGTTATCTATTGAGTGTGCCAATAGCTCTTATCCTTTATTCTTAAATCGGTTTCTAGCTCTGACTTTTGTCAGTGTGGTGCTAGGATATTTAAGCATTAGATTTAAAATACCAGATCAAGTCCAGCACTTTATCCAATGTTTAACTATTAAGTAGAAAATCTGAAATTTTCAAACATCCATATTTTCAAATCCAGCTGTGAAACATAAATAACCATATGGGACTTAACTAAGTTCAGATATACAATATATTAATAGCTTTAGCAATATAAAATTGCCAAAGCCTTAAGAGCAATAAGAATAATTGCAAGAAAATCAAAGTCAATATTACATGACTTAGTTTAATAAGCTTGCATTACAACTGTTTATAAAAAGTGTGCCAATAGCTCTTAACAAGCTTTTCAGAATATCCTTATCCTCAGACCAGTTTCTAGCTCTAACTTTCATCAGTGAGATGCTAGGATATTTAATTTAAGCATTAGGTTTAAAATATTAAGTCAAGCTCAGCACTTTATCTAATGTTTAACTATTAAGTAGAAAATCTGAAATTTTCAGACATCCATATGTCTTCAAATACAGCTATCTAACTTAAATAGCCATATGGGATTGAAGTAAGACAACTGACAATAAGGATATTCTGAAAAGCTTGTTAAGAGATATTGGCATGCTCATTATATAATATGTACATATCAAAGTATAAAAATGTTCAAATTACTCTCTCAAAAGATATGTTTTTAAGCAACATCCTCTGTAAATAAATGTAAAGTCTGAACTTCATACAGCCAGACTCAAAAAGATCTTTTAGGGACTGATTTAAGTTCAGACTATATTTATTCACAGAGGGTGCAGCTAAAGAAAACATAACATTTGGGAAGGTGATTTGAAACTGTTGTATTTAAATTTTCAGCTAGTGATATACATTGGGTATTTTCTTGTATTAAAATATTTAAAATATAGTCAAGCAGTGGTGGCCTAGCAGTTAGCATAGCTGCCTTCCAAGCAACTGGCCCAGGTTCACTTCCTGGTCAATGTACTTGACATATGAAAAAGAAAAAAAAAATTAAATATAGATGAAAAAGTAATGTATTAAATAATTTATTTAACCACTAAACATTGGATGATCATCATAACTTTATGCTTACACAATCTGTTTAACACAGAGGCAAATTCTCCACACAGTAGCACCACTCAGTGTAAGCTAGAGTAATCAATGGATGCAAGGTTTGTACATAAAATCACTATCTAGTGCCTACTGCTCCAATATCCCCAAACTAGTTTTTAGCTTGTGGCTTTCATCAGTGAGGAGCCTTGGATCTGAGAGCATTTCACATAGATCTTAGGATCTAATGCAACTCTCCAGTAGCCACCTTTTATCTTATTAGTGAACTATAAAGCTTTGAGTCCAAAATAAAAACACAATAACGTTTTCAATTCATAATTAATCCATTGATTACTCCGACTTGCACTCGGTGGTGTTACTGTATGGAGAGTTTTGCCTCTGTGCTAATTTATTATTAAAAGGAAATATGTGTATATGTTTGAAAAGGAATTATGTTTTAGCTCTTATTACTTATGGATATCAACATGGCCACAAAAGAGAAAATCAATACAGATATTTATACTATTCAATGGAGTAAGCAAGTGTATGTTGTAAATAATAATAAGAGATTACAAGTGAGAGAGGACTTCAGATATGTGTGATATTATCAAAAGAATTAGCTGGTGTGAATATATCTGCTAGAAGAAATTATAATAGATGGATAACTGAAGTCTAAACTGGATACTAAGAGATTGTAAAAGGCCTAAGAAAGGTCACATATGAGTTAGATAAAATAAAAAAGTTGGTTGGACTGATGAGAGTGATGAATGATTAAGGTTGTGATAGAATAGGAATCAGTGATGAATGAATCAATTGTGATAATGATTTAAGATAAAATGAGGATGAAATAAAAGAAAGAAAAATACGGATGAGATATGATAACAATGTTGCTGATGAAGAATGAGATCCTAAACTATAAAACTAACATTGTGTGAAATAACAGCAAGACAATAATGAAATAAAGCAAGCAGTTCTACACTTGACTATAACAAAATATGTAACCACTAAATTAAAATAGATTATAAGTCTTAAATGAGAAAAAAAATTTACATTTTAAAATTTCTACTAAATCAATCAAACACTAAGAATGAGCATAAGAGATCAAAGCAAAGCATAATAAATAACTTCAGAAATGAAAAGTTTACAATAGATTCAAAATTGAGACTATTAATTAATAATTTACTTTTCTCAGGATTCAAATAATTGAAATACTATTATTTTAAAATATATATTTGGATAAGTGAGAGGGATTTTGCCACTACCCAAATATATAACAAGCAAAGACAACCCATAAAACAAGATGGAATTAATAAAGAACATTTGGCAATTCCAATACTAACAATAATATGAACTTTAAATTTTATGAAGTACTAATACATTTTTAATAAAGTAAATATAATAATCTACAAACTATCCTTTGTTTAATGACCATGGGTCAATATGATCAAGATCAGTGAATGATGCATCTGATGATTTAGATGAACACGTTATTCTAAAAATTGAAAAATATTTTATCGTTAAAACATTATTAAAAAATAATATATGTGTGTAAGATCAACAGTGTTTTAATCAATAAGTGATAAATCTTTATGTGTCCCAAATGTAAGAGCTTAGTAAAACTTATTATGTGCTAATGCATAATAGAGTCTACTATATTGACTGATGATGATTTTTATGACAACAATAAAAATAATATGTTGATAGCAATAGCAATAACAATATAGATGATATTAAAGCACTAAACATCACAGGATCACCATTTATTATGCTAGCACATAACTGTTATTAAACAGGATGTAATGTGATGTACTGTGGCTTCTTAAATGAAGTCAAGAATATCTGAGCAATTATGCCCAGATAAACCTGTTAGCCACTTAATTTTCCAGAATTATCAATGGATGCCAGAAGGTTTGTGCATAAAATCCCCATCTAGTGCCTACTCATCCAATATCCCCAGACTAGTTTCTGGCTTGTGACCTTCATCAGTGAAGAGCCGTGGATCTGAGAGCACTGCACCTAGATCTTAGGACCTAATGCAGCCCTCCAGCAGTCACCTTTTATCTCTACTTAACTACAAAAGTTAGTAGTAAGGCCACAGACAACTAAATATATTTTCAAACAAAATTTATTTACATTGTAAATTTTTGAATATACTAATAAGAACAAAGAAAAACGTATATAATCTTGCACAACGGTAAACAGAAATTTACATATAGTAAGACATAATTACATCATTTTATAACTAAGGGAAAATCTCTTAGGATCTATTTACTAGTTTAATAAATTATTGCCTTTTAATTTATAATTACTTAAATTTATTATAAATATTTGAAAACCAGGCACTCTTCACAAACCTGAAAATCTGAGTTCAAATCCTCTATACTTATATTTAAATTTATTATGTACATTGAGTTTATTTTGACTTATTATACATTTTATATTTTACCTATTTATTAATAGCATGATTTTAAGAACTTACTTCAAATAGACACAGGCAATATATTTCAAAATCTCTATTCAGTGGTTAATAAGCTACCAATATTATTACACAGAATAACACAATAAATATACTTAATATATAATAATTTAAGCTACCATATATTATTAAAAACTATTGACTTCTTGTTTTAATTCACTTATTTAGGCTATTAAACAACCAACACTGCTTTAAGAGTCAAGACTATTATTATTCTACCTTTTTAATTATTAGTGTTATCTTATAGGACTCTTTAAAATTAAAAAAAAAAAATCAGCATTATATAACATAAACTAATGGTATAAGTGGAGTCATCTCAAATGAATAGGTATTAAGTAACAATCTACTTAAAATGACTTTTAACTAATATTGTCATTTATTATTGTTTTGCACAGTGCTAAATACAATATACATTTTCAAATACCATATTTCAGAAACGATTCTGCTGCTATGGATACTACACAATTAGAACATAGGAATATGGAACATCACATGACCACCTCCTCTTATGCTTGTGTATAGCTGTTGTTAAAACAGGCAAAACCCACTATAAATATTGCCACACACAGCAAGCTAGAGTAATCAATGGATGCCAGAAGGCTTGTGCATAAAATCCCCATCTAGTGCCTAAATCATCCAATATCTCCAGACTAGCTTCTGGCTTATATGATAAAACATATGCTATATCCAATAATATAGTGGGTTTAAACTAAGGCAAAGAGAACAGACAACAATCTTGACTATTGTAAGGCAAAGAGAACAAACAACAACCTTGACCATGGTAATCCTGTGACTGTATATGGTCTGTAATTCCGATGTTGCTTCTGGAGCATCTTTAGGGATATAAAAGGAAGGGGCAATCAATTACTTATTTATAACTAGATCAATACATTACATAAGTATGGCCTTATCCTGCTCAAAGTGTGATGAACCTCATTCATGATTTACCCAGATGGTCATTTATACCATCACTCAGAGAAAGAGAATAAGTACACCTCCTGTGATGCAACATGGATCTACCACATATTCCAAACACTATATTCTTATCCTTGTAATCATTCAACACAACAACTGATAAATCTAATACTAGTATTGCTTGCCATGAATATATAAAGTGACTAGCAAAATGGAATATATTACTATTTGACACATAAAAGTTATAACTATCATTATCAATTTGAGAATGACCCATAACTATAGCTGTCATTAGTCATTAATTAGTTAAGCATTGCATATAAAAATACCATATTTAATCTATCTAAATTAACTAGAATTGGATACTATCCCCTTATCACCATTTAGCACTTGCGGCTTTTATCCTAGAAAGAAAATGTTAAGAATAAACTGTAATAGTTTATTGTGAGAAAATTTTAACATTCTTACCTGTGTTCATATCTTAAATATGAATGAAATTTATAACATATGTTTAGTTTCATTTAAGAATGACGTTTTATAAATTCTAGAAAATTTTATGGGCGTCATTCACTCAGACATAGTAAAAAGTAATTTAAAGTGATTGGTTTATCCTCATACTTTCATGTCCAGTATTTAAGATTTGCCCATATATAAGCATTTGGGTTGAAAGAATAAGTGGATTCATTCTATTCTTTTGAAAAGACTATCTTGTGTTGGAAATGAAAGTATTCATTTATTAGTATTAATATTCATAAAAAGTGCATGTACAATAGCTTGAAAGGCTGATCTTTAGTTTAATAAATAAGATTGAAATATTTATATTTCACACAAAGCTAAAGACAAAGAATTCTTAATACAAATTGATACAAACTAAATATCTGTATCTAAGTATGTGGCTAAGCACTTTCAAGGGCTGGGGTTTTCATATTTATAGCCATCTTGTAAATAAAGAAATTGATTAAGAGCAATTATGCAAATGAGATAGTTACATATTCCATTTCCTGGAGATCTTATAACAAGAGTCTTTTCTGTTTATAGAGTTATTTTTTAGTGATAAAGTAAGCTTCTTTTATCTTTCTCTTGAGATTGTGTCACTCTCTACAAATAACCACTGGGTCTTTAGGTTGGCAATCATGACCAGGTGAGCTGCAGTGCTGTGTGCAAACTGAACTGCAAGAAATGTCTGTTAGTGCTTTATTATAAGAGTATGGGTGTTGGGATATTCCTAGTGGACAGAGAGACTCTGGTCTCACCATAATATGATGCTATAATACATTTCAGGGCAAGCAATATTGTAAACTACGTGAGGTTATTTGCAAAGAGCAACATAATCTCAAGAGAAAGATAAAAGAAGCTTACTTTATTGCTAATAATAACAACTCTATAAACAGAAAAGTCTCGTTATAAGATCTCCAGAAAATGGAATACGTAATTATTTCATTTGCATAAATTTGCATCACTCTTAATCAATTTATTTATTTACAAGATGGCTATGAATATGAGTACCCTGGCCCTCAAAAGTGCTTAGCCACATACTTAGATACAGATATTTGTTTAGTGCATTTTATATTTTATACTTTGGAATAATTAGCCACAAAATTTAAACTTTTTGCTCATTTCAATAAATAAGATTACTTTTACTCTTTTTATTATTTCCATACTTAGAACAAGGTTATATTTATACCATGAATTTCATTGCCTACATAAACTGGTATTTATATATGTAATAATAATGTATACAATATTACAAGACAATATATATATTAATAATAATAATAATAAAAATCACTACGTAAACTTCTTGTTTTACATTTCTTCTTGTGAAAGTAAAGGAACAAAAGCTTGATTGCAACCATTTAAAATCTGCAGCATTATATGATTGATAAATATTCTTTCCCACATGCAGTATATTTATTTATTAGTTTAAATTGTAATCCTACTACATTTCTGGATATATAAACAATTTTAGTTTTCATCTGTTAATCTCAACACCTTGTTATTCTGGGAATTAAACCAAAAAAAAAAAGTTGAAGATAAACATTGCCTCTTATCCTCATCACCATATATGGATTTCATATACTTTGTTGAGTAATGGCACTATTTAATAATTAACACATTATAAGTCCAATCCCCAATATGATTGACATAATAATTAATATATCAAAATTTAAGTTGACGTTCGATTCACTTTTAATAAGATTCTTCCAACTTAGTTTAATAAACATATCAATTCCATTTGTTACCGGAAGTTGCAAGATGGCGTATTCGTTTTTGCCCTGGGGTGAGTTTCAAGGCAATGTTGACTATATTTCCTATTAAAAGTCTTAATAAATGCTTCATAAACTTTTATAATTTAATAACTTCATTTATATTATTTTATTAGGTAGGTATAAGTTATTGTTGTGCTTTTATGTAATTGCAATTGTTGTGTTTGGTCTGGATTACAGACCCAACCAACAGTAAATAATGTAAAATAATACTGAAACAAGTATTACAATTAATATATTTATTATTATATACAAATATATACAATACAATATATACAAGTTAATATTTACAAGTTGAATATTGGAGTTTAACATAAACTCTGGATTCTGCCTACCACTTCCAGCACACCTGATGGCTTGCTTCACGGTTAGGGTGTATGGCTCTTCCAGCTGTACAAGATAGCTTGCCTCAAGCCGAGTATGGTTTTAGCAGCGTCCTGTCTTTGTGGGACTTGCCTAGCTGCGTAGACTAAATAGCATAGTGCTATCAATGGGAATACTTGCTACTGTTTAGGTTAGCAGAATTTTCCTGGGAGAACGCAAAGAGTCTGTTCAGGTTAGACACGTTCTTTCCTGATCCTCACAAAAGGCTGACCATTTATACCCAGACCCCTGACCTTATTGAAAATCTTTGGATTCAGCAAGCATCGTTGCTCATTGGCCTGTAATAATCATTGGCTATGTTTTTATCTATACATCAGCCTATTGGCCTGTGGCAAACAATGCTTAATCCGATCAGATAAGGAGGCATCTGGAATAGTCTACTTCTGAGAGAAGGGAGGACTATAACAGCAATATAACATTTTCTTTTAAATTAACATAAACATTTTCTTTTTTTATTTTAATTTATTTTTTCCACGTAATGAAATTGATATAGCGTAATAAAATTGGGACAGTTGTAATTAGCTTTAATATAATATTTCACATTAGTTTAAACATGTCACGAGTGCCTTATAAATTCAAAATTGTAATAAAAGTCATTAAGTATTTCCTATCATTGTCCTGTTACTTTTGAATTTACTCGGACTGAAAGTAAAAAATAATTCTCTTTTCGTTCTTCTTGCTATCCCAAATAAGGCATAATTATTTTTATAATGCACACAGTAAATATAATAATTAAAATAAATAGTAAAATTTCAAGCTTACGAACTTCTGAGTTGGTTTAAATTTGAAGTCCATTTTGACAGGATTTTTCTTCCAATAAGTCTACTAGTTTCAAATGTGAACTTCTTATAATTATCGATTGACAATAGTGATGTGTTTCATGTATGTAGGTCAAATGATGTTCCTAGTCCATTAGTTACAGGTTAAAATCCAATTCAGTTCCAATTTTAATTCAATTCAAATTCAATTTTACTTTATAATAATTTTCCGCTTCCCTTTAATTTTCAAAGTTCTTAATTCAGTTATACCATTTTGGATCCTCCGTTTTCTTGGTCTCCTCGTTCTCTTCTATAAACATCTATGTTAGCCTATTTATAAACTTTTATCAGAGACGATCATTGTGCAAAAGAATAGACAAATTGTGTGTGCGCATACATTAACATACAATTAATAATTTTCCATCTATAAGTATAAGTGACAACTAATTAAGCTGTCCAAAATTATTTTAAATTGCAATAAAAATATGTTTGAGAATTAATTATAAATACTAATTTAGAATAACTATAATTTCTAGTCTTTTTGACTATTATTTAATAATAACAAAATAACAAATATTTTTATACTTTTAATTTAATCATAATCTTAATAAATTATTATTCTGATACTATTGAAATTAGTCCATCTGACAGACTGCATATAAAGTCTCATATACAATCCTGGCGGAGAACCTAGCTCACATCTTGAACAGACCAATTTTTTTATCACTCTCAGAAGATCCATTAATAAAATTTAATTTAGCAATCATGACAACACACCAGTGATATATTACATCTATTTAATATATTCATATATAAAAGTAGGTTGAAGTAAAGAAGGATTCCCTCTTTTCTTCATAACGTAAGCTTGTGTTTAAGAACTGTAGAGGTCCCTACCTTCGAATTTTTCAGACGCTTATTCCTAAGGTTACGGCCTTAGTAAATATTACTTAATATATTTAATTGTTATCAATTAAAATTTAAAATTTTAAACAATTGACCATTTAAAGAGGGCTTGACAAACATCGAGCCCAACCATAACGTTACTATATATATTATTAAATCAATAGTGCACCCAGTTAATTGGTTATAATATATATATATATGATGTTGCCTATTATCATATTTAATGTATATAATTATTAAAATAGATGGAAAGTTATTAAATAAATTAATCATAGAAATAAACTTGGATAAAGTCATTTCATAGAAGTATTATTAAAAGAAAACATGTTTATGTTTTTGAAGAGGAATATTTCTAATCAATATATTTATTTTGTCATGTGATGTTTATGATCTCCAAATTGCACATATAGTAGAAGAGTTACTTCAAATCTTGCAAATAAATATAGAAAGATACATGTTGGAAGTAATAAGAAAGCATCAGCAGTAAATGTAAAATAACGAACATTTATCATTGATATTACTGATAGTATTAAAAGACCGAAATGAAGATAAGAAAAAATATGTCCCTAGAAGAGATAATAATCAATGAGCTGTTGAAATCTTAAACTAAACATCCAAAAAGAGATCACACATGAGATTGGATAAATGAAACAATTTTTTTTCTAGTTTATATGAAGAAGAGAGGCTATTGGTTTTGGAAAAACTGGAATAAACATTGAAAGACTTTCATTATGCCATGGATCAATAATGATTTAAATGTTGATGATGATGATGATAATATGTATACTAAATGAAAAAATAATTTGTTAAAATAAATTCATTCAAATAATTTATTACTTTTTTTTTTTTAAAAATATCTATTTTAACTTTAATTTGCCTTTAATATTAGCGAATATAAGTGGAGGTAATTGTATTTTACTTTTCTTTTATAGTAGACTTAATTGCTTTAATAAATGGTACAGCCTAGAGATACCATTTTTTAAATAAAAAAAAATCCATTTTTTCTGAAAAATATTAATATTCAATGTCATTGAGTAACATTCTTTCAAGAGCTTACTTTGTAAATGATTTTTTTTTCTTTTTCTTAATTATCAATCAAAGTTTGGGATTAAAAAAATTAATGAAATGTCTTAGATCTTGATTAAATTATGTGTGCATATATAAATATAAAGGAATTCCACCTTTATTGTTAAAAGGGGGTTGCCTTGACAACAGTTTGAAATTGTTGATTGTTATCTATATTGGGACTGGTTTCTAATGGTTATATATAAATATTGTAATAAAGTAATGCTAATAAATAATCGCTCTCTAATCATGCTGACAATCAGTTAAATTCAAACCCAGCCGATCAATAGACCAAAATAAGTGGTAATCTTAGCAATTCTACTGATTTGCTGGAATTTTACAATTTTTAATCTTGTGTTTGATAATCTTCTGGAAAAAAAAAGATGTCTTTATAATCAGGCTCAAAGTTCTATAATCATGGATATATGTTGTGTTAATTTGATGACAATACCTTTATTTGCTATATGCTCTATATCAGTGGTGGTGAACCTTTTTGTGTGTGCATGCCAAAAATTTCCAAAAAATATTTATTGAATGATTGGCATGCCATATAGTTATTAAATCAAATATAACCAACTTAATTATTGCAGTCTTTTTAAAGTTTATAAAACAAACTAATAATAACAATAATAATTAAACAAAATTTCTAAATAAGCTAAATACAAGCGAACGATATTTATTTAGAAGAGCAAACGTTGAATAAAATGTAATAGTAAATAAAACAAAATTTTGGAAATAAACATATAAAATCAACGTAAATAGATATAATTTAATGAGATTTTTGTTGTGGTACATTGAATGCCAAATATTTTATATCTGGTTCATATATATGCTGAACTAGATTCATCTGTCATTCTATTTCTCGAACTGTCTTTAATTAAATTCTTTTCTGAAAATTGATTATATAGTAGTCACTAATTTTTTTAAACAATTAAATGTTTCAGGAATAGGATTTCAGGCGGTCACTAAGTTCCTCTTCAGCATTCTTTTTACATATAGCCAATAATCGATTATTTTCCATTGTTTCTAATTCATTCCCCAAGTCAACAAATTTCTGTTTCCATATAGAAATGGATTGAAAATCGATGATTGAAATTTCCATATCTTTCAAATTAAGCCATTCAAAAATTTCTAACTTGTGACTACCAATTGATATTATGTCTGGATATAAAATAAATTTTGATATTTCTGAAAATTGTCTGAACTGTGTAAATCTTAAAGAAATTATCAATGTAATAACAACACAAAAGTCTTGTGTCAATTTTACTTGATCTGACTTCTCAAGAGATTCTAAATCAGTCCAGAACGATTTTAGATTTGGAAAATATTTGAAGGTGTAAGAAATAACATCATGGTTGAAAATTTGTAATTTAACTTAAAATGCTTTGATCAAATCAAACATGACAACAATTGTCTTATTATAACCTTGCAGTTTCACATTTAATTCATTTAGATGTGAACATATCAGTAAAAAACATTAATTTTGAAAATCATTCAACATCTATTAATTCATTTTATTTTTCAATAATGTTCACATTACATAAAAACAGTAATAACTGAAAGGTTGCTAGTCTTTCACATGTGGCTACTGTTGTTTCTCAGACAGCCAATCAGATTTTAAACAGTGGTCTGAAGATCGATCAGGCCTTGACACATGACAGAGATTTTGATAAGAAAACGATGATACCACCCTTTTCTCTACTTAACTTTATATATATATAAACCAGTCTTAAGCATCTTGGCTTGAAAGCTTGAAGATATAAACATATTCATTTATTACTCACTGAGTTTTTAATTTACAATACTACAGCATGAAATCTTAGATTTACTACACCGCAAGTTTCTAGATGTTAATATAATTTATCAGCAATGTATGTAAATAACATTTGTCTAAATCGCATGTTGTTATTAAATTAGTAATAATTGAAAGGTTGCTAGTCTTTCACATGCGCCTACTGTTGTTTCTCAGACAGCCAATCAGATTCTTTTAAACACTCAATGAATCCTTGAAGAACTTTTCTTCAACTTAACTATTGGACATCATTATATGCAAGTAAACCATCGTATACTGAGTTTACCTCACTCAATGTGTAGATATAAAATTGATTAACTTTGTCACATTGTTCATAACATCATCCAGTGGCTTAAAGCTGTCCTTCATGCATAAATTCTGCTGATGTATAGCAATGAAAACTCCAGAATTGAATGTCTAATATGGTTAGTAAATAAATTAAGAAAACTATTTTCTTTTCCAATTATAAGTACCATCTGTAGCTACTGATACAATTTTGGCAACATCTATGTGGCAAATATATTCCTTTTGTTGTTGTTACTAATGAGGTTAAATTGATTAATTCTTCTTTGAAATTATTTCCAAACCAATAGCCAAATGAGCTGACCCATTTATGTCTGTATTTTCATCAAGGCAGAGAGAAATTAAACTAGATTTTATATGTCTTTTCTGTTGGTACTTTATGTTGTTAGCCATTTGCAAGATTCTTTCTTTAAATATATTTCTAGCCAACGATAAACCTTTTCTGCTTTGAATAATTTTTGCTTTGTTTTCAAAATCTTCAAAAAGAACTGGACACATTTCTTCCAATCTTCTTTCATATTTTCTCCATCATTAAAAGGTTTCCTAAATTTGGCAATTACATTTGAAATAAAAAAAACTAGCAGCAATTATATTTGAATGATTTTCGATAAATTTCATCAAGATGTTGATTGAATATTTATATTTTTAAATGCTTGGGCAATATATTCTTTTTGTTCATCTTTATTTTTTTTTCACAGAGCGATTTATGGTTGGTCTCACAATGCCATTTTACAGATGATGTTCCCAATACAACTGTCCTGTAACATAAAACACATACTGCCCTGGTGCCTTTGTTAATCATTCCATACTCATCAGTCCATCAATTTTGAAATTTTCTACTGCTTGATAAGTTTGTTTTTTTTATTTTCACTAGTCATATTAATAAAATGGTAACAAATTTATTTAAAAGTAAATTTAAATGAGCTTTAATAATTTTATAAATCAAAGATTTATTATATGTTATAATATATTATCTTTAAATTAGCCTTACATTTCACTTTTACAGCAAAACTTCAAGAAGAAAAACAATTGTTTGATGGCCTTGATTATGCATTTCGTTCCTTTGTTCGCAATTTTGATTGTGATTTTGATTACGTTAAAAAAATGGTGTTAACACATTTAGATCAAAAAAGATTAGGACAGAAAAACATTTTATTACTTTTACTTTATATTTGAAAAAAAATACTTCAAAGAGTTATTAAATATTTTATTCAGTTTACTTTCTAGTTTTATTGGAATAATTTGATGGGCTTAGAGAATATGATACCACAGTATTCCAGTACCATTTTATTTGGCTTAAATTATCATAATTTATTGCTGCTAATTCGGAGTTCAATTGTAAATTGAATTCTAATATAATAGTATATTTATTTATTTTACATTTAGTTTATAGTAAATTTTTATTAGTACAGATTTTAGCAACAAAAAAAATATTGACGGAAATTATGATATATAAATAGTTCACATGAGGTTCACCATCACTGTTCTATATCATTTGTTGCAATAATAGAATGAAAGAATTAATTGAAGTTCATGAATTTCTATGAATTCCTCAGAAATAAAGTTATTTGATGTCTTTTTTATTCTAACTTAATTTTTTAGTGAACACCATCAATTTGGTGAAAAGTCTATTCAAAAAGATCAATTATTTCATTCTAATAAGAAAATATTTAATGCCTTTTGCAATTTTGGCTTTTATAAAGTCAGAAAAAGGAACATTATAATAATTTAATTATTTATTAATTCTTTATTTTGTAAAACTAAATAAATATTTGTTTTTAGTAAGTATGTCATGTTAATATTTAGCACTTAATTGAATATATTTGATTTAGCAGAAAATTAGACAAATATAAAGTATTTAGTGTTAAATAAAAAACACCCATTAGCAAAAATATATATATATTTTTTTGTTTATTTTTGGAACTACAGTAATATTTTAAAAAATAATTTAATTGCTTAAATGCATTTTTATCAAACTTTAGAGTACTGGTAAAAATTTAGGGATGAATCAGATTTTTTCAAATTTTTTTAGCATAGAGGTTAAAATGAAGTTTTTTTTGTTTTGATTTTTTATTTTTCTTTGTTATTTTTTTTTTGTTTATTTGAAAGATTGATATATCACTTTTAAGATTAAATTTTATTTGTAATCTTATGCATTCAATATTTTTTTAAGAAAATATAAATAAAAATTATAAAAATTGTTAACAAGTTAGCCACACAATGATTATTCCTATGGCTCCAGCCATATAATTCCAAACAGAATTATATAAAATTCATACACAGGAAATGTTTCTTATTATCCAGTGCCATTAACAATAAAAAATGTCAGATCCAAAATATTCTATTGTAAATAACTATATGTATTACATTTAATCCTCAAATCTAAAATAAATATTCTATTGTAACATAAATAGACACATTTCATTCTGATTTAATTATAGCCATTGTAAGATAGGGAAATAATAAATATAATTATGTGATTTAATAATATCTCTATCTGGTTTATATAAATTTTAAGCTACTTAGATATGAATAAACTTATATACACACAGTTACGATTTTTAATGTAAAGATATTTTAATTGCTTAATTTTCTTTAAGTTACAGAATCAACTTATTACTTTAAGATAATATCAGTTCATTTGCATTTATGTGTTTATATTAATAAGTGAAAGAAAATGTATTATTATTAAAAGAATTATATTATAATTTACCATGTAATAAAACAATTTTTGCAGTAGTTATATCGATGAAATATCTTGCAAATGGGAGTACATAATTTTGTTTATTAATTTGTATTTATTCTAAATATGAATTAACCAGTAATCTTTTTATAAATGTAAAACTAATTAAAATTTATAATACATTAATAAATAAAATTAAAAGCATGTGAAGCACTTGAAAGAGAAGCTATAAAGAGTGCAAAAATATTAAACGCTTAGTGCTTTTGAGGCAGGTTGCCTAAAAATATATCAATCAGCCGCATGATTGGTTGATTTATTATAAAGTACTGACATCTTCAGATTTTTTTAAATCAAGTTACTTTAGTTTCAATGTCTGCCATTAAATAAACACATAACCAGAAAAATAGTTCCATGGATAGTCAAAAGAAAGTTAAAAAAGCTGAAAGCAACAACTCCTCTATCAAAAACTCCATAATATTATTCAGCCAAAAAGTTTTCAATAATAATAAAACCGAAAAATGCTTATTTAACATCAACTATTGAATTCTGTTTTTATCTCTTTTCAACCCACATTTTAGCCATTCATAAGTAGCTATTTATTTTATTTATTTATTTACTATTTTTTATACATGGTTTCTGATGAAAACAACTCCTTTGTATGAAATATTAAACAGCATAGAAACAAGTAATTTTTAATAGTAGCTAAAAATAAGTCATACATCATGTGACTTAATTTAATAAGCTTGTAATGATAAAACTAAATCAAGAGTGTACAATAGCTCTAACAAGCTTTATTGATAAATGCCACAAGAGAAAGCATTTAAAAATCTCTATCTAGAAATTATCCCTATACTCAGACCAGTTTCATGCTTTTGGCATTCCTCAGTGTGGCACTCGAATATTTCAGACACCAGATCCAAAACACTAACTCAGAGCCAGCACTTATCTGATAGTTACCTTTTAAGTAGACAATCTGAAATTTTCAGACGCCTATATGTCTTCAAATTTGGCTATTTACCTTAAATAGTTATATGGCGCTGAGAATTCTTCAGACATATCATATATTAATAATCTTAGCAATATAACATCGCTTAAGACTTAAAAGCAAAAACTATAATAGTAGCTAAAAATAAACCATACATCACATGACTTAATTTAATAAGCTTGTAATTATAAAACTAAATAAAGAGTGTGCACTAGCTCTAACAAGCTTTATCAATAAATTCCTGAAGAGAATGCATTTAAAAATCTCTGCACAACATTTCAAGAGGTATTATTCTTCTATCTTCTTCAGGTGTTGCTAGCCTGACCAGTGATAGTACTAATATGGGAATCGAACCTGGACCTTTAGATTCTTGAATTTTGAATTTTAAGGTAACACTCTAACCGAATGAGCCATCATAGTAAAAACAAAAACAAATTTGTACCAAACAGTATTATATGATGCCATAATGTTAATATAAAGCAAAGAAAAACTGTTAATTTAAATATTTGTAAATAATAAATAACTCATATTAAACTGAACAGGAAGAAAATGAAACTTCCAATGAGATATCTTTTGGATAGTTGGTTTACGTTATCATTGGAAGCTTCAGTTTCTTCCTGTTCAGTTAATTTAAATATCACATGATCACTATTCCTTATTCTAGCACATAACTATTATTAAAACAGGCAAAACTCTCCATACAGTAGTGCCACTCAATGCCTTATGACTATATAAGCTATTGAGCTTAGATTGAAAATATTATTATGTCTTCAATTTTATTTTCATAGTTTTGTAGTTAAGTAGAAATAAATAATGGCTGCTGGAGGGTTGCATTAGATCCTAAGATCTAGATGCAGTGCTCTCAGTTCCAAAGCTCCTCACTGACAAAGGCCACAAGCCAGAAACTAGTCTGGGGATATTGGATGAGTAGGCAATAGTTGGTGATTTTATGCACTAGATTTTTGGCATCCATTGATTACTCTGGTTGGCACTGAGTGGCACTACTGTATGGAGAGTTTCACCTGTTTTAATAACAGTTATGTGCTAGCAAAAGAAATAGTGATCATGTGATGTTTAGTGGTTTAACACCAATCCTGCCTAATAGGATAGTGGTGGCTATGGTTGTTACAGAGCCAAAGACATCAAAATGTATGGGTACTGAACTGGGTTCAGACCCATATGACTATATAAGCTATTGAGCTTAGACTGAAAATATTATTGTGTTTTCAATTTTATTTTCATAGTTTTGTAGTTAAGTAGAGATAAAAAATGGCTGCTGGAGGATTGCATTAGATCCTAAGATCTAGATGCAGTGCTCTCAGATCCAAAGCTCCTCACTGATGAAGGCCACAAACCAGAAACTAGTCTGGGGATATTGTATGAATAGGCAATAGATGGGGATTTTATGCACTAGCCTTCTGGCATCCATTGATTACTCTGGTTTGCTGAGTGGCACTACTGTATGGAGAGTTTTGCCTGTTTTAATTTAAATATGTATTCAGTATAAATAGCGTTCCATCTGTAAAGCGCATATGCCATGGTTTAAGTTACGTTATTATTTATAATTTAAATATGTAACTAGTTTTCTTGTTTTGTAAAATTTTCGTCTATCATAAACAACAAATACGTTTTATGTATATGATCTGTAGTATTTATATATATATAAAAGCGAAAGTAAAAAAGAGTTAATATAATTGAAATTTCAAACGTAAACACGTTTTTGTTATAAAATTCAAAATAGCATTGGACAACTTATTGATCAACAGATGATTGTACGGAGTAGTAAATGACTCTATAGTAAATTTTAAGAACTTTTAAAATTCCATCAAGATTTTAGCTCGTTATTTAAATTATATTACGGAAATTAAACGTCATGCTGTCTTTTCAGATCACAAATCATTTAGTGCGCCTATAAAATTTGACAGCTTGACAAAAATGTTGAGTGAATTGTTATAACCGCTCAACCATAAATCGTTTTTTTTATGTTCTATATATAGGCAACTTTCAATTAAAGTACTGCAATTAAATTTACATCATGCAATATGTATGTATACATTTGTGTGTGCATGGTATGAGATATGTTAATGGCTAAAATAGTCCTCGTAGTTTAAAGAACAGTTGCAACTCCTTGAAAAAAATAGTTTTAGAGAAGAAATTCTATTAGTATTTAATAGATTTTTAATTACGAGATTGTAATGGTTAAGATAGTTTTTCATCTTTCTTTACACTCTAGCTAAGAATAACTAGACACCTAATTATTCATCAATTTTGTATGGTTACTGGATTGTCTATGAATCAACTATCAAAAAGAAATTCTCGTTTACTTAAAGACTAAAAAAAATTGCCTGACTTTGAATAGGAAAGACAGGTGCTTGTGTTATCCTTATATGCTGGCGTCATCTTTATATATAATACATCGAAATTAATACTCATATTATTAGTTTATTAAGTAAATAAAATAATCTCAAATCAAAGCCCAAGTCAAAACTTTTACCTCTTTTTTTTTTTATAAAGCTTTATCTGAAGGACTTTGAAAAGCAATCATGAATATTTTTAAATCAATCATGTTATTTTTAAAGCTATATTTTAAATTGATTTATACTATTTTATATCTTATTAAATAACCACAGTCTTCTTACACCTTTAAGCAAATAATTTTTTTATTAATATAATAAAAGTTTCAACTGTTCATGGCAGTCATCTTCAGATCTACAAAAATTCAAATATAAAAAAATACAACCAAAACTTATATATACATCAATTCAAATATTATAACACTACAATTAAAACTTATATAATATAATATTTGAATTGAAGTATATATAAATTTTGGTTGTATTTTTTATATTTGAATTTTTGTAGAACTGAAGAAGACTGCCAGGAACAGTCAAAACTGTTATTCTATTAATAAAAATTATTTGCTTAAAGGTGTAAGAAGACTATTGTTGTATATGAATAAGCAATGTATGGGTAAGAGAACAAACAGGTGTTACACCTCATTGAAAAAATTAAAAGATTGAAATGGAGTTGAGCTGGACATATTGCTAGAAGAGATGATAATAGATGGACAATTGAAATCTTAAACTGGATTCCAAGAGATTGTAAAAGACCCAGAAAGAGACCACATGTGAGATGGATGGATGAAATAAGAAAGTGTGCAGGGGTGATGTGGAGAAGAGAAGCTAAAGATCAAAGAAGATGGATTAAACTTGAAGAGACCTTCATCCTGCAGTGGATTGATAATGGTTGATGATGATGATGATGAATAAGCAAAATTACTGATGAAAAATAAGGAAGAAGTATATATAGAATTATATTATTTTAATTGACATTTGTGATTTTTTTTCCATTTATATATTATGAATACCAACTTAAATAGCAGAATATGCAAATAGTCTTGCTTTCTTATCAAAGTGCTTCAAATAAGCCTCTATAAAGGAAAATGAGATAAAGAAAGAAGATGGTCCTTTTTTTTTCTAAAAAAGTTTTGACTTGTGCTTTGGGTTGAGAGTATTTTGTTTACTTAATAACCCTATAGTGTGAGGATTAATCTCTATATATTACATATTATTAATCACTGAAAATGTCTTATATATGTTCTGAAATAGTTTTCATGGGGGTAGCCCAGGTTTGAGTGTAGGTTAGTAATAAAGATAGTACACATAAACTATAGTAGTATATAAAATAGTCATCATTAGAAATAAGAAAATATAAAAAAGTAGATGAATTTGATTGAATATTAAACCTCTTGGAAAATTCTGTTACCTTAAAATGGCCTTTTCAATTACATTAAACAGTTATGAATTACTTTGAATGGCATTTGAACAGTCTCTCTACTAGTTATTGTATTACAAACTCATGGCGAATAATTTTAAATCATCAGCAAAGATTATATATATTTTCATTTTTATTTTTATTGATAGATGGCAGAAGCTGTCAGAAAAAATATAAAGCTCCATAGTTCAAAGGTTATGTTGCTGGGCACTTATTCAAATTTTTTTATCAAGCAGAATCAATTGTAAAAGTTTTTTTCTGTTTTGAAGCTATTTTTGATCATTTGATTGATGTTTTTATTGACTAAGTAGAAAATATATCTATTTTTATAATTATATATTGTTTTTAGAAGGATTTAAAGTTACATCTGTGAGTAAAAAAAAAAAATGATATTCTGGATAATATAAAAAGTAAGTTCTTGTTTTCATTTTATTTCCTTAAAGGTATTTAGAACTTTTATATTTTTTATTACCTTTTAATAATATAAAAAATTAATTTTAATAATAAATTTGTTAAAAAATAAAACCATTAATCAAACTGAAAGCCACATATATGAAAATTATTTGTTGCAAATTTAGCCCAAATTTAATTATATTATTTAATAGATAAGAATGAAAATCTAGGTATTAATTTTAAAAATCTTAGACAGATTACATGTAAAATTTACATAAAATGCATCCATTATTATTTGTCTGTTGTACACAAAACAAAATAAATAACTTTTATAGTAAAGACATGTCTACGCATACATTTGCCTATAAATATTTTTATTGATAACTATATAAATAAATTCATAATTTAAAAAATTTCATTTTAAAGCAATTAAATTTTAGTGATAATATAGATGAAGGTAGATTTTTTTTTTGATATGTCATAGCATCGGCCGGGACATGAACCCACAACTGTCTGCAACCAACTACTTGCTTGCAAGGTGGCTGCGATGACCTCTCAGCTAACAACGCTGGACATAGATTTTAATGTTTACACAATTATAATAACACATTTTAAAATAACTAACAGGTGTGTTATTAACCCCCTTACAAAGCATTAACACTTTGACAATGTTCTTTCTTTTTACTTGCTGTAAGTTTTTAACTTTCATTTTAGTATGAAACCATTATTATAGATCAGAATACAATAAATTTAATTTTATTTGATAGATATTTTTATTTAAAAACTAAATAAATTCTAAAAAATAACATTCGCCTTTCACAATTATTTTATAAATTAAATTGTAATTAAAAGAAAGAGCCATTTTATTGTTCAATTGCCAGGAGGCACTGATTAATTTTGCAAAATGAATGAAATCTTTTTTGTTCGATGTTTGTATTTAAAATGTGAACAAATAGTTATCAATGTTTTCTAATGGACTGTGATGACTTATTAGTAAATTCCACCATGATAATTTCCATCTACTCAGAGAAATATAACCTCATCCTTAAAAATAAAACATTTCCGTAGAAAATAAATATTAAAACAGGTAAAACTCTCCATATAGTAGTCCCACTCAGTGCAAGCCAAAGTAAACAATGGATGCCAGAAGGCTTAAAATCCCTATCTAGTACCTAATCATCCAATATTGGATGAGTAGGCACTAGATAGGGATTTTATGCACAAGCCTTCTGGAATCCATTGATTATTCTGGCTTGCCCTGAGTGGCACTAGGGTATGGACAGTTTTGCCTGTTTTAATAACAGTTATGAGCAAGCATAAGAAATGTTGATCGTGTGATGTTTAGTGGTTTTAAAAAAATATGTAATAATATATATTCTTGATTTGTAATAATTATGCAAAAATAATCATAAACTAATAATAACTTATGCAAAAATAATCATAAACTACAAGTCAAGTTTTTGGTCATTCATAATATTTTTGAAGCAATGGTTTCTCATCATAGTAGAGTTTAGCAGCTTTAAATTCCCTACATTATCAATTATCCTGACATCTTTAGAACTTTTTTGAAATTAAACTATTAGAAAAAAATACACATGACTTTTTTCATTCAAAAAAATGTTAGCAGAATCTCTCAATAGAGGGCTATATATGGAAATTGAATTTTTTGATTTCTCAAACATGGGAATACTGTATAAAAGTAAGGTATGGTTAAATACTTTTTTATTAAATTTTAAATTAAAAGATTTAGGCAATAATTGTCTAAACTCTTAATATATCATCTACAAGTCTGTGTTCCATTGTAGACAATAAGAAAGTAGTAGAGAATGTATGTTTAATAAAACAGCCGCATAATTATGAAACTTTAATTTCAAAAGTGAAAAATTTAATATAATTTTTTCAAAGATGCATAATTTATTTTATAAAATTTGTCTTGAAAGTATATTAATTATAAAATGATGATAATTGGTAATGGATTTATTTTTCTTTAAAATAAAATACACCTAGATCTCATTTTATGCAGTAGATTAGGTTCCTCAGAAAATGCACACAAAAAAAAATCACACAAAACTAGACTTAACTTATCTTGAAAAATGGGGGATAGGTACTGTAATTTTCAAAAATCACATAAAAGCAAAACAACAACATAAAATTACTTTAAAATTTTCATAAAAAGAAAATAAGGAAATAAAATATGACTAATAAAAAATTTCAAATTTGAAAAAAATTGATACAAGACAAACTTTTTTATTTTTTTTTTTTTATTGACTACAGTATTTGATTTTATTGAAAACAATATATTTTTATGCGTAATTTACAGTATTTTACATTTTTTCATACAAGTACAGTATTTTAATCATTATCTTTATTTGACGATATGTAAGTTCATTTGTAAACTAGTAAGACATCAGATTTGTCACAAGAGGAAATACAACTAGTGCCAACTTCATTTTTTTAATTGCTCATATTGTGAACTCGCCCAAACTAAATGTTTTCCAATTGCTGTTAATCCTTCCAAAACACCCAAGAAAATTTTCTTTGGTGTTTTTTTTTCTCTCCGTTAGAGTAAACTAAAAGTTTAAAATAAAAATAAGAACTTAGATTTATGATAATAAAAAGACACCGACTCACCACTGTTGGACAAAATTTAATTAAAACCAACAATTAAAAATTAAATTCTTATTTTTGTCTTTAATTTTCAATTCCGTTTAAAAATCAAATTTCATTGTTTCATGTCACATTAATTTCAGATCACATTTTTAAATTGTTAATTATAATTAAAAATCAGATTTTAATTGTCAAATTTAATTGTGCCTACTGCTGTTACTCACCTTTTAAAAATAAACTTGGGGACACTAAATGATTAATTGATTACATACTCTTTTTTTAAAAAGCAAAAATAGAATGTGATTTAAAATGTAAAACAACAATGAGCATAGTATAGACATCTATAACATTTGAACAGATTTACATTATAATCTTGTAAAATTTAATGTGTGTATATAAAATGGGAAAATCCTGATTTTAAGTGAATTATGAACTTCTTTATTGCATAAAATCTATTACAGTACTATTATAAAGCACTGAAAATATTGAAATTATTAGATAGAAGTCGAACTCCGATAATACGCTGTTATTTTAAATATGATGTGTGAGTGCGCAAAATTTATAATATTTAAAGTAATAGTGCATTATTGGAGCTTGGCTTCTGATCTAATAATTTTTATCACATAAAAGAAAACCACATACAAAAATATTAAGAAGAAATATGAATCGCATAACTTCAAAATCGCATTAAATAAATCCGCATAAAACGAGACCCAGGTGTAATCTGGATCTACTTTCATTTTTATATAATAAAAAATTCCAAATAATTATATTTGTTAAATCTATAATGAACATATCATAGATATTAATGGGATGATTTGCATGAATTAATATTATTCAATGTGCTCTACACAGTATAATTGTTCAGATAGATTTATTTTTCTGAATAAAGTCTATAAAAATTACCAACTTCACAACCAGAACTATTTTTCCAAATATATTTGTCTTGAGCTACCAAACAAATATTATCAAAATCTCTGAGGACAAAAGTTAAAAACAAACATTGATCATTAGTATTAGGTCTATGTAATACACCATCAAAAAATTGATGGGCTGTGATGTAAAGTTAGGCAAAAAAAAAAAATGACAAAAAAAATGAAACTCTTGGGTTTTAAACCAAGTTAAAAAAATACTTTATTAAACTTAATGACATTTAAATCTGATCTTATACAATTTATTTAATTGTGCACACAGAGGCTAAACTTTCCATACAGTAGTGCTACTCAGTGCAAGCCAGAGTAATCAATGGATGCAAGATTTGTGCATAAACTCTATCTAGTGCCTACTCATCAAATATTGCCAGACTAACTTCTGGCTTGTGGCCTTCATCAGTGAAGAATCTTGGATCTGAGGGCACTGCACCTAGACTTTAGGATGTAATCCAACTCTCCAGCATGGCTGCTCATGGGTGAAGGTCACAAGTTAGAAACTAATCTGGGGATATTGGATGTGTAGGCACTAGATAGGGGTTTTATGCAAAACCTTACTCTGGCTACTCAGTGCAAGCCACAGTATACAATGGATGCAGGAAGGTTTGTGCATAAAGATTATTTCAAATAATTATATTTTATTCAGAATAAAAAAGTTGTACTTACAAAATTTTACTTATGAATAATATTGAATGAGTGTATTAATATTTTTATTTCGTCATTCATTAGACTAGAGATTATCCAATAATGAATAATCTTTCTGTAGTGTAATTATTATATGAATCATTATTCAGTGCTACATCAATAAAACAAAATTTATTTAATACAGTAAATAGTCAAAATAAGAGTCATAGATCACACGACCCTATTCTCTTAAGCTTGTAAGTTATAAACAATGAGGATTGCCAATTCCTCAACAAGCTTTGTGTTAAATGCTTAGCCAGTGAAAGCATTTAAAATATCTCTGTCAGGAACCCCCCCCCCCCAACCCCTGACCATGGTTTTGTGCTTTGGCACTCCTCAGAAAGGTGCCAGGGTAGGATCAGACAATGATTATTTGTAATGATATGTTGTACTATTTACATCGTCTATCATTAAAGTTGAATGTCTATAAAATTTTAAACTTTATTTAAACTTTTTTCCCAAATACCAATTAACTCCTAATAATAACACACATGTCAATAGATAATACAGATTAGTAGACAACACAGGTATTAGTAGATTACACAATATTTCGAATAGTATTATTCTCCTCTCATCTTCAGGTATTGCTGAACTAACCAATGACATGCTAGCATAGGAATTAAATGTACACCTTTAAATTCTTAAATATCGAATTTTAAGGCAATGCTCTGATAAACTGAACTATTCTGTCATCGGTCAGGCTAAAAAATCTGAAGAAGAATCGAAAATAATAGCAGAGTCGATATTATGATTTAACCCTATCATTATAAATTTTTATATCACTTTTGCCTCAAATGATATAATGAAAACAATAAACACTGTATTTAAAATTTTTCCAAATACAAACAACTATTTGTAATCACACACAAGTTAATAAATAACACAGGTTAGTGGATTCAACAACATTTTGATGGTTAAATTTTGACTACATTAGCAATATTAACTTTGAAAATACATTACTAATTATTTTAAACTATCAATCATTAAAAATTTAAATACTTTGGCATAATAAGCACTATTTAAGATTTAAAATATTATAAATCAAGCTGTCAAAATTATTTTACAGCTATCAAATGTACAAATATACTGATATAAAACCTTTTTGTATGCAGAATCATAGTATTATAAAGGCAAGAACAAAAATCTATTTACTGTAACGTTAAACTATATGAACTTTTTTTAGATATTTTGGCATAAGACATGCCCTGGCATCTAGCGTCAGAGAAAAGCTAAAGGTCAAAGGTCACAATGTATAATAGGGATTAATCACTACCTTTTATTCTGTGAACAAATAATATTCTGTGCATCAACAAAACAATCAAGTCTAGAATAAGTCCAACTATTCGTTAAGCTTTTAATATTTATAAGCTTATTTTTACCAACATTGGTAAAAATTTGGATTGAAATTAATATATTGATATGGGTATATGGTTTTACTCCCAGTTTTAGTTATACACAATTTTTTATAAGAATACATGAAAATTTAAACTTTGGAGTTAATGGCTGTTAGGAATAAAATGGCTATTTTTAAATATCCTAACTAATAATGGTCACTTTTAATATCCAGCCATATTTCCTGACCATCATTCACATCAAACATGTCTAAGTACAAATAGGGTCTAACCCTTGCATTACAGATCCTATTTATTTATTTAAGCATATGTTCCACATTGCTGATTGGGGTGCCACCTTTAAAATGAGATACATCTATAGGTTGGATTCAAACTCCTCCCTAGCTTATTACCTATTATCCCCTCTATTTACTCACTACTAACTCAGAAGAAAAACATGGCAATGCATTACAAGGTGTGTCTGTGTGTGTAATTAAATTTTTATCTTTAGAATAAGAAAGAGTAATGAGCAACTATATTCATAATTTTTATTATTCATTGGACTAGAGATTATCCACTTAATGAATAATATTTCTTTAGTATAATTTTCACTACTCTACTCTCATACAAGATTGAGTCTGGTTTATATCCACTTTTAACACCTTGTAAAAGGATGTAATCATAAATATATGGCCAAAGACATGAATAAAAATGGATGATCCCAAAGATCATCTCTTTGATCATAATGTTTATGATTACACCCTTCCACAAAGTGTTAAAAGTAGATGTAAACCAGTCCCCTACCTTGTATTAGAGGGTGTAAGGAAAATTACACTATAGAAATATTATTCGTTAAACGAACAACTAGACTTAAAAAATAATATAGATATAAAAAACAAAATTTATGTATAATATTTACACACTAAACATCACATGATTACCATTCTTTATGCTTACCCAAGCTGATTAATACAGAGGCAAAACTCTTCATACAGTAATGCCACTCAGTGCAAACCAGAGTAATCAATGGATGCAGGAAGGATTGTGCATAAAATCCCTATCTAGTACCTACTCAACCAATATCCCCAGACTTGTTTCTAGCTTGTGGCTTTCATCAGTGAGGAGAGTTTTGCCTCTGTGTTAAACAGCTTATATAAGCATAAAGAATGGTGATCATGTGATGCTTAGTAGTTTAATACCAATCCTACCCAATAAGATCATAGTTATTGTGGTTATTAAAGAACCAAAGACACCAAGAAGTATGGATGCTAAACTGAGTTGAGATCTATATGACTATACAAGCTAATGCACTTGAATTGAAAACATTATTGTGCTTTCAAAGCTTTATAGTTAGCTAATAAAGTAAAAGCTGGCTGCTGGAGGGTTGCATTGGATCCTAAGATCTAGGTACAGTGCTCTCAGATCCAAGGTTCCTCCCTGATGAAAACCACAAGCTAGTAACTAGTAACTAGTCTTGGGACATTGGATGAGTGGGCACTAGATAGGGATTTTATGCACAAACCTTCCTGCATACATTGATTACTCTGGCTTGCACTGTGTGGCACAACTATATAGAAAATTTTGCCTCTGTGATAATATTTATACATCTTATATAATACTCAGAGATGACCAATGCATAAAAAAATTAAGTATACAAATATATTTTTGGCAAATAAGCATTCATATTGGAGAAATTTCACTTAATTAGATTGAATTTAACTTATGAGCTCTGACTTGCTTACATCCAATATAAACAATCATATATTTATTATTATTTAACTATAATAATATAAATAAAAATTGGGAAAAATATCAATCAACCAATAAATAGATATTTCAACGTTATGATAAATATTAACTATTAATAATAGAATAAGAAATTAATTCTAAATTATATTTGCTTTAATATTTGCAAAAAAAAAAATAATAGAAAGTTAAGAAAAAAATTAAATATATATTTAAAGGATAAAGAAAATGCTCAAATTATTTAATGAATATTAATATTAAATTTAGTATAAATATTATTATTAGTTTTTCTTTTATAAAGGCTTTTATTTTAAATAAAGATTTGTCTTATCATAGGATCAGAATTCCGATTTTACACCTTACTAGGTTTGAATCTTTTTAAAAAATAATATGTAAGATAGTTTTTTAAAGTTTAAGGCTTTATTCTCTTGAGTTATTCTCTGGATAGAAAGATTGGTATGATTGGATTATGTATTCATCATGTATAGGCTGATAAAAATAATGTAAAAAACAACAGGTCCTCAACAAATACTGCATATTAGAATGACTCACATTTAAAATTGGTATCTTCAGGAAACTACATAAGACTAAGATTAGATAGTTAGTGCATTAATTAGATTTTTTTTCATCCTGTAATAATCCATTTTTAACCATTGCAAGCTTTTCCATATTTGCTGTGTTAGTAATTCACCAGATGGCTCTGTCATTTTAACAGTGTAATTTAATTTTCTGGAATGCTGTCAAATAGAGTTCCTGCCTGTTAAATTGATCAAATATCCTCAATTACGATGATAGTATAACTTTCATAAAGCAAGAATGCTTCCTTTCAAAGCTTTCTTTCTAAACACCAATATTAAAAAAAAAAACTGGCCTTTCTCACAACTCTTTTTTCTATGAATGCTTTTCTAGCTATTCCAGATCACATTTAATAAATCTCAGAACTTTTATTTATTATTACAAATCAATTTAAACAAAAAAATTACATTTTTTTTCTTATAACATATATATAAAAGAAATATCCGGGTATATCAGAGTATAATTTATTGGAAATATATATATAAACTGATGTTACCAACTTCACCACTTTCTTTATATTGCTGTAATATCTTATATAAATGCAATTTATCCACTTTGAACACGTTTTAACAAAAAACTTTTTATTGTATGTATATATATATATGCATACACAAATCTTACATTTCGACTGTCCTGAAGTCTTGTGTACATTTTTATGGTATTATTCATATAGTTATGTATTTTATTTTGTTCATTATATCATAGTTCTGAAGAAGATTGCAGGACAGTCAAAACATTGTATATGCATATATGTACAATAAAATGTTTTTTGCTAAAAAGCATTCAAAGTAAAATGGATAAATTGCATTTATATAAACCAATGTTTTGACCAGCTCAAATTGGTCATCCACTGGGTAAAGAATATTATAAAATAATTGTAGAGGCGCTGTAAACAATGATGTATAACAATAATGAATGTTCTATTAATAGAAAATAGAAATGATAATTATTAGAAATTATTTAGATTAATGACTTTTTAAAAAGAGAATTCCAAATAGAAGGAAATTTGCATGTATCATTATGTTTGTTGATAATTCTGGCCTTCTAAAAATCTCAATCCTTCTTGCAGCACATGGAGGTTATGAAATTTCATGTAACATTTGTAAAGCTTCCTATATAGCTATGAATAATCATCACATCTATTGTATAGGAGATGATTACATTTATGCAGTTAAAAACACTCATCATCATCAACACTATCTCCATGTTATTGATACATATCATAGCATTGATTTTTCTAATACAAATTTTTTATCTATTCATGACAATATCAGATCAAAAAAGACATGTATTGACAAATGTGATGAAACATGCAAATTACCTTCTATTTGGAATTTTTTTTTTTAAAAAGTCATTAATCTAAATAATTTCTCAAAATTATCATTTAAATGAATTTAAAATATCATTTATACATTTTTCTTTTCAAAATAGTTCATAATTTTCCATATATGTCAATGAATACATCAAACTTCTTTTTTTCAAAACTTGTTTCAATAAGACTATAATAAAAATAAAATATATCCAATGTTTCAACTATTTTATGTAGTCTTTTTCAAGAAATACTTAAAAAAAAATAAAAAATACAGATATATAATAATAAATATCACATATTCCAAACAAATTAAAAAAATATTAAAAAACACTAAAAATTATCTTTACTTCAACACCTTTTTCTATTACAAACAATCTCAACTTAATCATTTTTTTTACATTTATATACCTATCCAACAAAATACCTTAAAAATTTAATTAACAAACCTATTATTTCCTTTTTCTTTTCTATTAACATCCTGTTTACTTCAGGTTTAATTTCACTAATAGAAATGCCATCCTTTATCATTCTTTCATGATATGACTTTATACCTTCTAAAGTTTTTATTTCAAAATCTTTATGTTTAAATTTATTCATATGATTTTAAATAGAATTTTTATCACTTAAATGCCATTTTAATCTAGTTTCCAATTTATTTTTTGTAGTCCCAACATATGGCATCTCTATATTCTTTCTAATACAATTCAAACATTTTATTATATAAACTGAATTCATAATCTCTAAATTATTACATTCACTATTATTATTAATTAAAAAATTTAAACTTTTTTCTTTTTATAAACGGGATAAATGAAAACATTATATTTCTTATTAATCATTTTAAATAATTTTCTAACTTTAACAAACAAATCTTTGGATATATTGAAACCAATATAAATTACCTTTTTTTCATTCTTATTTCATCTTATTCTATTCTTTATTTTATCAATATTTTTATTAGAATATTAATCTCACTTTTAAACAAATTGTTATTTGAATATAATTTAATTGTTCTAAGAATTTTTTATTAATAATATTATTTTCTTTTTACATTGTAAATTTAATTTTTTCCTCTTTACTATTAATATATTTCAAAAAATTATCTGCCTTTCTTTTATTATTATTATTATTATTATTATTACATTCATATCGGCCTTTCAAGCCAAATTGTGCAAATGCTTTTGCGAGTGTTAAATAATAAATGAATACCGTCTGACCAATACAAGATATAAAATTTATGCAGGAATAAAAGGAATCCTCTTATTCCTACGACTCAAATATTTATATATGAGCAAATCTGAAGTACTGGCACAGAAGGTGTGACTATAGAACAGTCACTTTAAATTACTATATATAACATTAGAATGAATGACGCCAATGAAATTTACTAGAAGTGACTGTTCTATAGTCACACCTTCTGTGCCAGTACTTCAGATTTGCTCATATATAAATATTTGAGTCGTAGGAATAAGAGGATTCCTTTTATTCCTGCATAAATTCTATATCTTGTATTGGTCAGACAGTATTCATTTATTATTTAACACTCGCAAAAGCGTTTGCACAATTTGGCTTGAAAGGCCGATATGAATGTGATTACAATTATATACAGACGCTATAAAAATAAATGCTGATTTATATTATTATTATTATTATTATTATTATTATTATTATTATTATTATTATTATTATTATTATTATTATTATTATTATTATTATTATTATTATTATTATTATTATTATTATTATTATTATTATTATTATTGCAATTCAAATAATTCTTCTTACACTTTTTCCAGCAAAAACTTTTTATTATTATTACAGTTTCAGCTGTACCTTGCAGTCTTCATCGGATCTTATTCACTTATTCTATTGTATATGACGATAGCAGAAATAAAAAAAGGAAGAAGAAAAGTGTTTAGAAGGATTATATTATTATTATTATTATTATTATTATTATTATTATTATTATTATTATTATTATTATTATTATTATTATTATTATTATTATTATTATTATTATTATTATTATTATTATTATTATTATTATTATATTTTTGTATTTTTGTTTTCTTTTTTTTCTTTTAGTGTTTTTTGAAAAAGACTATATAAAATAGTTGAAATGTTGGATGTATTTTATTTTTATTATAGTCATATTAAAACAAGTTTTGAAAAGAAGAAGTTTGATGTATTCATTGACATATATGAAAATAATCATTTCTATTTTCTATTAATAGAATGTTCATTATTGTTATATATCAGTGTTTATAGTGTCTCTACAATTATTTTATAATATTTGTTATGCAGTTGATGACTAGTGTGACCTGGTCAAAATGTTGGTTTATATATATATATATATTCAATAAATTATATATGAATGTATCAGGATAATAGTTCATTCATATCTACAGCCTAGGAAAATCATTGATTTAATCATCATCATCATCAACCAGTATCAATCCACTGCAGGATGAAGGTCTCTCCAAGTTTAATCCATCTTCTCCGATCTTTAGCTTCTCCACATCACCCCTGAACACTTTCTTGTTTCATCCATCCATCTCATGTGTGGTCTCTTTCTGGGTCTTTTACAATCTCTTGGAATCCAGCTTAAGATTTCAATTGTCCATCTGTTATCATCTCTTCCAGCAATATGTCCAGACCAACTCCACTTCAGTCTTTTAATTTTTTCAATGAGGTCAGTAACACCACCTGTTTGTTCTCTTACCCATATCTTACATTGTGGAAAATGTTTGAGAAGCAATTAAGCTTTATAAAGACACTTTTAATAAGTTAAAAATATAATGGATAAAATTAACCAACGTTCTTGCATGTATTGCTATTGTCAGAGTTGACCTGCTATACTTGCTATTAAAATGAACAGATGTGTTTTATTGGTTTTTATTGATGTATTTAAGATTTGGAGACTTCAAACTACTCAATAAAATATGAAGAAATGTAGGTAGAGAATAGCAAGAAGTGATCGAAAGTGAAATGATCGAGTGAAAAAAAAAATTGATATCATTAGAAAAAATTAAAAGATTGAAATGGAACTGAGATGGATATGTTGCTAGAAAAAATTACAACAAATGGACAGTTGAAATCTATGCGGTTATGAATGACCTAGAAGGTGACCCCATGTGAAATGAATGAATAAGGACGTTTGTTAATAATATGGAATAAGAAAGTTACGTGTAGGAGAATCAATGAAATTTGGAGAGACTTACATTCTGCAGTGAATTCATGATGGTTGAAAATGGTGAGTATGATGATGATGATGATGATGATGATTACATGTGTGTATTAGTGTGTATGTCTAAAAAAATGTGTGCTGCTGTAAATAATTGCATCCTTTTGCGATTAAAATGTTACTAGAGAATTACAAAAATCTTTTTCATTTTTATTTTAAATTAAGAATTTTAAGGTTTTGTTTAAAGACAAACAAAACTAAAATCAGATTGAATAATTTATAATTTTGAAAAGATTATAACAAAACAGAAGTATAAATGTTTATCAAGAGAATAGACAGTGCTATTTAAAAAATACTAATGAATATTTAAACACATTATGGAGTCAATGAAATAAATGATTATACAAAAAATTATATTCTTTATAACATTTGAATAAATAAATAAATAATTTGACTAAATGTTTATGCATATATGATCAATGAATATATATATTTGTAAAAAGAATCATAAATACAAACATGTATATATTTTATAGCGAAGTTTTATTATCAAAAAATTATTTTTATGGAAAATAACCAATACAGTACGCAAATAATTAAAATTAGTTATTTAAACTCGTCTTTTTCTGAAGGTTTGTGATGATAGTGTTTCAATTGTATTTACATGTTGGACTATTTTTATCATCTAATATGAATATTGATTGCCATTAGAAAAAAATAACTTTATTTAAATATTCCAAATGCGTTCAACTGTTAGTAATAGCACAAAGTTTAGGAGATATTACTCCCCCTCTTCTTCAGATGTGGCTTGCCTGACCAGTGACAATACTAGCATGAGAATCGAACCTGGATCCTTAGATTTTTTGAGTATTGAATTTTAAGGTAATACTTGTTGCTTGCCTGACCAGTGATGGTACTCGCATGGGAATCGAACCTGGGTCCTTAGATTCTTTAAGTATTAAATTTTAAGATATGTGTTATCTTAAAATTTAATAGGTTTGATTCCCTTGTTAGTACTGTCCTTGGTCAGGCAAGCAGCACCTGAAGAAGAGGGAGAATAGCAATTGAATGCATTTGGAATATTTAAATAAAATTAATTTTTTGTAAAGATATCCAATACTCAGATGATGAAAGTAATCCAACATATAAATACAATTATTTAAACTAATATTTATAACCTTTTTTGAAAGGTTTCAATTATTTTGTAAAGTTGTATTTTCAGTTTTAGACTTGGTTCTACTCTTTTAGCGATATATTTGTTTTTGAGTCATTTTCTGCAGTATCTGGGCTTTTTATTCAATAATTCTAGACTTCAATTCTAATTAATAGATGAAAACTCAGATAAAGTCAATATGATATCTAACTAAATAACTGACTAGTTAAAGTTATTAATATATTTCTAATAAGTGGTTTGCATCAAAGTTGTGACCACAGAAAATTTGAAACCTGTCAATAGTGAATAAATAATGAAGATATGTATAAGAGATTGTGATCTAGGCCAACTGATGAGTGCTGATTTCACATGAAATGTGCTTTGGAATTCTTTATCTTTATTACATGTATTTGATTATATGTTTCAGTAATGTGTGGAGGGAATAAAATTTTAAAATATATTTGAATACATATTGGATGAACTTATGCTTAAGTAACTTTTGAACAAGGCAAAACTCTCCATACAGTAGTGCCACCCTGTGCCAACCAGAGTAATCAATGGATGCCAGAAGTCTTGTGCATAAAATCCCTATCTAATGCCTACTCAACAAATATCCCCAGACTAGTTTCTGGCTCGTGGCCTTCATCAGTGAGGAGCTTAGGATCTGAGAGCACTGCACCTAGATCTTAGGATCTAATGCAACCCTCCAGCAAACACCTTTTATCTCTACTTAATTATAAAACTATGAGAATGAAATTGAAAACACAAAAATATTTTTAATCTAAGCTCAATAGCTTATATAGTCATATGGGTCTGAACTCAGTTCAACACCTATTTTGGTGTCTTTGGCTCTTTAACAACCATAGCCACCACTATCCTATTAGGCAGGATTGGTGTTAAACCATTAAGCATCACATGATCACCATCTCTTATATTAGCACATAATTGTTTATAAACAAGGCAAAATCTCCATACAGTAGTGCCACCCTGTGCTTTTTAAGTTAAATTGTAACGTGCAGTTTGTCACAGAGGCAAAACTCTCCATACAGTAGCACCACTTAGTGCAAGCCAGTGTAATCAATGGTTGCTGGAAGATTTGTGCATAAAATCTCTATCTAGTGCCTACTCATCCACTATCCCCTGATTACTTTCTAGCTTGTGGCTTTCATGAGTAAGGAGCCTTGGATCTGAGAACACTGCACCTAGATGTTAGGATGCAATGCAACCCTCCAGCAGCTATCTTTTACTTTTTAGCTAGCTATAATGCTTTGAGTCCAAAATGAAAACATTATGTTTTCAAGCTAAGCTCATCAGCTTATATAGTTCTATAGATCTGAACTCAGTTCAACATCCATACTTTTTGATGTCTTTGATTCTTTAATAACCACAGTCACCATAATCTTATTGGGCAGGAATTGGTATTAAACCATCAAATATCACATGATCACCATTCTTTATGCTTACACAAGCTGTTTTTCACAGAGGCAAAACTCTCTGTACAATTGGGCCACTCAGTGCAAGCCAGAGATAGGGACTTTCCTGCATCCATTAATTACTCTGGTTTACACTGAGTGTTGTTAATGTATGAAGAGTTTTTCCTTTGTAAAAAACAACTTGTGTAAGCATAAAGAATGCTGATCATGTGATATGTGCCAGTTTACTTAAAAAGCATATGATACCCTGTTATTCTATATTAATGTAATATTTCAAAGAAAAAAATAAAACAAATTTGATGGTATTAACTTTTACAAAGGAATTTGTTTCTTAATTGACAACCCACATTTTAACGTATATGTAGTGTGTGAGGTTGGTCTCACTTCTGAGATGATTGATGGTTGTGATGGGATTAAGCTAAATTGAAAGACACACTGAGATAAGATATATTGAAAATATATATGTATTTAAAGTATTAATGCACCCATTGACACACAATCCAGGGTGCTTTAATTTCTATACTTTGTGGTTTGGTGTATTATATGAATGTCTGCTTTGGAAATAGCACTGGCAATCCTTCCACTTTGTATCATTCTTCTGTAAATATTTAACATTAGTATTCCAGTTTTTGTGTTCATTTGATGCTAGAAAACAAAATTAGCATAATACAGATGTATTAATTAAAAAAGTCTGAAGAGGTCACTACTTTCCAATTAGCAGCAAAGTCAAAGTACTTTAATCCAGCCTCCACATGGTTGAAGAATATAATTCTTTGATTGCTTCAAGAAGATTTTGGAATAGCAAAAAGTTTTATTTTTTGCATAGTTTATTAAAATTAAAAATTTCTTGATTATTTTTAACAATAATAGTATAATAATTTTTAAAAACATAAGTATACATGATTGTACTTTTATTTTAAATGTATATGTTTTATTTTAAAAAATAAACAAATTCTGCATAATGGTAACCATGGAAACCACAGCCAGTATGATCACCAGAACCTTGTGAAAATGTCTGCTAATTATTGACACTATAGTCAGATCTTTTGAGATATTTTAAAGATTCTAAATACAATTTTAAAGCATAATTTATAGATTTAGCAAGGCTTCACATTTATTTATTTCTATTTTAAAAATAAATTTCAATCAAAAAAGATTTTGTTGATTTTTCTGGAATCACTTCCTTGGCTGCTTTCCTACTCAATTGAATGACATAAAAGTTCTTTATTCTCATTATGTATTCTGTTATTTTTTTAATATTTGTGAAGTTCAAATATGATTTTTGGAATGTTTTTATTTGCAAACTTATATTTCTAACAAATCTCATCCACTTTATTAAATCCTAACATGCAATAAAGATCTAACACTATAATCAAATGTTCGATATTAAGAAAAATTGCACCAGGGTTATCAATAGGAAATGTCAACCAGTTAAAGAGTTAAAATCTCAAATTTGTATTTTTTGAATATATTTTTATAATGCAAGAACTTATTTAATTATATATAAAAAATAGAGCATACTACAGGAAAATGAAGGCTAATCTAAAAGCAAGAATAACATGGCACACTTTAATGTATAAAAAGACAAAAGCATAGTCCAATTTTATCATGACATTAGTGTTTTACTACATGAAAGAGAACATGAACACAGTTTTGATTCAAGTATTATTGAAATAATGTGTGATGAAAGAAATAACAGGAAATGCAAGATTAAAGAAGTGTGGTTCATTGTGCAAAATAAATACCTAATGAACGAATGATCAAACAGGTTTCAAATTAAACAAAAATGGGTATTCTCAACATAATAATCATGGATATAATGCAAAAGCATTAAAAGTATACTTGCCTCAAAAAAATAAAAAATGTCAAAACTTTTATATTAGTATTAATAATGGCAAGGTACCAAGATATAGATATATATATGTGTGTGTGTGAGTGCTGGTTCAGCATGAAATACATGTATTGGAGATCATTTATCTTTTTCACGTGTATGTGATCATATGTATCAGTTGTATAAGATGGAGTAAATGACTGTGGAGAGCTTGGAAGTCTGAGTTCAAATCCCTACTAATTACAATAAATGTATAACTTTATCATTCTTATTGCATTGCTAAATCCATATAATATTAATATCATTTACATTCTTTATTATGTTTACAATGCTTCATATAATTATAACCCACTATTGATGGTTTCGATTGCCCCAGAAATCTTCTTCAGAACTATAACAAACACAATACAAATACATGAATACAAATATACATGAACATATAATTTTACACTAAATTTAGTGTAGACAATATACACATATTTGAATATTATATATGAGTGTGTATAATAAACTATAGACATAAGAGAAATTTTTATTTTTTTAGAATTTTCTCCTTGGGTTTTACATTTAATTAAAGATAAAAACTTAAGTACCTGTAGTTAACTACAGAAAAAAATCTCTGCTTAGCTCTCTACATAGAAACTATATAAAAAAAATCATTACCTCAATAATAAAGTCAAATGCCTGTTTGACTATTTATTATTGATGCTTTACCTCTAGTTAAATGAAATAAGAGTACTTATTAACCAGAATTGTTAGGAAAATTTCAAGTTTCGCCTAGATGCCAATCAAAAGTTATAAGGCATTTCAAAAAATGTGTTAACCACTATATCATAAGGTCCATAAATACATATGAAAATAGAAAAAAATTGGTACTAAGAAAGAGAAAAAACAAATTCTACAAAGCAGCAAAATAAGAAACTAAAAGTAAATATTTAAAAAAAATCTAAATGCATCCGGTAAAGTTAATAACATGTTAATGTGATTTTTCATGGAACATTGAATTATTCTACAGGTAAGAAATACATTATATAGATGAATATCAGAATTTAATTTGGAATATAATTAAGGTCTTAAATTTAAGAGTATTCACCAAAATTCTTATTAGCTGGTGATAGACCATATTTTATTTTGCAGTCATACACTTTAAGACCTTAAAATAAATATAAATGGATAATATTTCTTTTTATAAAAATATGTTAATTTACAGAGATAAAAAAATTATTCAAAAAAAAAAAATCAAACAATAAACATTATCAGAATGCATAGAGAAATACAATTATAATTCTGATCCTAGCAATTTTATCACAAGATTGTTTTCTTCTTTTACACAAGAAAAATGTTCTCAATTTACTTCACAAATATAATCAAACTAATCTTACTAGCAATCATACAAAGAAGACCTTTGAGGATTGAATTTACAAACTTTTTTCTCACTTCTAGGTAATTAACAATATCTTTCAAGTTTGAAATTACAAGCAAGCATAAAAAAACATATTTCATATTTAAATAAAAAATATGGAAGAAGTCTTACGTTTTTATATTGGAAGAATCAAAAGTACTGCATTAATTTTGTTTCTAATTAATAGGAATTTAACGAATCTTTTCTTTTAGATAATAATTAGTATAGAAAACTCTCATGTAGTAAATAACATACAGACATTCGCCCGCATATATATATATAAACATCTATATATAAAATATTGATATTTAAAATTTCGCCAGAGAAGACCAAAATATGTTTATACATTCAACAGTTTGAGATTGTTGGTTGTTAACTATATTGGGATTGTCCACGTGTTGACTGGTTTCTAGTGGTTACTTATAAGCCCATTTAGCCTTGAACATTATTACACATTATTTAAACTCAGACTTTCACACGACCCTCAACTTTCCACGCTATCTTTTCGACATGTGTGAGATCGAGTGTGTCAGCAGTATGAGGGTTATGTCAAAGTCTGAGTTCAAACCCTCTATATATTAAATGCACGTATGAAAAAAGCCTGTACTGTAGAAAAAAAAATTCATATATTAAAATAGTGCTGTAAGGTCTGCTCATCCCTCGTATATGTATGTAAATGGATTATGTCCTATACATGAGGAGTCGGAGTGTCTTATGGTCAACATGGGTAGGATGAGAAAGTTGGCACCAATGTGGGCTTTGAGCATTCCATCATCAGATTTTTAATGAAATGGATGACTGAAGAGTTGTGGTTGGAATGGATTGAAGCCTGTCCATTAAAGTATGAAGATTGGCTATTTTAATATAAGCTGAGCATTGATTGTATATATGTATGGAGATGATAATCTGGACTGGCAAGTGCTGTTTTAGCACAAAATATGTATATTGGGAATTGTTTATCTTTTCAACATGTGTGTGATCAAGTGTGTCAACAGTATGATGTAGCATGGATAGTTGAGGGCCATGTGAAAGTCTGAGTTCAAACCCATATATATTATATATTGGAGTGCAGGTATGAAAAAGCCTTTACTGTAGAAAAAAAATCATATATTAAAATTTATTATTTAAGTTATACTTTGGGTGCAATTTGAAAATTATAATTGCAAATTATACTGTTATAATTGACTATTATTAGTCTGCATTCAGAACAAGTTATATTTACTTGTTTATTAAGGAGATTTATTTAACTTTTTTTATATTAATAATTTCAATCTCTTTGATCAAGTTACAATCTTTAGTGTCTATATAAATATATGTAACCATAAAAAAGGTGGAAGTCCACCTTTGTTGTTAAAAGGAGGTTGCCTTGATAACAGTTTGAGATTGTGGTTTGTTATCTATATTGGTATGGTCTAAGTGTTGACTGGTTTCTAATGGTTATATATATATAAATTATTATTTTTGGGACTAAATCGTGTGTTATTTTGCATTACAAATGGATATTTTGATGAACTAGCATCGGTTTGTAATGCAAAATAACACTCTGTTTAGTCCCAAAAATAATAATTTATCCATATCATATAACCATGAAAACATTAAATATAATAATATTTACACACCTGGGTCTCTTTTTACGCGGACTTATTTAACACCATTTTGAAGTTATGCGATTCGTGTTTCACCGGAAGTCGAACTCCGATATTGCACTATTACTTTAAATAATAAATTTTGTGCACTCACGTTATATTGAAAGTAATAGCACATTATTGAAATTCGACTTTCAACTTAGTAATTTCAATATTTTCAGTGCTTTATAATAGTAAGATTTTATGCAATAATGAAATTAAAATCATGATTTCCCCATTTTATGTATACACACATTAAATTTTACAAGATTATAATGTAAATTTGTTCAAACATTGTGTGTGTTAATTTTGCATTTTAAATCACATTCTGTTTTTGTTTTTTAAAAACGAATGTTTAATCAATTATTAATCATTTAGTGTCCACAAGTTTATTTTTAAAAGATGAGTAATAGCAGTGGGCACAATTAAAATTGAAAATTAAAGACAAAAATAAGAATTTAATATTTAGTTGTTAGATTAATTACTAATTACGTTGTCACCAGAAAACCATTAATTAACACAACATGAGAGTGATGTTGGCACTAGTTGTATTTCATCTTGTGAAGAATCTGATTTTTTTATCAGTTTGCAAACGAACCTGTTTACCGACAAATAGTGATAATAATTAAAACGTGTATAAAAAAATATAAGTTACTGTAAATTATGCATAAAAATATATTGTTTTGAATAAAATTAAATATTATAGTTAAAAAAAGTTTGTCTTGTAACAATTTTTTTCAAATTTGAAATTTTTTATTAGTCATATTTTATTTCCTTATTTTTTTTTTGCACGAATTTTAAAGTAAATTTTACGTTGGTGCTCTGCTTTTACGCGAGTTTTGAAAAATCACAGTTCGTATCCCCCCTTTTTCAAGGTAAGTTACGTCTATTTTTGCACGATTTTGTTTTGCACATGTTTTCTGAGGAACCTATCTATTGCGTAAAAGGAGACCCAGGTGTATACATAATGTAATAAAAAAGCTTTCTTTTAGAGCTCATATCATAGAGCAATTGTAACGAGGTCAATTATCACTTAATAGATGAGTTATTCATCTATCTTATTTTAATAGATAAATATGCATCTACTAACAAATAACTGACTGGTGAGATAAATATATAGGCTTGATATGCGTAAAATTATTAAACTTGTTAAAAACGTTTCAGTTGTCTGTAATATTTTCACATTGCAACCAGATTCAAACTCTAGTTTAGGGATGTGATGAGAAAATGCTAACATTTCCATCATGATATAAATATGCTCACAGCTATTTACCAGAGTATCTAAAGATGGGTTTCATAAAATCTATTATAAATAAATAACACCCAATGTATTTATTGTGTTATAAAACATTATCCAATGACTCAATGAAGCCAAGTTGATTGCAAGAACATCTTGCTACAAAGCATCCAATTGATAAAAACAAGCCCATTGAATATTTTCAGGAAATATATAAAAAATTTCAAAATCATTCAATAATTGTTGCATCATTTAAGAAACAACATGCAGCAAATGAAGATGGATTAATTGCCTCTTATAGCATTTCACAATTAATTGCAAAAAGTGGTAAAAGCTATAATATTGAAAAAACTATAATAGTACCCTCTATAAAACAATTTATCTCAACAGTAATGCATCAAGATATACCTGAAATTTTAAAAACATTGCCTTTAAGTGATAGCACAGTAAAGTGACACAAATTAAAGAAATGACAGTTAATGTTGAAAGAAAACTTATAAGTATTCTCCAAAACTCATTTTCCATGCAATTGGAGAATCTACCATTGAAGATAGTAATGCTTTATTGATGGCATATGTATGTTATTTTGATGAAAACAATACGAGAAAAAATTCTATTCACAAGAAATCTCATTACAGATACAAAAGGATTATCTATATTTAATATTGTGACATCATACTTTACAAAAATTAATATTCCTTTGAATAATATTATTGCATGCGCTACTCATGGAGCACCATCAGTGGTAGGCCAATATCATGGATTTGTTGTTTACTTGAAGGAAGATGTACCAAATGTTTTATGTATTCATTGTGTGGTGCACAGACAACATCTTGTAAGAAAACATCTAAGTACAAGTCTCCATTCATCATTAAGTATAATAATTCGAGCTGTAAACAGGATTAAATCCAATGCAAGAAATGATGTTTCGACAGCTTTGCCAGGGCAATAATGAAGATTTTAATACATTATTTTTGCACACACAAGGCCAGTGGCTGTCAAAGAGCCATCTTTGGCTTGTTTTGTAGCATTATATGATAGTCTCATACAATTTTTTGAAAGTAATTATAAGACCAATCTGTGTCAACAGTTAAAATTACAGTTAAAAATGATGTCTTTTATTTGGCAGAATCAAGAGATTTAATGATGTCCATTTGCAGCTTTAATGAGCTAATAAATCTCTTGTAGGTTGCCAAAGTATTGTGTCATTATTTATTGACAAACTTGAACTACTTCATTATAATTTATTGAAGAGAGAAATTTCAGAACTACTTCATTATAATTTATTGAAGAGAGAAATTTCATCAGTTTCCTGAATTATTATCTATAAAAGATTATGTAACTCCAGAAGATATTAACAGATTCAGTAGCCACTTCAACGAACTTAAATTGGACATGGAAAAATGATTTGAAGATATTTTGAAATTGAAGGTGTATGACTGGATGAAAAATCATTTTACCACAAATATTGAAGAGGCTGCTACAACTTGCCAAGAAGAACTGTTAGAAATTAGATATGATAAAAAAACTAAATATGAAAACCTATGGCAAAATAAAAAAAATGCCTGTCTTATATCCAAATATGTGGAAAATGATATTCAATTTATTGATACCTTTTCGTACCTTATATCTTGTGGAATCAGGTTTTTACTGCTGTTAATCATATTATGACCAAAGAAAGAAACCGTCTAAATATTTCCAAAAGAGGAGACCTTCATTTGTTCCTTACAAAAAATGAGCCAGATATCCAGTATTTATTTTCACAGCATCAGCCTCAGGGATCTCATTAATAATTTAATTAATTAAATATAATTTCATCAGACTTCATGTTTCTATGTATACAAAGTATAAATAAAAAGATAGATTTAACTACAGTAAGTTGTATTATAAAGATTTATTCTGCCAAACTTAGCGAAAGTCCAACATAAAGTATGTGATAATTATTATTATATGTTTTAGCTTGCTATAACTCTGCTTTATAAATTCTATAAAGTAAAGTTACTTCCCTACTTTATAAATAGTATGGAACTTGTGGGTGGTTAGAAAATTTTACTACTAACAGAGATACAAATGTGGGCGGTGGGTATAAAAAGATTGACTGCCCCTGCACTAGAGCATACAATAAATTAATTTAAATTTTTGTTACCTTACAACAAAATTTAAAGTATTATTTTACCCTATTTCCAATTTTTTTTTTCACGCTTTCATCTTAAGTATATCTTTTAAAATTATCAACTTAAAACAAACATTAAAATATAATACATATAATCGTTTAACTGAATTAACTTAAGATTAACTAAGGTACTGTTTGCAATTGTATAAATTAATATCCAAAAGAAAAAAAATATTTTTTTTTCTTCTTGGTGACTCCTCACATATTTTAATATGATAATCAATACTTCTTTGCCCATTAGGACTTTAAACTGTTAGATTTATTAGCGATTCCAAAGATCTTCTATCCAACATTTTGAAATGATATAGTAATAATAATAAACTGAAATATCTCATGGTGAGCTCTTTCAGACACTTTTCGTTATTTATATATCAGAATTTTTTATCCACAACTATTATAAAAATTGATGGAATCGGCAAATCAAACAATCAAGTCAAATATATATATCTAAATGTTAAACTTTTGAAGTATTGATTACAAATCATTTTTACTTAAATCCTTCATTTTGTTTCTCTGTTTTAGACACGAATTTTTTTTCTTTATGAGAAATATACATAAATTTCTTGAAATTAAGTCTCGTAATATAATTTTCAATCTATCTGACAGTCTTAAGCTTATTATTTTCTCTTCATGAATTCTCCTGCGTTTACGCTGTTTACTTTAATATTACTTGTAATGAATAAATAGGCGACTTCTCTCACCTATATACTTTTATTTGTTACTCAAGAATAAACATTTATTATTCTATTCCTTTGATTAAATTAATGCCGCTTTAAAATACTATATATATGCTTCAATAATATTTTTAATTTAAACAGTATCAGTTACTCCGAATAACAGCACTAATTATTTTCTTCAACTTTTCCTTTCTATCATCCATTATATTAGAGTTCCATACCTTTTCTTGTTTAACCCATAAAAGTTAGCTATCCTCATCTTGGGTTTTTTTTTTTAATTATCACTTAAGTTTTTTTTTTTTTTTAATAAGTAAATAAAGCAGAGATAAACCGGAAATGTTTAGCTTATGTGAATGATTGTCCAATGTTTTAATTTCTTGTACTGAATTACTTTTATCCTTCCCCATTTTTCTGTTTATAATAATAATATCTATGACAACTTTTTATGTACTATTATTTGAAATTGTAAATCGATTTCCCCAAATTATGACTTGTGACCTTGAGAAAGAAATTGCTTTAGATTATTCCATCTTCTTGTTGAACTTCTTTTAAACACTTTATTTTTATTCCATTAAGATTAATTGACTTATTATTGTTGTATAAAATAAAATATTTTATAATTTAGATAAATTTTATCACTATTTCGTACAACCATTTTATTTACTTATTGGTTTCCTTTTTTTTTCCCATCGTCTGCTACTTCTCTCAAAATCCGCCCCAACGTGACGTAAAACCTTATCCTTAACTCTGATTGGTCGATAACTGGAAAGTTGTTTCTTATTTACTTAATATTTAACTTGTGCTAAAATATTAAACATACAAAAGAAATAAATTAATAATTATTTTAAAACTGATTAAATTTAAACAACGTTTTAATTGAAACTTAAAATAATTTATTCATTCAACTTTATATAATTACTTTAATAAAATATTAAAATCGAGGATTTTTTATTATCATTATAATTATTTTAAAAATATATTATTGTTAAAATTACATACAGATATATAAAACAAAACAACCACGAATAAAAAAAATGTGCATTTATAATCTCTTTTAAAGTCTCTATTAAAAGTTATTTATTAAACTATTAGTGCCAGTTATATCTTTAAAATTTAAAATTTTTGACTATTAAATACAGTGGACTAATTAAAAGGTTACAATATATACATATTATAGATTATATACAGTACTTGCTATTACATATGCTTGATACCCTCGCTTCATACAGCATTTAGTTGCCATGCAACTGTTACTGTAACTGACTTCAGCGGTTTTTCTAGGTTTATTTATGACTTCCAGATGTACTCCGACAGCTTGGTTAGGTATAGTGATACTTCCAGATGTTCTGTGATAGCTTGCTTCATGTCTTATTATGATTTAGCAGCTCCCAGTTCTAATTTGAGCTTGTCTCATTGATTTAGCTATATAGTGGACAATGTGCATACTGCTGCTCAAATCTGATAGTAATTTATATGTCTGATTTTACCTCCAACTGGACTGCCTATTTATAGTCAGATATCTTTCCATAAAGAAAGCAGTCGAATCATATCTATTGATCCATGGTAATGAATGCTAAATCTGATCATGATAAGGGTAGAATCTGGCTTAGTCCATTAGTTAAAGTATTTGAAATGCAGGCACTCTTCATATACCTGGAGTCTAATTGTAAATATAGGGAATTTGAACTCAGACTTTCAAGCATCCTTCAACTAGCCACACTATCTCATTCCACTGATACACATGACCACTCACATGTAGAAAAGATAAATGATCACCAATATACATATTTTGTGCAGAACCAGCACTCATCATCATCATCTCCCACCCATATATATAATCAGTGCTCAGTTTTATATTAAGATAGCAAACCCTCATACTATAATGGACAGGCTTCAATCTACTCCAACCTCCAACTCTTCAGCCATCCACACCATTGAAATCTGATGATGGAAAGCTCAAATCTCAATGGTATGGATGGCTGAAGAGTTGGAGGTTGGAGTAGATTAAAGTCTGTCCATTAAAATATGAGTGTTTTTTATCTTAATATAAAACTGAGCACTGATTATATATATATATGTGGGAGATGATAATCTGGACCAAGGCTGGTTTTGCATGAAATACATATATTGGTGATGATGTATTTTTTCTACATGGGTGTGGTCATGTATGTCAGTGGTATGATAGTGTGGATAGTTGAAGGGTGCTTGAAAGTCTTGAGTTCAAATCCCCTATATTTCCATTAGTTAAAGGTAAGTTGAGATATAATAAAGTACCTTGAATTTAAAAGAAGCTTATAATCCATCTGAAATAATGTTTGCCATGGATTCCAGGAGAAATAAGTTTTTAAAAATGCTTTCTTATATAATTTAATAATTTTAAAATTACTGAGCCTCACCAATTAATCAAATTACAAATAGAGAAACAGAAATGCTGTGTCAATGAAGAAGCTCCATCTGTTCAAATAATTCACCCAAACATGTACTGTTGCAAAAGAGAAGATTTCAAGTATGCCACATGTATACTTAAACATGGCTATGTTTCAATCTCAGAGCCCATTTGCATACGTCATGTAATCGATTACTTTTTGAACTATAATAATAAACATTTGTTTGGGTAAAAATATTGATTTACTTTATATTTTCATTCCCCCCATGAGGAATTTTTAATGTAATATTTAATAGTAATGATTTTAATAAGTCCATGATCTTAAGCCTTTTCATGTGTTTTATAGTATTTCTTTATTAATAGCATTAGAATTTATCTATTATCTTATATCATACAACCATATATTTTATGTGTATACTATAAACAGGGAGGGTACCATGTGTGTGACCATATATGTATATATATATTTTTCAGTAAAAGTAATCATTGTATCCTTATTATTATTTTTAACTAGATTGCAATGTGATAAATTGTTAAAATTTTGCAGCCCACATCACAAATTCTGTTTATAAAGTATTATTTCTGAGTAGATTTATAGTGGTAGTCATAAGTTGTCTCATGTACAAGGTTATAAATTATGAAAAATAAGATTAATCATTTACTTTCTAAACATGAAACATCACCAATTTTGTTCATAAAGTATTTCTACTTAGTAGTTTTATATAGATGGCCATTGAGTTGACTCATGAATAAAATTATAAATTGTGAAAAATAAGGTCAATCATTCCATTACTAAAAATGAATGAAATTTAAGATTATATTATAATAATTAGTCAAATTAAAATATTAGATTATAATAATTTCAGTTAAGTAGTTCATAATAATTGTATTAAAATAAATAATGGTGAATATATGAATAGGTACCAATTATTAAATTCCTGTGACATTCCTCTCTTAGTAATTGCTAAGACAAATTGTAGATCATAAATAAAAAATGGATTGGTTTTTTTTAATGATCACTGGATGAACTAATACCTATCTAGATCTGAGTTCTTAGTTATAATCAATATAGGGATTCTTCATAAAGCTTGATCTGCTAACAGTTGTATATTGCATGCTGTCATTAATTAAGTGTCGAAAGTATTACCATGTCTACTTGTTATAAAATATTTAATTTCCAGGTAAATTAATAAAACTTTAGTGATACTGGAGTTTAATAAATGTTTTTTTAATTAATCTTTCTTTATCTTTTCTTATTAATAATTTGAGCATATGATTATTTCCTGTTGTATAATTATAGTTATATATCCAAGGTGATCTTTCTCTCATCTGTCTTTATGAATACTGACTTACCACATATATATTTTTATTATGTTAGGAATCAGGCAAAAACTCTCCGTATAGTAGTGCCACCTTGTGCTAACCAGAGTAATATGTGCTAGCATGAGATGGTGATCATGTGATGTTATGTTAGGAATCAAAAGTGATCCTAAGATGCTTTGTTAACTAGGTATTACTGTGTATTGTCTAGAATAGAAGTGAATCAATTAATATGCTTTATTCTACATTTTTGAAGTCTCATTTATTTGCCTGATATATTTAAAGGTTGGAATTGTAGATTATTTCATAATTGTAGTTCATATAGGTGTTGCTGATCTTTATATATGCTCAGCCTTAAGCTGGTTATACTTGACAGTTAATTATGTAGTTTATAAAAGTATTCCTAGATAGAGCCACAATATCTATCCAGAGATAATCATAATGTATGAGATACTATAAATAACATGACATCCATGTCTCATGTATGTGTTGCATTACAGGAAGTAGATTTAATGGTAATTTTAACATATCCATTAATATGAAATGGACAGTAATTCTAATCCATGCACCAAGATATTCTTTGTGCTGTTGATTTATTTATGTACCATTTTCAAATCCAAAGGTTATAGTCATAGATTAAGTACATACAATGATACCTTGTGTTCAAAACCTGACTGGGTTAACACTAATATTGATATTTCTTGGCATCCATTCCTGATAATTTAAAAAATGGTTTATATCAAATTCACATAATATTAAAAGTGAAAGATTATAGTCAATATTGACATTATTAGTAATACTGTGTATTCAAACCCTGATTAATGGAGATTTTTGACAACACAAAAAAATATAGAGATTACTGACACCATTGAAGGAACTAAAAGTCGGAATAGAAATTGGATTGTATACGTTTCTAAAAGATAATAGTAGGTGGACAGTCGGTGTTTTTAATTGGATCCTAAGAGATTAAAAAGTCCTTAAAAAAAGACCACAGGTGAAATCGATGGATGAAATAAAAGTGTTTGTAGTTTTGTTTGTTTTTTAAGAAAAGAGATATCATGGATCAAAGAAATTGGGTTAAACTTATAGAGACCTTTAATGCTGTTAAGAATCAATATTAGTTAAAAATAATAAAATGTTATTGGTTGAATGATCTAAATATAAAGTTTCGATAATAAAAGTTAAATAATAATAGTATAAAAGCTTTTATGCAATATATACAATTCTCATCATATAAAAAAAAATAGGGATTGTTTTATTTTTAAGCTCAAAAATAAGACTATCGTTTGGTGTAAATAAAAACAAGTTTGCATTAACATTCTTAGACAATGTATAAAATAGTGTATAAAAAAAATTATCTGAGTCAAAGGGGATTATATAACATAGCCTGTTGTTAGATAGACCTAGACAACCATCCCATCTATTCTCTATGTCAAACTAGTCAATTTCCTTGCCAAATACTGAACAGGGATAGTCGAGTAGATTTTCATTGATGTTTTATCCTCTAGATTGCAATATATCTTTTTACAGACTAAGTCTAGCTGAAAAAAAAAAATTGACTCCCACTTCCGACCGAATTTTTTTTTATGTTTTATTATCTGAATTTTAAACAATAATACACATGCTATGTCTGCTTGTTAGGAATTTAATATTATTTTTCTGATAGCTACTTAATAGCAAGTTAACCATTCAACATTGATCAGAACGAGGATCTCTAGCTATCCTTAGCAAGTAGCTAAAATAGTGGTGGCATACTCCAATCCTCACCAACTGGCAAATCTGACAAGTACAGCTTTTTTCACTCTTTTTACATAATTGGCTTTTGAGAAACCTTTGTACCATAATGATATATTTATGGAAATTTTTTTTCCCAATTACAAACACACAGACACAACCATCATTATAATTGAACTAATTCGATATAAAGGTACTTACTCTTATATTGAATTTTATTACAACTAAAAAAATACGATAAATGGCAGACTTTCATTAATAATAATTATCAAATTGTTTGTTGTTAGAAGTTAATTCACAATGCATTTGAGCACTAGAAGGGTAAAATTGGGAGTGATCCAGGGATTTTAATCTCCAGAGACTGTGATTCTACCACTGCTCCAAGTCATACAGGGTGACTTTTTAAAAAATTGCTAATAAACATGCACTAAACCAGGAATCGGCAATCTTTTATTGGTGTTGTGCCAAACCTATGTTACAATGTTATTCTGCATACCGACATGATTCTATCAATCTTAATATATGTAGTATCAAAATTGGTCTGATTATAATGGATTTCAAAATTATATATTATAGTAGCCCATTATAACTAGATCTTATATTATTGATCATTCAATATTTTGAAATACATAGGATCACATGTGCAAAATATGTTTTGTTAAATTATATTGCTTTCGAAAGACATGTTTAATGTTTCCTTTGACAGAAAAAATTCATCTCATTGGTGCTTTAAAAAAAAACGTAGTTTACAAAATTGTCGATTAATGGACAGCGATTGAGAATAGGCAAATTGCATTTAGCTTTAAATCATTTAGTTTAAAAATCTGATTAATGAACTCTAATTAAAGTATTTTTCTAGCATTTATCAAAAATGTTTCTAAAAGAACTCATTTTTGTGATATAAAGAATCAACTCAAAATTTGAAGTTTTTCATATATTCTTCTTTTCTTTAAAACTATAAACATTTGGAATTTTTTTCTGTGAGAAATTTGTTTTAATTACACTATAGACACTTAAAAAGAAAAAACTATGACTTTTAACTTCTTTGAGATCGAACAATATTATCAAGTTTCACTTCATTGCGAACTTCGCTGACTATCACTAATTATAAACTTTTTTTTTTCAAGTAAATGTGCCAAAACTTAAAATATATTATTATGTATAGAAGTTTTTCAAATGAATTAATTGGTATAATATTCTGTCTGAATATAAATTTGTTCTAAACACGCAGTTGCGTACAAAGTGTCAAAGGTCAATTGCTCGTCAGAAAAATCCAGGCAAAATTAATCCGCTCTAAGAAAAAAAATATTTCCACCCCTTTTAACTCTTAACTTTATTGAAAATAGCAAGGATCGAATGTACTTATATTGTACAAAATAATTAGTAAATTATGCTGAATCATGGTTTCCATTTACATGTGAGTCGGAAATGCAAAATGTATGTGATGGCGCAAACGCGTGCGCTGTAATTAAAATATTAATTTTATTATTTCAATTCAATCAGACTGCCATGGATAATCGTTCTGGCGTCACGCTTGGCACATATGCCCTAGGTTCCTGACCTCCGCGCTAAACAATACACATTTATTTCGTCATAATAATTTTTTTTTTTTTAATATTAATGGAAATATTAACAGTAATGTAATTATTTAAATGTTATTTTGATTTAATTCTTATATTTAAAAAATATATTTAAATTCATAACACTGGAAAATTTTCTATTAATTTACAGTTTAGTAAAAGTCAATTAATATTAGTAATAGAATGTCAATATAAATTAAAAGCTAAAATTAATATGTTTTATTTTAATCGCCTACATTAAAAATATTCAATTAATTGTATTCAGTCAGTAAATACTTTAGTTGGACAGTGTCTGAAAAATTACAATTGCAAAATTATTAATCATTTTCATTAGTCATTCAGTAGACTAGAGATTATTCAATAATGAATAATATTTCTGTAGTGTAATTTTCACTACAGTACTCTCAAAAAGAGACACCACTCTCAAAAAGGAAGGGACGGGTTTTTACCCACTTTGATGACCAAAGACATATATTATGATCCCCCAAGTGCGCATTTCATTCTGAACTTATCATTTGGCCCAGACTACAATCTCTTTCACATATCTTTATCATTGTCCAGTATATATGTAGATAGAAAATTGCTACAGTTTAAATGATAAGTTTCAAAATGTGTTGCCCTCACAATTTTGATACAAATCATTTAATGAAAATTGTTTTTGTATATTGGACTCTTTCCATCATCTAGTATTAAATATTGAATGTCTTTAGAAAAATGTAACTTTATTTAAATTTTCCAATTACATTCAATTGTTAGTAAAAGCATACAGATAATATATGCGCAACATTTTTGAGAGGCATTATTCTTCTTTCTTCTTTAGGGATTGCTAGCCTTACCAGTGACATTACTAGCTTAGGAATCAAACATGGACCCTTAGATTCTTGAGTATTGAATTTTAATGTAATGCTCTAACCAACTGAGGCAGTCATGCTGACAAAGGCAGAATGCATCAGTTGATTAGAATGTTATGTTGAAAATTCAATACTCAAAAATTTAAAGATCCCAATACTCAAAAATTTAAAGATCCATGTTCGATTCCTAAGCTAGTACTGACACTGATCAGACCAGCAACATCTGAAGAAGTAAGGAGAATAATACCTTATGAAACATTGTGGGTATACAAACCTGTATGCTATTATTAATAGTTGAATGAATATAAATGGAAAATTTAAATATTCTATATTTAATACAAGATGATGGAATACCATCCCTTCAGAAAAACAATTAATGAAAGTTAATAATTTTCATTAATCATGAGATCATCCAATAATGAATAATACTTATATAGTCTAATATTCATTAAACCATGCTCTCCCACAAGATAGGAACTGGCTTTTATCAACTTTTAACATCTTATGAAGGGATGTATTTATAAAGATCTGACTAAAGACATATGAAAAATATCTATGATCCTTTTAACATCTTATGAAGGGATGTATTTATAAAGATCTGACTAAAGACATATGAAAAATATCTATGATCCCCAAGATACATCAACCACCACTCATCAGTTGTTCCAAATAACAATCACACCTATCATTATCATTGTCCAGTATATATATAGATAGATAGTTACATTACTACCGTTTAATTGGTGTCAA